>JAJEJO010004164.1:433941-686710 GCA_020662805.1 Glaucomys volans
TTTCTGGTCGTGTACAAAGTAGAATCACACTATTTGCATATTCGTACATATACATAGTATAATGATGTTTGTCACATTCTCTTTCCTTTCCCACCCTCCTCCCCTTACTTTCCTCTATACAGTCCATCCTTCCTCCATTCTTCCCCTACACACACATCAACCCCCCCCCACTCCCCATTACGTGCCATCAACTACTTATCAGAGAAATCATTCGGCCTTTAGTTTTTTGGAATTAGCTTATCTCACTCAACATGATACTCTCCAACTCCATCCATTTACCTGCAAATGTCATACTTTTATTATTCTTTATGTCTGAATAATATTCCATTGTGTATATATTCCACAGTTTCTTTATCCATTCATCTATTGAAGGGCATCTAGGTTGGTTCCACAATCTTGCTATAGTGAATTGGGCTGCTATAACCATTGATGTGGCTGCATCACTATAATATGCAGATTTTAAGTCCTTTGGGTATAGGCACAAGAAATAAAAGAAGCAATCAATACTGGGATAGATTCAAACTAAAAAGCTTTTTCTCAGCAAAGGAAACAATCAGCAATGTGAAGAGAGAGCCTTCAGAGTGGGAGAAAATCTTTGCCACACACACTTCAGATAGAGCACTAATATCCAGAGTTTATAATCAGCTCAAAAAACTTTACACCAAGAATACAAATAACCCAGTCAATAAATGGGCTAAGGAACTGGACACTTCACAGAAGAGGATCTACAAGCAATCGACAGATATATGAAAAAATGTTCAACATTTCTAGTAATAAGAGAAATGCAAATCAAAACTACCCTAAGATACCATCTCACCCCAATTAGAATGTCTATTATCAAGAACACAAGCAACAAGAGGTGTTGGCGAGGATGTGGGGACAAAGGTACTCATACATTGCTGGTTGGGTTGCAAGTTGGTGCAGCCACTCTGGAAAGCAGTATGGAGGTTCCTTAGAAAACTTGGAATGGACCCACGATTTGACCCAGCTATCCCACTCCTTGGCCTATACCATCTTACTCTTAAAGTGAGTACTCTTAAAGTGTTTCAGTGTGCCTTCCTTTTCTCTTGACTTCTAAAACTTGTGATATCGTGGAGTCAACACTTAAGAGCTCAGGAGAGACAATTGTTAGCATTTCTTCCCAACCATGATTTCAGTAACATTGAGTGGATAATGTGAAATTAGATGTGGTGGGCATATTAGCAAGAGTGAAATTGGAAAGCACAACATACCAGGTTATCTCCCACCCCAAGAGAACTTAAACTTAACATTTACCAGCACACTAGTTCTATCACTCTTCTACTTCTGCTCACCATGTAATCCAAATACACAAAGAGCACGAGAGAGAACATAGTATTTTAATGTCTGTACTGAGTTTTCTTCCATAGGGCTATGTGTTTCCAAGAGGAAAACTGAGTTCCTCTCTCTTCCTATGACATTTATTTTCCTATGTCAATCATAGGCTAATTTTCTTCTCTTTTCTCTAGTGGATGGCTGTATTCATAGAGCAGCTGGCCCCTGTTTGCTAGCTGAATGTCGTAACCTGAATGGCTGTGAGACTGGACGTGCAAAAATCACATGTGGCTATGACCTGCCTGCAAAATGTAAGCACAACTTTTCTGAATACTTTTTAAAACCAGATGAGAAGTCTTACCTTGTCTTATTCCTCAAGTACATAATTGGAGGAAGAAATGATGGTGGTGGTATTTAATTAAATGTGCTTGTATTCAGAGTTTTTGTGTGCCTATATTTGTGGGTGATGCTTTTTGTTGTTGTTGTTGTTGTTGTTGTTGTTGTTCTGGTCTTTAACAGAATGTCTCTGAAACAGGGAAATAAAATATGAGCAAAATATACATTACAGTATTTAAGTGCCACAAGTGACAGCTTCTGGAAATGATGCCAATTTCTTATTCCTTGTTCAGGCTTCTTGATTGTGGATGTGTTTAGAGCAGAGGAGATCAAAGTGATGTATTGTGTTTTCAGCTGCCATGTAAAGGCTGATTGGCAATTACAGCTAAGGCATCTGTCACACTTTGCTTTCAGGAAAAGCCAATGGAATGTGGTTGTCAGTGTGAGAATATATTTGCTCTTTGAATGTGGAATGGTCAAAATTTACATTATATTTGAATAGAGAAAAGCATTGCATTTAATTGACCTTGTTGCTTAGTCAACTTGGATGGGGTGGAGTAGAATAAAAACACTAAAAGAGAAAATAGTTAAAGGCATGGCTTTTTAAATCACATAATCCTCAGGGCCAAGGCAGGGAATTTCATTGCACCCTTAAGGTGTGCATTGACCCTGAAACAGACACTGGTTTATTGATTATTCCATTCATCTGATGCTTATGATATTGCCCAGATCTGTGAATGCCTTTATGAAAAAGAGAAGCTGGTTTTGTGCGTGTGTATGTGTGTGTGTGTGTTTGCAATGGAGAAAACATGATTAAAAAATTACAACACAATTTGTAGGATACTATTTGGGCTCTATAGACAGATCATGTAAGAATGAATTTCCCATGAATATGTGTGAATGGACAGATAGTATATGTAGTATTTTAAAGGTTACTTTAAAACTATGTTTAAACTTGAGGATTTGTACTAAAGAAAAATGTGTTAAAATAGCATGTTTCTAAAAAAAGCATGTTTCTTTATAAATATTATAATACTATGTTCTATGTTGCTCACATTGGATCTCTAGTAAAAATATGTCAACTGTATACTGTTTAATTTTTCCTTTTATGACTTACCATTTTTAGTGTTCTTAACCTTGTATGAAAGAGTCAAATCATGTGACAAATGGTCTCTCACTCCTACAGAATATATATTTATGTCAAATGAAACCCTGTTTACTGTGGTGATCAGAGCATTCCAGCAGTTCTCCCTCTGAGTCATTTCATGATTTGAGTATTAAAGTGATTTTCCTTCCCAGGATTATATATCCTCATGTTTACAATGCTCTTTTCTCCTTCCTAATGCCATGCTACCTTTCTGATATAGCTCACCTACAGTGTTCTGAGAACAGGCAGCTGTTGACTATTTTCAGACTCATGTCTGCCCTTAAAATAAGTAATAAGCAAAAAAAAAAAATAAGTAATAAGTTGAATCTCCAATCGATTTAAATCTTTCTTAAGTATTAAAATACAAGTTAGAATTCTTCCACTCTCAATTTTCTGAAGACAGATAATAGCTCTAGTGTATGGGTTGGCAATGTGATAATTCTTTAATGGGCTTGCTGCTGTTGGACATCTCTGAATAAGTTATTCTGCTTTCTTTGGATGTCATTCATCTTATTTCAAAGTTATTGGAAACTTCCACAGTACCAGGCACTGAGGTACAAAGATCAATAACCTAATACCTGTTCTTGAGAAATTCCCATAATCATATCTTTTAGCTAAGAGTCATATCTTTGAGCTGAGGTGTAGCTTTCACGGGCATACTGGGGCAAATGAGTCTTTGTGGGACAAGGACTCTAAACATGGGCAGTCCACAGGACTTGGTACAGAATTCACAGGAGCTGAGATGCTGAGAGCCTGGTGCATTTTCAAATCACTACATGCAGTCTACAAGGCCTGTTTTGTTTAAAAAGAATCCAACAGAATAGAAATTAACAGACTAGCATGGCAGTGCCACCTCATAAAAGTCACAAACATAGACTATTTATGACAATGCCTTTGTATTTCTGTATATTTAAAAGATGAATGATTGACATTAAAAGCATTAAGGAAAGATGTGAAAATGAATTACAATACCTTGCACTCATATGGCACTTTAAAATATTTCACAGTACTTTCATAGGCCCTTATATTTTAAATTATGTTTTGTAAACACTGTGTGTTCATTTTCCTTTTTCCTATTCCTAAGAGATGTTTTTCTTTCTCATCAATTTGGT
Source organism: Glaucomys volans (assembly GCA_020662805.1). NCBI lineage: Eukaryota > Metazoa > Chordata > Mammalia > Rodentia > Sciuridae > Glaucomys > Glaucomys volans. The sequence goes on from JAJEJO010004164.1 coordinate 437,830, forward strand.
TCATCCATTTCAGAGTCATTAACAATCCACAGATGTGCTTTTGTAGTGAGAGAATGAAAAGGAAGCTCATTACATACTGTTCGGGTCATTTTTCCCCTCCATGTTTAATAACTCTACGACAGTTTGACAGTGGAGACTAGTTCCTATCTGTCCTCTGAGACGATGGGTTTGCCATTACAGGGATACTAAAGTCAATCATCCAGCTGCAAGTGACGATGTATTCATGTGTCAGCAATTTGTTTGGAAAATGCTATTATCTGGGTTACAGACAAACTTGATCATTTTGGACTGGTCTTTGCTTTTTTTTATGCTTACTAAATTAATCTATTCACAAATGATTGTATTTGAATTCATTATATGTGTAGCCTGTGTTCTGAGACTCATCATGAGTGATGGAATGATAAGCTCCACACACTCAGTTTCTTTTCAATGCCTGGATATGTTAAGTGATTTCTTTCAGTACCAAAATATCTAATCATTTTTTTCTCAAAATGAATCTTGCGCATCAAGAATATTGGGTAATATTGAAAATTATTGCTAAGGAGGTAACTTGGGAAGTGAATGAAAGACTGTTTATATAACTGATTCTTGGGATATACAAGATTAGACAATTTTTGGATTCATAGTAAAATTTCTGTTTCCATAGTTGTTTAGAAGATTTAGACATGTGGGATATTTCTATTCATGCTATCACCATTCTGTCAGAATAATGATCAGCTTCATGCAGTAAGTTTTTTCTTTCTGGGTCATAGTTCTAGCATCTAGTATAGTGTCTCCTAAGCATGTGCTGAAGAATCAAAGAATTATTTCAGAACCTTTTTAGCTGGAAAATGGATTTTTTAAACCACTTATTTCAAATACTTTCCATCCTGCAGACTATTCTGCACAGTTCTGGAAGGGTTAACGTACCTAAATCTAGAGTCCTTAGACTTGTCTACAAAGCTCAATTTGCTATGTGACCTTTTCCTTTCTGATATCATCCCTTTCTATGCTTGCCTTGCTCACATGGGATTCTCTGCAGATCCTAGAGGACTTGGCACTGGTGTTCCCTCTGCTTGGAATGCTGTTATTCAAGATACCTACATGACTTGCTCCATTAACTCCTTCAAATCCTTGTCTAAATGTAACTTCAAGTGTCACTTAGACCTATGTATAATTCTCTGCTGTATTTTTTGTTATTTATTTGTAGCATGTATCCTTCAACTATATTATTATTTTATTATTTATCTACCTCTACTGGAATAAGGGAGAGACTTTTATGGGGCATCTTTTTCCTTTATTTCTATATCCTGACATATAACAAAGAGATGATAAGCAACTAAAACCTTTCAAAATTCTCCACTGGATTTTTCTTTAAACATAGACTTATTAACCTGATTATCTGTGGACTTCCTGCCATATCTTGAACTACTTTGTATGAGATGAATTGCTCACAGTGGTATCTCTGGACATGGGATCTGTATTGGAGGCTATCTTTGATTCTTTCCGCCTACCTCCCAGACGTAGCTCAGATATCACCGCTTCTGTGAAGCAAGGCTCTTACCACCTCATCTTAAAGTTCCTTTCTTAAAACTCCAGAATACTGCAGGCTAATAAATTGAGAATACTCTTCACATGCTACTTTTTATATACGAACTTTCTGCCTTTCTAATAGAATCCCTTGTACATGAGGGTACAAGAGAAATAAATATCAAATGAATTGTTAAATGTGGCAAACTGGCTGATAATTGGTAGGTAGAATGTAAAAGAAAAGTTACGTTAATATTCCAAAGAAATAATGAAATTGGTAGCAACTATCTATGAACCTTTCAGTCAGATTTTGACATAAATCCAGTTTCAGAGTCTTCTGTAAATTTACTCTTAACAGAGCTTCTCCCAAGGAAAAAATAAAAAAATATCATACCTCCTTTACTGGATGATTTTCAGCATAGGTCACACTTCTATTTCATTGGAGTGCTCTACTTTCAGGCTTTAGGGCTGAATAAGAATCAAAAGTAAGTGGAAAAATATTAAATCTGTGTATTCAAAATGGTAGAATCTGTATCTTTTATTCCATTTAATCTTGCAAAGGCATCAAGTAGTAATATTAGAATCCAACTCAGTTTTTGTTATTAATCATTTGAAGGAAAACTCTAGGGTGAAAGACTATAGCATAATGTTTGAATGAGTAGTATGAATCAGATTCCTTATTCTATTCCCAGGTGCAGTAATAATCCAATGATAGTAGCTTAAAAGGTACTGTTGGTAATAATTAGTGCTTCTCTTGTGTCCTTCATCAAGAAATCATAGTACTTTGAAACACTAGCTCATCAGTCCTTTTGAAATCCCTAAGGGGAAGTGACATGACAAATAATGATATTTTCTTCTGACACAAAGAGAAAAGAAATTCAGATACAGAGAGGTTAAATCTGTTGTTCTCAATAACAAACTAAATCCTTACTAGAGGCATGGAAGTGACCAGGGATCCTTGAACTGGGAAGACAGTGATGGTGTTGGCTAGGCCTGCTATGTGTTTTTGAAATAAAGTTTATTAGAACACACCCATGCCCATTTGTTTACTATTGTCTGTGTGATTGCTTTCATGGGACCCAGTTGAATAGTTGCTGAGGGATTATATGGCCACATTCATCTACTATCTGAACTTTCATAGAAATTTTGCCAACCCCTGGCCTGTAGAAATACTCACTTTTTATAAAGGAGAAAGATGAGATTCAGAGAGGTTGAATTTTATTAAATGTGATTTACTCATATTACAATTGACAAATGGGACTAGCATACCTACCATCTATTTCTCACTTCTGGGACCTCAAGAAAATATTACCTTGGGAGAATGATCTGAAACCCTTTAAATCTTCAAATAATTAGGCCACCTAGAAAAAAAAATGATAATTTTTCTCAATAGGACAGTAACTGGAAAGTGAAGGGATCTGACTTACTCAGAGTATTAAGCAACAAACCTTTATTCACTGCTTTCTCTAGTGGTAGCTGAAAGGGAGCCTGCTGGTTTGAGGAAATTCAGTTTCTGAAGTAGGTAAACATAAGATGGTTTTGAGTTGGTCCTCTGCAAAGGGTGACCTGATTTCAGCCATCACGGGCTCTCCCAGCAGGGGTCTGATTGTGACCGCACAGGAGGAGGCATGCTGCTAGGAGTGTGACTCTGCCTGAATCTGATGGAGACCTGAGGGCTCTCATGAGCCCCTTCCATAACTAAATGACTTATATTACATAAAGAGAAAAATGGGTTTTGAAGAACATAAAATCATCTTTCCAGAAAGGGAAGATGGAATTGTTCCTCCTAAAATCAACTGATTGGTTCATTTTTCTTTAGTGCATTAGGAATTTAGTTCCCGTTTGAATCCATTTCTTCCTAATTACCATTCTGTTCATTTACATTAAGCAGTTTCATATACTTGATCCCCTTTAGTGAACCTCAGGATGAATGTGGAAGTAAGAAGGGCAGAGAGATTACAAATAAAACCCAGAACAGCACCTCTCACAGTGTAGTCCCTGGAGCTGGAGAAACAGTGGCACCACATAGGAATTTGTTACAGAGGTGAATTCTCACACCTCACCCAGACTGATTAAATCAGAAGATTTGGTTTAACAAGCTCTCAGAGTAACTGATTCAAGCTCTAGTGTAAGGCCCATTGCTCGAGAGAGAGCTGGAATCCTGAGTAGCAATCCCTTGTACTACATACTTTTGGTTACATAAGACAACTTGTGGGTCACAGACTAGGGCTTTCCTAAAGAGAACTCTAACAGGTTCTTCTTTTCCTTTGTGGTTTTGTCAGTTAATGGTAATGTCTATAATTGTTTATTGCCTGCCTTCTCAAACAGACTAACATTTTAAAGAAGTAGAAATATTTGTCTCATTCAATCATGAGATCCTTAGCATCCTAAATTACCCCACAAGAGTTGGCTCTTGGTACATTTTTACTGGAGAATTAATGACAGCATTGGTTTGTCTCCTCCTCTCCTTGGTCATTAGGTGCTACCATAGGCCACCAATCAGGATAGGCTGCCCAATTCTAGAAATCTGCAGATGTTTTCAACATGTTATCCCATCTCCAAACATGTCCCTTGCTCAAAGATTCCAGCAGTATAAGAAAGCACAGGGCAAAATTTGCCTAACTGTCCACCTGCCACATGTGTATCCTTTTCTGTCCTGTTGTGATAATTCTCACAATGGCTTTATGATAAAACAGCTATTCTAATACTAAATAGTGTCTTTTTAAAACATCTGTGTTTTGAAAGCAGCTATTATTCATGTCGTGGATTACCAGTGGAGTATAGAATGATATCTGTGCTTTGCATTATTTGCCATCATTATTTGCATTCAGAGGCACTGTCTATACCTTCTTTTTCCTATGTGATCAATAGAAAATAACGGTGTAAATCAATTCTGGGTAATAATGTAAATGGGCTCTTGAAGGCAATTCCCGCTGTGAAATAAGTAGTTAGCAGCGACACTAGCATTAACCGCAGTGGGGGTAATCAGCCTTTGGATGTGTTTAATCAGAGTTATCAGCTAAGATTAAAAAGAGAGTCACTGTTGTGCAGGAATGATCATTTTCGGGATTTAAAAGATGAATATGTGAAGGTGTTCTCATAAATTAAAGCCATCAGAATGGCTTTGAGTAATTTAGGATGCTCTAAGGTCAGGAACAAGTAAACGCGAAAGGTTAATCTCAGGGCCACAGTAGTTAATGCACAGAGAGAGCAGAATACATTTATTGAAATTAGCAAATGCTGAGGTAAATGAAGATTTTCCCCCTTGTGCTAAGATGTTCATTGAACTTCTATGAACATAGGCTTTATTAAAAGTAGCCCACACAGAACAACTTGTAAATGTATTGTCCCAACAATTAATTTCAAAGAATAAGTATTAGATCACTGTATGGCTTGATTAGAGGTATTTCCAGTTGTAAAAACTGATGGAACCAAGTTCCACACTATAGATAATAAGATCAATTCTGTGTCTACAACATTAAATGTCAAAGTAGAAGATTAGTGGAAGTTCTGAATCTGGATATTCTAATTATGTAAGTTCTTCAATTTCTGAGCATGTCTTCCTTCATACATGATTATCTAGGAATGCTTTTCTCAGCAGAGTTTGTTATGGAATAACAAAATTCCATATTAATATTAAGTGATTAATAATAAAACTAGTGCTATGACTTATGGAGCTGATAGGAATTTTAATGATCACCTAATATGACTTCAATTTTATAGATAAGAAAACTGAAACCCAGAAAGATTACTTAAAATTTCCTAGGATCATGTGATAAGGGACAGGGCCAAGAGTAGAGCCTGGGTATCTTGCCTCAAAGTGTAGTGACCTTTCTGCTAAAATTTACTGCCTCGTTCAGTCTCTTTGTTCATGCTGATCCTCACATAAGAGCATTGTGAGAATTTAATAATCTATTAAGTAAGATGATGTGCATGGACATACTTTTGAGAAAATAATTTCATATTTCATGTGGTACATTTTAGGTGAGTTACATATAAATTATGGTTACATATACATACATATATATACATATAAGTTACATATAAATACACATGATTACATATAAATCATGTGTTTTACTAGTAATGTTTGGAATATATGCATCAGTGACAGTATCTAAAAATAAATGGAAGTTGCAGGTAGGAATTAATAAAAATCCTACAATATCTTTAAAACTCAGACTTGTTTTTGCCTCTTTGCAGTATTTTGACCTCAGAAAAATGGGACTATTCAGAAGTCATTTTGAAAGACTAAAGATGACAACTTTTATCAGTTTTAAACATATGTCCACAAATCTTTGATGCTTGTCCACTGGAGAGGTAGAACTATATTCCCCTTGCCCTGAACATGACCTGGACATAATGACTCCCTTCTAGTGAACAGAATGTCCAAGAAACGGAAACTACTGAGATTAGTTTTAAAGGTGGCTTCCATCTTGGGTGCCCTCTTTTTCTCACTGTTTGTCTCATATCACCCTATTGGATTCCTAAGGTTGCCATAACAAGTTACTACAACTTGATGGATTGGAAAAGCAGAAATTTATTCTCCAAGATTCTGGAGGCCAGAGATCTGACATCAAGGTGTCAGCATGGCCACACTCCCTCTGAAATTTCTGGGGGAAAATCCATCCTGGCATCTTCCAATTTCTAGTGGCTCCCAGTGTTTCTTGGCTTATGACAACACAAATCGAATCCCTGCTTCAGTCTTCACATAGTGTCTTCCCTATCTTTCTCTTATTTATTCTTCTCTGATATGGTTGCTTGTCATTGAATTTAGGGTTCACTCTAAGAGGATCTCAAAGTTTTGAGATTCTTAATTATATCAACAAAGTTCTCTCCCTCTTTTCTTCCCTCCTTGCCCTCCCGCTTCTCTCTCTCTTTTTTCTTTCCCAAATGAGGGCACATTGATGGATTCTCATGCTCAGGAAAGTGACATATCTCTTTGTAGTTACCATTCAACCCAGAACACACTATCTGGGTGAAGGAGGCAGACTTGAGAGGAAAACGAGCTAACATGTCGTAAGGGAGCTCAGGCAGCCTTGGGAGAGGTCCCTGTAGTGAGGAACTGAGGCTTACCTGCAACAGTGTACGCTTAGAGAGAATCTTCCAAAGTCAGCCCCAAACCACCTAAGTGAGCTTAGAAGCACATTCTGCAGCCTCAGTCAAGATTACAAATGTCTGCAGTCCTGACTGATGGTTTGACAGCAACCTATGAAAAACCCTGAGCCACAGCCATCCAACTAAGTTCCTCCCAAATCCTGAGCTGAAGAAAACAAGAGATAATAACTGTTACTTAAAATTTTGGGCTATTTGTTATGCAACAATAGATAACTTACACAGAAATTATGGCCAAAATGTTTATAAAAAAGCAGGGTAATAAACTTATTAGCAGAGTCATTGATATCAGTTAACATTTTCTTAGTGCATGACCTACCTCATTGAGGGGCAGGCCTAAAGTGGAAGGTGAAAGCAAAATAGAATTTGGGATAATGTTACATTTGGGATAATGCTGTTATTATCTTAATATCAAGAAATGCATCTCCTCTTTCCCATACCTTTATTATAAGCAGTGTACTTACTAGGTAGAATACAGGTATGAATGTAAACCTCAGAGTATGTGGGAGAAACAGAGTCAAAGAGAACCCAAAGTCCAGCTTAGTAAAGAAGCACTGGAAGGTAAACAAGAGAGGCAGAAGCTTACAACTGGGTATTAGTATGTACCTGCTATTCCTTAAGTGTTTTCAGTCTTTACACTTGCCACTCACATGCCTTTTACTGATGGGAATTATTTTCATTTGGTGGGGGATTAATTCAGCTTCTACCCTGTATTAACGCTACAAGCTAAGTGAAGCAGAGGCAAATTTCTATTTACATTTGTAGCAGTGCCCTTCTAAATCTGTTTGCTGTACCAGGTGGTATGTTTCCCATTAGCTCCTTCATTTTTCAGAGCTACCTAAAGTTTGCTCCATTTCTAATGGCATGCTATTTGTGAAATCCCTATAATTTCCTAAGGCCTTCTAAAGCTTTTCTCTTCCTACCTGTGACATTTTGAGGAAAGATTTATTCCCTCTCTGTGTTTATTCTGCTTAGTGAAAATCATCAAAGACAGCCTTAACAGTATTTTTGCAAGTTCTCTTTCAAACTGTGCCTGTATTGCATTTGGGATCCAGTTATCCATCTGAAGGTCTGTGGAGGGCAAAGTGCGATTGTGGAAATCCCTTCTCTTTATAAATCCTCACGTTTGCTTTCTTACATCATGGCACATCATGCCAAACTATTGCCTTTACTTACATGGCTGGCTGATCTTTGTTCATGCTCTAACATTAGCCATATAATTTGTACAGTGTGCCACTTACTTATATGTGTCATTTTTCATTCACACCATTCCCATTTTGCTGAGCTCAGGTATTTCCTATGGCGTTGTAATATGTTTTGTGAATATGAAATTCAAGAGCTTTGTTCAGTTTGGGGAGCTGTTTGGGGAAGCAGCCTGGAAGAGTTTGGAAGTAGCTGATGCCATGGAGAGGGCTTTAGGATTCCTTGGGAGATCTATTGGTATGTATCCTGTAGGCACAGCCAGAAGGAAACTAGATACTGTGCTGAATAGGTTGACAGAACTGGGCCTTCCTGCTTTATATGTCCAGGAAATTTCCTACCCTTTCTTTAAATGAACAGATGTTACCCTGGTTATCTTCCTTCTAATAATATCCACTACCTGCATAAGTGAATGATAAGAGGAATGGTGAAAGATCGAGAAACCCCTTATCAAAATGTATTCCTCTGAATAGTCAGGGCTCTGTACCTAGAATATCACATAGTTAGGCGATCATTCCATACAGCTATTCACATAGGACATAAAATTCAGAGCACTTCATGTCAGGTAAGTGTTAGTATTTTAAACTTTTCCTTAAATTCTTTGTTGTCTGCACAGAACATTTCTTGCTGGGTTTGTCATTCTGAGGATCAAAATCTTTCTCATAAAGTCTCAGTCCAGTCTCTTGCCTGAGCTGCTGTAGGTAGACTTGCATGACTTCATCCTCCTGTTTGTTTGCCAGTTTGGCATAAATTGCATTAAGTGGAAAACCAGGTTCTCCAGGAATGGGAAAATTAGTGATTCCCAGGATATACATTTCTTTCTCGCCTTGTTTTTGGAATTGCACTGTTGGAGTTTCTTTAGACACTCAGAAATGAGGGTGATATATATCAAGGTCTTACCAGCTTCATTCTTAATTTCATAGTTTTTGAAGAAGACATTGGCCTTGAAGTAATGATTTCATCCACATGATCTGCATCTTTTGTCTCTCTAGGGGCAGGTCCTTTGAACTGACTTGGGAAGGTAGTAGGGCCATGTTTCCAATGAGTTTGGTGTCGGGGTCCATGAGAGAAGAGTGGTAACTCACCAACTCGGTGGCGCCCGGGGTTTGGACCCAGAGGAGCAGGACCTGGTTAAAGTGTAGTGCTTCCGGTATGGGGACCAGGGCTGGGGCAGGTGGACTATTTATATTATTGGCAGAGTTACTGAAAGAACTCACCTAAGAGTGCAGATTTGGTTTCCTACTCTATTCATTCAATAATTTCACTAGTCATTACAAATAAGCTAGGAAAATAGCATCAGTGTATGGGAAGGTCAAGTCCATATTTGACATTTGTCATATCTACTAAGGATGTTTCAGGCATGTTGTATAGCTTCACAACCTTATCCTACTTTTCAAATCTCTGCAGTTTAAGCAGTAGTCTCAGGCTGAAATAAAGCAGGAAAAAAGGTTTAAGGCACTTCAGTGACTTGGGAAACATGCCCTGACCTCCCTAACCAAAGCGAATGGTAATAAAGTCCTGACTGATAATAAAGTCCTTTCCCATTTAGATAGTCTGTGTTCAAAGATAATTTCCAAGGTCACTTTATTGTTAAACATCATTGAAATGCAGTGCTAATTTTATGAGTTCAAAATGTGTTACAAACAGTCCTTTCTGATTGAGGCTTCTAGCCCAAGTACTTATAAAATGTTGTGTGTGGGAAAATATTGATGCATGTTTTCTTTGTATTCAAACTCTCAGACTTTATGAGAAATAATAAAGCTTTATAATTTGTTCTTTACAAATAGAATGCTAGGGTCCTTGCAGCATCATGAGAAATCTATTATTTTATGTCAAAGCAAGCTAGGCCATTTCTCCTTTTGTAGACCCCTTCCTAAAGTTAATTGATATCTGGGGGCAGAAAAGGAAATAGCATCGTAGGTGAGAGAATAATAATTTGACAGAAATAGAATTTTGTTTTAATAAGGAAGACAATCTCACAAACTTGAACCTTATGCAGAATTATTCTTAATGATACAGGCTAACAATATGTATCCCCACACATACATGAAAACTAATTTCTATAACCATTCAGTTTCATTACAGAACTTGAAATCTAGAAGTTGGTATTAATGTCTCCTTTTCTTGAAAGAGTTGGATGAATATTCATTGAGAGATGAACTTTAACCATGGTGTGTATGTGTATAATATATACCCATACACTATAGTTTAGAAAGAAACTTATGTTTAGCATTGTCTGATAATGAAAGAGTCCTGGATATTTTATTTTTTAAATTGCATTAATTTTCATGATATAGGCCAGGCATGGTGGCACATGCCTGTAATCCCAGCAACTCGGGAAGCTGAGACAGGAGGATCGCAAGTTCAAAGCCAGCCTCAGCAACTTAGCGAGGCCCTAAGCAACTCAGTGAGACCCTGTCTCTAACTAAAATGCAAAATAGGGCTGGGGATGTGGCTCAGTGGCTGAGTGTCCCTGAGTTCAATCCCCGGTTCCAAAAAAAAAAAAAAAAATTTCATGATATAAGCTGAATTTAATAAAAGTGTTTCAAAATGTAAATGATGGATGTTTTAGACCATAATTTAATATCTAACAAAGTGAAACAAAAGTTCCTTTTGTGAAGGTGAATGTCACTTAACTAATTACATTTGACCACAGATGAGTGAGCTTGTTCTTTCACCATTAAAGCATGAGTGTGAGGGGCGGGGCAGCAGGTAGGCAAAATCTTTGCTACTTTGTGGGGAAAAGAGATTTCATGATATGTGCATTTATTTAATGTTGCTCTGCTTGTTGTATAAAATCCAATAGGAGAACTAAATTGCTTACAATAGTAAAGTACATTTTCCTGTGTGGACATTGGTACTTGTTGAGGTACGCTGATTTGGGCTCTGATCTAGTCATTATCTACATATCAAACATGTACACTGAACTTTCAGAATAGAAACTGGCACTGTTGGAACCAGAAGTGAGCTGGCTTGCCAAAGCACTCTCCTCTTCTTCCTCTTAGTGAAAGGGCTTACGGTTGATAGCCTGGAATCTGCTGTCTTGAACTTTTGGCGTGGACTTCTAATTAATAAAAATAGATTGTATAGCATGGCAAAACTTTGAGATACTCAACTTACCTTCCTCCCCTCTACAAGGGAACATCTGTGGTCATGATGCCTACTTCTTAAAAGAGAGCAGAAAATGTTCTAAAACATGATGTATAAAAATGTACAAAATGAAAGTGGGAATCGATATTCTTGTATTTAACTTTTCAAAGAAGAAAACAAAAAGCACATAAATAAGGATTTCTTTATCCATATAGCACTCAGATTTCTTTCATGCCTGTTATATTTTATGTCAATATGTACCTATGATCTGTAGGTACTTTTCTCCTACAACTTATAATTCATGGTTTACGTATCACTCACTTTCTTTTTCATTCTATCTTGACTAGGGCTGTTTGAGGTCTTACATGTTCTTACTCCTAAAAACACGTTTCTGGACTCTATTGATAACTGCATCCTTCAAATTTGCCTCATAGGTGACACCACTTGACTGAAAAGTCCTCTTAGTAATCCAGTAATTAAATCCTTCTAGCTGGGACCCAAGAGAAATCCCTTGTGCTGAATTGCACTGCACAGTAAATGACAATTATAATGAGATTTTAACTTATTAAATGAAAGAATAGGAGCGTCGCTGTTGCGATTCATTAGTATTTTGTGCTGTAAAAGCAGGACTTGGTGCTGCCGATGAGAGTCCATGCAATCTTCTCTTCTTATGACTAATTTTCATATCAGTGTATCAAAGGTAGTTTGACTAAAGATACTCAGAGAGTCCAGCTAAGTGATGATATGTGATGATTTCTGCATGTCACTGAGCCCTCTGTATGGCAGGCACTGTCCTAGATTTCTTCTGCAATGTACAGTTCATTTTAATCCTCAGAACAACCCTTTGAGGTAGGTATTGCTGCATTCAAGAAAAATCAGGCACAGAGGTTAAATAACTTTCCTGAGATCACACAGCTTGTAAAGGTAGAGTGAGGATTCAAACTTGGGTAGTTCTTTTCCAGAGCATTGGGCTTGTAAGAGAGATTTTTATCCCATCCTTAGTCATGAACATGAAGATTTGCAAATGTATGAATTGATTTCATTGATACCATTTCTCTTTTGGCTTTCTTTCCCTTTTCTATGAAAGTTGATGCTACTTAGAATGGCTTATTTAACCTCAGGAACCCTCAGAAAAGTATTTTAAAAAACAGCAAATACTCATGCATTAGCCACTAAGAATTTTTAAAATTTTGAAATTTTGGTCTTTTGACTTTCATTCTTTTTTTTATATAAAAGAGCAAGTCCTTTTGCACAGTGTTCTATTCCTCAATCCCTTCCTTTCCAATTTCCACCCTTTTCCCAGAGCAACCACTCCTAAGAGCTGTATCATGTTTCTACCAAAGAAATAGAAATATCCATTAGCCTTGTACACTGATTTTATGTACAAAAGACCTCATGTAGTGTAGACTACACTGTTGCTTTCCCTTTTAATTTAGCATATTTTTGAAACTACTCCATGGTGATCTAACTACAATTCATTCTCACCTGCTATACTTAATTCTGTCTTCTAGATATGTCATATTTTATTCATTTTTATATCAAGAAGTGATTAGGTTGTTTCCAATTCTGTTGAAATGAACTTTTTTGGTACAGATTGCCTCACATGTGTCACTGGTTGGGAGGGGCAGTGCAATAAAATAGAGCAATAAACATTCAGAGTGGGCTTTCTAATTAGTAAAAATAGGTTCCATGGCATGGCAAATTTTTGAGATACTTGGCTCATCTTTCTGGGATAAGTCAGATAAGATGGGAAATGAGATATCAGGACTATTTTTGATAATTAAATTTTTAAAAGAGTAACATTTACCATGAATTTGAAAGAGTAATAATCAGTGATAAATTCTGCTAACAGATAATTTAAGTCTGTGCTTTATGAAGTCCCTATAAACAAATGTGTGGTTTAATAAAGAAAACTCTGAGCAGAGAGTTAAGTCTCATTACCCTTCAAGCTGCTGTCCTGCTGCCTCTGAAAATAGTTATCTATTCTTAATTCTAGATATTTGGGTTTTGGGGGGAGATTTGACTTATCATTGAATTCCTCACTCTGTAAACACCCTACTTCTCTTGTTTCTTTGGTGGAATAAGTATTAATCAAGTGGCCTTCAGAATTTTCAAGAGGCACCAGACTCCAGCTACCTGCAGAAGGTAATAGCAACAGCACTATATAGGGTCCCATCCATTATCCTGTCTCACTTTTCCTCTTCTGGCCTTGGTTTTCCAAGGTCACCTGAGCTTTCTATCTCAAGATCTGCTTTCTGGGGAATCCCAAACAGAGATTGTTATGGTTTAGATGTGGTGGCCCCCAAAAGCTCACCTGTGAGATATTGCAAGAAGGTTTGGAGGAGAAATGATTGGATTATAGACTTAACCTAATAAGTGGATTAATCCCCTGATAGGGATTAATCGAGTGGTAACTGAAGCAATAGAGTGTGGCTGGAGGACGTGAAGATTGGGGCATGGTTTGAGGGAATATATTTGTATCTGGCAAGTGGAGACCTCTCTCTCTGCTTCCTGATCACCATGTGAGTTGCTTCCCTCTGCCACACTCTTCTCTCATGATGTTCTGCCTTGCCTCAAGCCCTGAAGAATGGAGCCTGCTGTCTGTGGATTGAGACCTCAGAAACCTGTGAGCCCCCAGATAAAATTTTTCTCCCCTACAGTTGTGCTGGTTGGGTCACTTAATCACAGCAGCAGAAAAACTGACTAAAACAGATCAACCCAAGTCCTGCCTGTTCCACCTCTAGCTCTTCCTGGCCTGCTCACCCTCAAAGCACTTGGAGCTGCTCTGGAGGCTTGCAGTACTTGTCATGTGAACCAGTAATGCAAGGCTGCAATGACTTTCTCCCTGTCTGCCCCAACATCCTCTCTGCCCAACCTCCGCTTCCCCCTACATTTTTGGAGGGGATTTAAACAGCTAATACTTATTTCTCACAGCCCTGGAAGCTAGGAATCTACTCAAAGTCTGGTAGATATGGCATTCTTTTGAGGGTCTGCATTCTAGATGACCATTTCACTGTAACCTCTTTAACATCATTCTCTCTCTTTTAAACCAAACACGCGTGCGCGCGCACACACACACACACACACACACTTCTGTGTATATATGATACAGAACACATGATTCGTATAAATAATGGTACAGCAAATTAATATCTATATGTGACAAATAATCCTTTTTATTTATTTTGTGGCAAGAGCAGATAAAATGTCTTTATTTGGCAAAAATCCTGAATGCAACGTTATTGACTGTAGCCCTCATATTGCACATTAGATCCCTAGATTTGTTCACTCTTCATCTCTGCTACATTGCATCCTTTGACCTCTATCTCCCCCATTCCTTCCCCTACATTACTGCTTTTCCTTTTGTATACCTCCTTCTCCCAAGTATAAACTCTAAAAGTCAGAAATTTTAAAACTCACTTTTATTTTTAATGCCCCTCAGTGACCCTCATGGAACTAATACAGAATATGTACATGGAGTGAATAACCACTGAATGGCCAAGAATAAATGATCACTGAATGAATAATTTTGTTTTAATAAGTTCATACTGATCTAGTGGATGCCAGCCTTCTCTCTTGGATTTCTTTGCCTTTTAATTAATTTTCCATTACACTTCTGGTTCTCAACGACCTCTTATAGGCCTGAGGTCAGGTTACAGACTGGGGGTTGTGATGCAGGTAATATTAAGATATATTCTCATTCTAGTCAAACTCTCAGAATAGTTCAGATAAATTGGTCAAAACAACTGGGAATAAAAATGTGTTGTAGTTATTAGAATTTTTTAAATTTTTATTTTTTTATTGGTTCTTTTTCATTATACATGACAGTGGAACCCATTTTGATATAATTATACAACAGGGAATATATCTTTTTTTCACAATGTAGATTCACATGATTCATATAATCTTACATATACATAGGGTAATACTGTCTGTCTCAGTCTACTATCCTTCCTCCCCCACCCCCTCCTGTCCCATTTTCCTCTACACCAGCCATACTTCCTCCATTCTTCTCCTGTCCCCCCCATGACCCCTCCCCACGTTATGTATCATCATCCACTTATCAGAGAAAACATTCGACCTTTGGTTTTTTGGGCTTGGCCTATTTCATTTAGAATGATATTCTCCAACTCCACCCATTTATCAGCAAATGCCATAATTTTGTACTTCTTTATGGCTGAGTAATATTCCATTTTGTATACATACACAGTTTCTTTGTCCATTGATCAGGTGAAGGGCATCTAGGTTGGTTCCACAATCTAGCTATTATGAATTGAGCAGCTATGAACATAGAAGTGACTGCATCCCTATACTTTGCTGATTTTAAGTCCTTTGGGTATAAACCAAGGAGTGGAATAGCTGGGTCAAATGGTGGGTCCATTCCAAGTTTTTTGAGGAATCTCCATACTGCTTTCCAGAGTGGTTGCACCAATTTGCAACTCCACCAGCAATGTATGAGTGTGCCTTTTTCCCCATATCCATGTCAACACTTATTATTGCTTGTATTCCTGATAATAGCCATTCTAATTGGAGTGAGATGAAATCTTAGGGTGGTTTTAATTTGCATTTCTCTAATTACTAGAAATTATGAGCATTTTTTCATATATTTGTTGATCACTTGTATATCATCTTCTGTGAAGTGTCTGCCCAGTTCCTTAGCCCATTTATTGATTGGGTTCTTTGCATTTTTGGTGTAAAGTTTTTTAAGTTCTTTATAAATTTTGGAGATCAATGCTCTGTCTGCGGTGCGTATGGAAAAGATGTTTTCCCACTCTGTAGGCTCTCTTTTAACATTATTGTTTCTTTTGCTGAGAAAAAGCTTTTTGGTTTGAATCTGTCCCATATATTGATTCTTGCTTTTATTTCTTGCACTCTGGGGGTCATGTTAAGGAAGTCTTGTCCTAAGCCAACATGAAGAAGATTTGGGCCTACTTTTTCTTCTGTTTGGTGAAGGGTCTCAGGTTTAATTCCTAGATCCTTGATCCATTTTGAGTTGAGTTTTGTACAGAGTGAGAGATAGGGGTTTAATTTCATTTTACTGCATATGGATTTCCAGTTTTCCTAGCACCATTTGTTGAAGAGACTACCTTTTCTCCATTGTATGTTTTTGGCACCTTTGTCTAGTATGAGGTAACTGTACTTATGTGGGTTTGTCTCTGTGTCCTCTATTCTGTACCACTGGTCTATCTGTCTATCTTGGTGCCAATACCATGCCGTTTTTGTTACTATTGATCTATAGTAGAGTTTAAGTTCTGGTATTGTGATACCTCCTGCATCATTCTTCCTGCCCAGGATTGCTTTGGCTATTCTGGGTCTTTTGCTCTTTCAGATGAATTTCATGGTTGTTTCCTCTATTCCTATGAGGAATGTCATTGGAATTTTTATTGGAATTGCTTTAAATTTGTATAGCACCTTTGGAAATATGGCCATTTTGATTATATTAATTCTGCCTATCCAAGAATATGGGAGATCTTTCCATCTTCTAAGGTCTTCCTCAATTTCTTTCTTTAATGTTCTGTAGTTTTCATTGTAGAGGTCTTTCACCTCTTTTGTTAGATTGATTCTCAAGTATTTTTTTTTTTTGAGGCTATTGTGAACGGAGTTGTTTTTCTCATTTCACTTTCAGATGATTCATTGCTTATGTATATAAATGCATTTGATTTTTGTATGTTTATTTTATATCCTGCTATTTTGCTGAATTCATTAATTAGGTCTAATAGTTTCCTGGTGGAGTTTCTTGGATCCTCTAAATACAGGATCATGTCATCAGCAAATAGTGATAGCTTGAGTTCTTCTTTTCCTATTCGTATTCCTTTAATTTCCCTCAGACTTCTGTTCTCGATGACCTCTTATAGGCCTGAGGTCAGGTTACAGACTGGGGGTTGTGATGCAGGCAATATTAAGATATATTCTCGTTCTAGCCAAACTCTCAGAACAGTTCAGATAAATTGGCTAAAACAACTGGGAATAAAAATGTGTTGTAGTAGCTATTAGAATTTTTATCTAATGCCTTTAAAACAAATCTATGGATATGTTTAAAGTAAAAGTTATTGTCAGGATCTTATGAAGATAAAAGCAAACTCAAATATTAATGATTATAAATGTTCTACCTCAACTATTTTTACCACTTTTCCTCCTATAAGCTGGGATTTCCTTCTTCCTTCTTTTTCTTCTTCCCTTATGCAGACTCACCCTAATTGAAATAGCATTTTAAAATTCTGTGACCTACTAAGTTTTTCCATTTTATGTTGGCTCAATATTTCATATGGTTAAAAATTGGTAGAAGGATTCAAGTGAGTGAAACTGACAGCTTATGGTTTGCTTAGCCAGTGAATGACTACTTCTAAATATGAATGCTTTGGCTATAGTTTTTACTTTTTTTTTTCTTAATCTCCTGTGGCTTCTCACTTCTAACACTTCTTTTCCTCTTCAGACAGTGAAATGTTTTATTGATTATTTGTTTTCAACCTGTTTATTGACTACTGTTCTTGTAAAATATGTTCCAAAAATATTATTTTCCAGATTAGTTCTTCTTATACTGTTCACAACATGGTTGGGCAGATGAAGCCTTTCCTCTTTCTCTGCTTAATTCTTCCTGAATTGACTTCATCACTATCCCCCAGGTACCTCCATAGTTCAGGTCTCTGCTTATTGGAAGAAAGCAAGCAGCACAGGGCACAATTTCAGAAAGTGTCCTCTGTCAATTCAGTCCTCATTCCAGTTTTAACTTATTTGGTGCTACTGTAGAATAGCTTCTCGCCTAATAAATAATATCCTGCATATGGAGTTCATAAAATAGGATGCAGAAATCTAGAAGCTAAAATTTTAGATGCAAGGTGCCAATTATTTTCTTCCTTTTTCTTTTTCCTCTCAATCTTCTTTCTCCTTAATGAGCAGGTTGGTGGGGTTGGCAAAGGTGAAAGACTAGGATCCCAGATATTATAAAATTGTTTACTCCTCTCTGTTTGAAATGTGTGACATTGATTGCAGAATTGAGCATAGTTCCAATCATCTCCTAAGAGTCTGGGATGGCAGCCATAGAGAACAACTTTCCTGCCCATTGCTGCATCCAGAAAGCTTTGTGGAAAAGCATTGATAGTATAGGATGTGTGTGTGTGTGTGTGTGTGTGTGTGTGTGTGATAAGTTAAATATGTATGAGTTGTATGAGTATAGGGTATATAAGATATGAGGATAGGGGAACAAAGAGTCAGCCATTTAACCAGGTGACCCACAGTAGCAGGCTCCAATAATTCTAAGTCATTCTGGTTCTAAATATGAACCAATTTAAATAGAATACTTTACTTTTTGCATATATATTAATGTTAATATTTCCATTGAAGAGCCTTAGTTTTCTTCTGAAGGTATAAATAAAGGCAGGGTCTGTGTTTCTATGAGGTAGAGAAAAGTCATACTGTACTGCCTCCTTAGAGGAAAAAAATACACCATAGCCTTGATTTTCATTTTTATTATAGCTCCAGGATTGTAGAGTTTGCTTTTTCTTTGAGGTTCACTTACTGAGGTTACAAAGGTGGTTGCATATTTCCTGGGTACCTACTTTGGGTGTGTCAAGTTCAGATGCAGCAAGATTATTTTTTACTTTTGATTGGAACCTTATAACCAAATCACAAATACACATATAAGATAGAGAAGTTCTACCTTATAGTATGCCGATAGTGTTTGAAATACTAAAACTGCTATTATTTTTAGCAGTTTTCCAGATATGTAGGCAATATACCTCATGGTTAAGAACTCTAGATTTGGAACCTGTGATTTAATACTGGTCTCTTCAATTTAACCATTACTGTATGTGCTTAGAAAATTACTGAGCTCTAAATTTGTACCCTCATCTATAAAAGAGTTACATCACAGTCACTAACTCTGGATTGTCGTGAGAATTAAATGAGATGACATGTACCACACTTAGTACCTATCAAGTTTTAGGTTTTGGGTTATTAGTATTAACTAGTAATAGCATTTTCATCTCCTTCCTATTCGTTATGACATTTAATCTTCCTGATAGCCTTTTATTATATATTGGTGTAGACAGAATTTTCTGTAAAGGGCCAGACAGCAAAGTATGTTCATCTTTGCTGGTCTTGTGTTTTCTGTTGCAGCCATTTGGTAGCATGACACCAGCCAGGCAAAAGAACATGAGTGGGTGTGTCTGTTTCATTTTTGTTTTCTTTGTTTTGTTTTGTGGTGCTGGGAATTGAACACAGGGCCTCGTGCATGTGAGACGAGCCCTCTGCCAACTGAGCTACATCTCCAGCCCCGAATGGGTGTATCTGTATCCCAATGAAACTTTCCTTAAAAATAAAAGTGATAAGCAGGATTTAAAATTGGCTGATTCCTGGAAACTGTCTATTTGTATTAATAAGAACAGGGAAGCAGATTGGTTGAGTCACTTTTGAGCCCAGTACTAATTAGCTATGTATGTTAGAGTAGTACCCATTGTTCTCTAATTTAAGTTCAGGTCTTTTCCTCAGAACCATTTATGGTCATTTCTTTTATCCAGTGATCATCTTTAGTGTCTGGGGTTTGGACTTATTTGCATTGTTAGTTAGTGGGGGTTGATGGGCAGACTCCCTAAACTTTATGTCCAAGACTTTAATATGAAGAAAATTTTCAGGCTAGCATGCGTTTTGGTCATAAGAAGGAATGAACAAAAGCCTATGCCTGTGTTAACTCTGAGGATTAGAAATGTAGCAGCTCAAAGCATTTCTTTATTCTTTTCTCTATAGGCTTAATAATAGGGTTAGGGTTGTGTGTGTGTGTGTGTGCGCGTGCGCGCGCTTGGGCTTTTATATTTTTTTCTTTGGTCAAAGTATTCCAGGGCTCTGAATTTTTGTGAAAGCTAATTTGGGAGACAATGATGAAAATCTTGGTACTTTGGTTGTAGAAGACATCTTTAGGGAGTCACATAAAGTCTGTGGATGCACACAGTATTTTACAAATGCATCTAGAATAAACACGTTCTCACACACACACACAAATACCCAATCTTTCTCACACATACCCACAAATAAAGTAAATGTTTGGATTTCTAAAAGTGGATGTTATGTGCTAAATTTCAGACTTTACTCTTTAGTGGTTCCCTCAAACATTGATGTCCAATATATATCCTAATCCAAAATACCTGTATTTAGGTAATGGGCTAGACATTAAATTTCTCACCACAATTTAGAAGCAGTAAATACAGAAACAGGTATTTCTAGTAAGAATGCCTCACTGCACAAGAGATGACAACTGACCCTTGGACACCAAGCAGCTAAAAAACTGGAATAATTCCATGTTACCATGTTTAATTAGTTATTAAGATAAAGTTAACTTATCCACCTTAGACTATTTTTTTAATTTTATTTGTTCACTTTAGTTATACAGGACAGTACAATATATTTTGATATATTTATGCAAACATGGAATATATCTTATTAGGATCCCAGTCTTATGGATGTACATGATATTGGGATTCACTATGGTGCATTCATATATCTACATAGGAAAGTTATTTCAGATTCTTTCCACTAATTATTTAAACAAAAACACATGTAAAATATTTTAGGGTTGTGTTTTAAATCATAAGTTTAGATCATTCATTTGTAACATTGAATTTTCTGAAAAATTCACTCAAGTCTAACATCCCTTTTTCTGATTTGGATAAACGAGGAGTTTCCACATGTTCATCAATATGTTAGCATCTAAAATTATTCTTTTAAATAAAAATATTAATTTTGTATTTTCAAACATGTTTCCTGATTGATTAGCTATATTTTTATGTCTTCACATGGAACAGAACTATTGCTTTAATCATTTGAGTGATAACAGATATATGAAAGAAACTTAGTATATGGCAAATCTAGAGACAGCAGTACTCAAAAGATAATTCACAACTTGATGAGGCAAGCTACCTTGAATACCTCTGAGAATGAGGAAGTAGATGAAGTTTGGTCTTCCTGGTTAACATATATCAGAGCCTTCTGATATATATTCTTGACAAGAATTGATATCATAATCAATAGGAAAACAGAGCATGTGTCTAGACCAGATGATAAAGTCCTGCCCATCTGAAGATTGTAGTCCTGTTTTATCTCTTCAGTCTTGGGCTGATGACAGGCAACAAACATTCAATAAGATCCTTTAACTGGATTTTCAAAATGTTCAATGCTTTCAGTCATTTTAAAAAGTAAAAGAGGAGGGTACTGTAAATATTTGGTTTACAACTTTATCTTGTATAATGAGGAAAAAAGATAAGCATAGGACTTGTGGTCACATATGTAGAATTCCCCAAAAAGTTATTGCTTCAATAAATACTCATAGAAGAGTAGCTCAAGTTTTAGGTATTTCCATGTTCTTGATTGAGTGTGCCTTTGGGGAAAATTTGAAAGTTAAGGTATCTTCTTAACATGATTCAATAAAGTTCATTTGGCATCTTAGATTTTGTATGTTCCCTTATTGCCATTTTGTGCCCTGTGTTTTTGACCGTGTGATGCAACTTATAGTTTTATGTTGTTAACTTTCCATTTTACTTCCTTTACCTACTCATTCTTACTGGCCAATATTTTAAAATTGTTTTAAACAAACAAGTTCAACTGAGCTTGGTTAATGTTTTTCCTAATTGGAATCCGCTTTCCACCTTCACATGTAAGCATGCAGTCATTTCTAAACGTGGACTGCACAGGTATCTCACCTAGGGGTTCATGTTCTCACTGCTGATCCTGGGGGATTGTGTACCTACATGTTCATAGTGGAGAGGCTTTCTACCAAGAGTATTAGAGTTAAAACTGAGAGGCAGCATGCCATTTTCATCTTTTTCTTTATTACATGAAAGTTTAATGCTAACTTGTAAATTCAAGCTGAGACTTGTTGGTACTCTAAGGATTGAGAGAGTTGCTCAGAGTCAGTTTCTCTGGAGTCAGTCATGAGTATCTCTACTCCCACCTCAGATATTTTGTTCAGAATAGACAACCATCTTTGATTTATTAGAGTCTCTTGCTAAAGCATAATTACAACTCCCAGAGAATCCTTTTGAAGTCAATTTCAGTTTTTTTTTATATATCGAAGGAAAGGAGGAATAAATCATGTCTTCATCTTTGTTCTTCTGTTCTTCAGGAATCATTTTCAATGTTGTTGAAGAAGTTGGGAACACCCAAGTTAATCATTACATCATATAGATTTGGCAAAAGCAGAGTGTATAAGTTATTAGTCATGTTCAAGAAATTCATTTTTCTTAAAGCATTGAAATGTTATTAATCCCAAAGACGGGGTGGTTGTTTATATATTCCCAAAGACTTCAAACGTAAAATTAACTTCCCTGTTACTAGTGGGATTCACATTCATCATACATTTCCTTTTCAGAATTGACCTGATCTTTCTCTAAAAGATCAGAGAACTAAGTGGGTACCATCCCTTCAACTCCACCCTCTGGCTGCTCTTTTTCCGTTTCTCATAACTCTTCCGACTTCCCCCCTGAAGTATTTCCAACTGACTTACAGAACGGTTGCATTGTTCTTTTGCCCAAATCCCAAGCATTCCCTGGAGAGCTGTTTTTACTTTCTGTAGAGCACTTACAGTTTATCTCTGTAAGAGAACGGTTTGGAGTTTGGTACTTTGTCTATTTATTTTTTGTTCTAATAGGAATTGCATTGGAGCTAGCTAAGCCACTGTTAGTCAATTCCTTAAGTGCTGCCCAGACCTCTTCTATCTGTATGAAACACTTTCTCATGTCAGAGGTTTAATGAAGCTAGAGAACAGAACTCTTTTTAAAATAATGTATAATGAAAAACTCAAACGAATTTAGGCTAATTTCACAAACATCTTTTCAAGGTCAGGTCAATTTATGTCAATTTTTAGTTGTGTTTGTGTGTTTTTTAATATTTCCCTAGGTTAGAGTCACATAAATTAGTTTAAAAAACACCTCTTTGGGTTGGAAGTACATGTTTATTTCATTCCTATACTTGTGTACAAGGAGAATTATCTTTTTAATAAGAAATTTATGGCCTAATGCCAGTGATACATAAAAAATTAGTTTGCATTGTGAAAAATCAACAAGGAATATAGCAACCCACGTGGCCTTTGTGCCAGAATCTTGCTAAGCAGCCACATAGCAGTGCCTGCTTGTTTTCATGTGATATAAAATAGTACACATCTCAAAAGTGATTGATATTGAGAGGTGGACCTGGCTGTCATTCTTCTTCTGTTTATTGTAACTCCTGAAATGTTGCAAATGCCCTGCATACCAACAGTTTAAGGTAATGGTCTTTGTTGGGACACTTAGAGAAGCTAGTATCAATGGGGCCAAAGTTGTTTTGGCTTTTTTACCACACCTCCTGTATCCAAACATTTCAAATAAACATTACATGATGCCTTCAGACTCAGCACTGACTGGAATAGATTTTTAATGAGAAAGGCCAACCTTTCTTGTGTCTTGGGCATTCAGAGGCTTTTTGTGAGCTTGAACTGCTAGTGTCTCCTAATCTTTCAACTATTTTTTTTAAAAGTCTAATCTCACTCAGACTGTTGGAATGAGAATATAATAGGGGGATTAATGGCTCAGTTCAGAAATGTTTACTGTTGGACAATAGGAAGGGCGTGTGGTAGAAATTCTTACCCTTCCTGTTTACCTTCAGTAGTATAACCTGTATATTGAAAAGGTTATCAGTACTGGTTGTACTTTTTCATTGTAAGTTTTTATTGTTTGATGTTCATCAAAATAAGAAGAGGACGAAAGGACATTCAAAAAGAAAAGGAAAAAGATAATCAATGTGCGAAATCAGTGTAGTCCCAAAATGCAACTAAAGGAAGGATTAAAGGCCAATACCAATAATATGTAGCTTATTAGGTGGTTTCTCAGACTTGTACTATATCTTTACACACAGTCGTGTGAATAGATACAACTATCCCCATTTCTCACATGAGTGAGATCATAGAATTTCAGAGAATTTAAAAACTGGATCAAGATCTCTTTGAATATAGTAGTTGAGCCAGGATTTTTATAAAACAGGCGTTTTTTTGTTTTTTTTTTTTTTTTTTTTTTTTTTTGGTACTATAAAACCTTTTTCCTTTGGCAAATCCAGACTCATCACTGAAGATTTATATTTGATATTACTTGGGGAATTTTGCCACCTGATCTATGTTACTGCATGAATTTTGTAACTGGTTAAATAGATTATGTCAAGTTTTTCAAAACCCCTTCCTACTGGTAAAGGTCAAGCTTATCTCAGTGCAAATTCTAAGTAGTGCTTATTCCCTGAAGACCTTGTATGTACAAAGCATTGTGAGGATGATATAAAGACAGAAGAAATGCACAATATGGTTTCTGCAAGCTGTGCCTTATGAACTGAAATAGAACATGCATGTATGGAAAACTAAAAAACATTATTCTCAATAATTTGGTATAAAAAATGAATTAATTGGCAAACACAGTAAGTTCCCCACATCCATGGTTGTGTTTTCTGCTGTTTCAGTTACCCGTAGTTAACTATGGCCTAACCATATTAAATAGAATATTATAAGAATAAAGATTTCATAAGTTTTGAATAACTTTTATGATAGCATATAATTTTTTAATTTTATCATTAGCTCTTGTTAATCTCTTTCCCTACCTAATTTATAAATTAATCCTTATCACAATTATGTATGTATAGGGAAAAACACAATATAAAGAATTCTCTGAACTCTGTAATTTCAGGTATTGACTGGGGACTTGGAATATGTCCCTGTGGATAAGGGAGGAAGACTGGAACACAAAATGTGGTGGAAGTTGAGACCTGTGTATTGTATTTCAGTGGTTTGAGAATCCTTAATAGAAAACAAGGAATTAAGCTAAATGGGAAGGATGTGCAGAAAATGAGGACAGATGACAGATTAGTTCAGGCCTGAACAAAAGTATGTATAAAGAAGAGTAGAAGAGTAGGAGGCCAAAGGTACCCCAAATGGTTCAAAGGACACTAACAAAAACAGGGAGGTGAATAAACCACTTTGGAGAGAGTGGAGCTTTGCACAGATCATAAGTAAACAAATCTAAAGTAGGTTACCATCAAGGTGAAGGCAGGGTAGACTGAGACTTTTGGTTGGGGCCATGGCAAATGGACACAAACAGAAAAGGGACATAGGCAGAGTTGTGTTTTAAGATTATTATTCAGGCAGGCGAGTTCAGGACAGGACAAATGTCTACAGGTGAAGAGTAAGACAGCACATATGTGCATACTGCAGTGAGCAGACTGAGGGCCTGGCTAGTGCACTCCTTACCACCTGCTACCACTCAGACTGTGTGCAGTAGCTCCTATCTCATCTACCTACATCCACTTTCTCCTCCATCTGCTCAGTTCTCCCCAGCACAGCCAGAATGATTGTTACAAAACAGACTATCACCTGCTGAAAAAGTTCTCAGCTGGGCCTATACTGATATTCTTATATTTGCTACTACTTCCAATCCCTTAACATGGCCTTCAAGACTTGGCCTCCATTTTTTCATTCATTTCATCTTTCACCTTGCAGACTCTTGTTTTAAAAGCATGTTGACCTTTTTTCTGTTTTTGTTTTTGTTTTTAAATTGTGTCCCAAGAGGTTGGAGATATAACTCAGTAGTAGAGCTCTAGCATGAACAAATGAACAATGGCCTGGATTCAATCCCCAGTCCTACCCAAAAAAAAAAAGAAAAAAAAAATGATATCCTTTCTGGCTCACTGTGTTCACTTCCTTTTACAAAATTTTGATTGGCGTATGCTCTTCTTTTTTCTTTCCTGTCATTGTTTTATCAGTTCCTACTTATCCTTTCATTCAACACAATCTTATTTCAAAACCTCCTTCACTAGATCACTTCCTCTTATGTATGTGGATCACAGTCCCACATAGCTCTTTACTCTGCATCTTTTATTACACTTGCAATTTCTACATTTATCTGACTGCATGATGTTAGCTCAGTCCCCCAGTGATCACAGTCTGTTTTTATTCTCCATTTTAGTTCCAGAATCTAACATACACTTGACCCACAGTGTACTCTCAATGAATATATAGTGAGAACAAAGCAATGGATAGTTAAATCTAAGATAGTATGAAAATTTCTATATTAAAAGACTTCATTTATTAGAAACATTAGTTATTTCTATGTTCATTTGACACTATTTTTTAAATTTAAGGATTACATAATCAGTAGTAGAATTATATTCCCAAATCGCAGAATGATGATTTTGGTGTTAGGGTTAAAGAATCCTTCTGATCTTGTGAGTGAGTGTGCACCTTTTCCTCTGCCTCATATCCTTCCAATGTAGGCAAACATCCTGTTAGTATGTAAAACTTCCACTGAAATGCAGAGAACCTCTGGAGATATATATTGCTTTCATTCAAATTGTCCCATCTGTTCAGACATGGTCAAGCTTTCTGGGTCCTGGGAGAACCAAAACAGACCAAGATTACTAATTTTTTACAGGCTTCTAAGTGAGGTTTAGGGTTGGTGAGCCAAAGGGAAATATTTTTGTTGTAGTTTTTAAATTAGACATAAACAGGGTGAGAAAACAAAATTACACAACTTGGGAGTCATGTAAAGACAATCCAGCTGCCACTGCATTATTCAGGCCCTTTTTGCCTCTGAAACAAAAATGGTAATTAACCAATCAGGATGAAATGTCAATTTGAGAGGAAGGTAATGTGAAACTTTCCTAAATCATCCAAACACCAAGAAATCTGTTACATCTCATTTCCAACCTGCTCTGTTGCTATGAAAGCCTCACTCTCATAACTCAGCTCTCTGAACACTACATATTCATGCAATTATAATTCTTTCTAAAGGATGGACTCCATAATGATATGAGGGAGTTTTCCTTCAGTCTGCATACTTTTTCCAAAGGAAGAAAACCTCTTAATAAGAACCATGCTCTTTGGGAATTATTTTGCTTTATCTAAGTGGAAGATATACTTTTTATTAATTTTTTATTCTAATTAGTTGTACATGACACTAGAATGCATTTATACATTTTGATTGAACTTACATAAATGGAGTGTACTTTCTCATTTTTCTGATTGCACATATATGACTTATATGTACACATAAGTACATATAAGGATATTATAGGATATTATAGGATCATATTATAGGATCACATTGGTCATGCAGTCATGTATGTACATGAGGCAATGTCTGTTTCACTCTTCTATCCTTCCTATCCCCAGATTTCTTATATGAGGTGGCGGTCATCATGAGACATGTCCCTGTGGCATTTGCTGAATTAAAGCTCATCTTTTCAGGCCCAGTCTTTATTTTGCTTTTCAATAGTTTTCTGGCAAAATCAAAGACTTTGCTTCCCTACTCTTGCACTGTGGAACAGACTGGTAGGATGATCACAGGGGAGTGAGCAGGCTTCAGTGGTTCTTAAAGAGACTATTTCCATTTCCCTAGCAGGGACCCCATACCGTGCCCTAGCCAATTCTTAGTTCTTTCATTGGTGTGAGGGGCAGGCTTTTGTGGGGAGGGATTATTTGTTTCTTTAAAATTCACCATGATTCTTTTCACTCCCACCTTTTCCTCATTCTTTTGTGGCCTGGAACAATACAATGTTAGTGATTCCGTTTCTGACTACAGAGAATCCATCTATGCTTGGAGAAATGTAGTTAAATTTAATACTGCAGCTTGAGGTGAGATAGAAGTGAAGATGGCTTAACACGTGAAGTGGGTAAAAAAACGTGTAATTGAAACAGTATGATGTTGATGAGGCAGTGTGTGAGGCTGTCAGGAGGCATTATAATACGCTGATGAACGAGATGAGCTTCCTAGGTTGGCTGTATGCAAATGCTCCATTATTTTTGGTGAAGGAAAAGAGCCTGGCATATTAATCGGCTTTGTTTTTAGAGATGCAGGTGAAACCTTTTCATTTTGCTTTCTGAAAAGAAATTTGCACCATGTCCTTAAACTATGTCTAATTTTGAGAAATCAGCTGACAAATTTAAGAAACTTCATGTTTTTAAAAATTTAAGATAAAAACATAACCACTACCTCTAAAATTTCTGATTCTGCATAAACTGAACTGTATATAAAACCTTCTAGTTTTTAACACTGAATCAATAGTTAATTTTTTAAAGTACTCTAAGTCTCAAAATATAGAAAATAAGCCTATTTCTATATTTGGAATTTTATAGTTGTTTGCATAATTGACAAGTTTGTTTCCTGGTGCAATCATCAGCAAGTTACACAGGATGTGTCAATCTGTCTCTCCTGAGCACTGTGAATGAGCGCGCGCGCGTGTGTGTGTGTGTGTGTGTGTGTGTTGAAAGTGCAACTGGGTGTGGGTGGTAAAAGAAAATATTAACTTTAAAATATCTTTCTTTTAAAATTGAAATGTTAGATCTTAAAGTAAAATTAATCACTTAAAATATTATAAAATCCTGTACTTTTTAATCTTAAAGTTATGGGCCAACTGCTATATTGGATAACTTTCATGTGGTTTTTTGGTTAACATTTCCAAACAATCTTAAGGTATACTTATTCATTAACAGAGGAGTGCTTGACCTTTTGCAAAGAGAAGATTAACTTTTCATTTCCCCAAAGTCTTAAGATGACCAACATGGGGATAAGGAAGTGGGGATTTGAGGAGGTGGGAAAGGATTGGAGAGAGGTAGTAGAATTGATCCTTGAGTCCTAGGGATGTTAGGACCTGGTTTTCAGTTGTTTTCCTGGGTTCTTGGAAATCCAGGGGAGTCAGATGCACTTCAATCTGGAAATGATTATTGACTTAACCTAAACAAGCAGGAGCCCCAGAAGAAAAAAGGGTAATAAAATAGGAAGGAGTAAGTAATTGTTCTCTAAGATGGTGCCTTCCAAATAAACAAACAAACAAAAAGCAAAGACATACATGGGTCTCTAAATATATACATATATATGCTGCCACAACATGAAAATGTTAAAGGAAACAATGTGGTCCAGGTGATTCAAACAAGTGATGAAGCTGTGAGCGAGAAGCTGGTCAATGGTGGGCATTTAGAACCTCCAGCACTCAAATACAGTCTCTTACCAGAAATCCACTTGGACCTTATGTAGCCAAATATGTGACCTGAGTTCCTCTGATTCATGGGGTCTGAGTTATTGATCAACAAAGATTATGGTTGCCTGACTGGGAAATCTTAAGTATTTAAATTACCAAGAATCAGAATAAGCTAAAATATCCTTGACATTCAAATATCTAAGAAATAAATTCTGGAAATGAATTTGTTTAGAAACTTTTCCAAAGAATGATAAAATAAGTTATGCTGGTGAGAACATGGTTAGCCTAAAAAGAAAGTTTAGCTCTAACATTAGGTTATTTCTGATCAAGATTTATTCTCCTTGCCTTGCTTTCTTTAATTGAAAATATACAGAGAAAATGTTAGCCCCTTATGTAGACTGCTTATACATCTTATACTTTAAAAATGTGTGTAGTCATTTCATGTTTGAAACTAAGCATTTACTACAGATTCCAAAATAACACTAAATTCTACCCACTGGAAAGTCTCATTTTGGGGTCCTCTATTATCTCCTCCTAGTTCTTCCTATAGTCTGGATTTAGTTTAAGAATTCCTGAGCTGGGAAGGGTGGCACATGCCTATTATCCCAGCAACCCTGGAGACTGAGGCAGAAGAATAGCAAGTTCAAGGCCAGCTTGGGCAAATTAATAAGACCTGACTCAAAATAAAAAGGGTTGAGGATATAGCTCAGTGATAGAGTGCCACTGGGTACAATCCCTGGTACTATAATAAACCAAGCCTGAATTGTCGTTTTGCGGGGAAGTGTATTGGGAGTTAAACCCTGGTGTACTCTACCACGGAGCTACATCCCACCCATTTTTGTTTTTATTTTGAGACAGGATCTTTGTAAATTGCCCAGGCAGGTTTCAAACTTGCTATCCTCCTGCCTCAGTTTTCAGAGCTACTGGGATTACAGGCCTGTGCCACTGTGCTGGGCAAATTCTCACTTAATTTACATAATCCCTGTTCCCGCTATATTTTTTTAGGAATGAGAAAAAGGAAATAGGGAATGGGAGTTTTCCAAGCATGGAAGGCCTGACTGCTTAACTTCTTTTAAATTTTAGATGTTCATGCTCATTATTAACAACAAACCAGTGTGTTCTAAAATGTGTTCCTCTTAAAGAAGAGTAAGACTGCCATTAGGCTTTGCAAATTCCTGGAAATGTTGTGTATCTAAAAAAAGGCAGGAAGATCTGAATTGCAGGTGGTTATTAGTTGGGAAATTGTGTTTTATGTTATTTCTAATTTGAGGCGTATGTTTGGTGTTTAGAGAATTGATGTTTTGAAGACAGTGACTCTGCCTTCCTTCCTGTGTACACATTATGCAGGCAAATCCCACTAGAGTCCAACCTCCAGGTGGGGGAGAGGGCATTAGAAAAAAATTGGGGGAGTAGGAGCGGGTCGGGTGGGAGAGTATGCGGGCATCTCTGTTCTTTTCCTGACTATAATTTGACCTTCATCTTCCTGGAGAAAGACTTCTTAAGCAATCTGCTAACTTTCTTGAGAGGGAAATGTGTATAATATAAAACAGAGGGTATGTGGTAGGAAAAAAAACCTCTCCTGTTGTTCATATGTTTCCTCAAAAATAGTCGTCCATATACAAAAGAATGATTTGATATTTGCAAATCATGGGCCTCAGTAAAATTTCCAGAGCTTGTATGCTTTATGTACATAATTGATCTTTAGAATAAATTATAGTTCTAAACAATTCAATTCATAGTATATTAATAATAAGCAGGTATGCTCAAATAAAGAAATATTTCTTGTTAAAGGAAGTAGGTAAACTGAAATATCTGTTTTTGCTCTTAAGCCCTTGCCATAGTTGATTTGTGAAAAGGTCTCCAACCCACCTGGGCACTAAATGTTCATCATGAGTAATTGGATGTTTGGGTTGATCCAGTCGTAATATCACAGTCATTTCCTCCTTTTACTTAGCATTTTAGCCTAAGGGCAGTAGATTTATGTTTTTAACTTGATTCATCTCCCAGCTGCCATACAACTTCTTTTAAACACATTTACAAATTTGCTGGATGCATCTGTATACACACATAATGAATCAATAAATTTTAGATGAAAAATATGTTGAAGTAAATTGAAAGTTAAAATTCAAGGAGATAATTTATATTTAGACCAATCTAGATCTCTTTAAAATAAAAGTAAATCTTTTAGTTCTATAGGGAGTGTCTGTTGGTGCAAGTATAATTATTCATGACTTAAATATGAGAAATAATTATTTATTGCTTTATTACCTAGATTACTGCAAAAAACCCATGAGTGATCTCTCCAATGTTTCTATTAAATGGGGCTTCCTGAATTGCCTTATCTCAATAGGTTTCTTTTATATTCAAAATATTTTGATGGCTTTTCACATCCTTAAAATGAAGTTGAAATTCTTAAGCCTGGCATTCAAGCTTCTCCTAAATTTAGACCAAAATTACCTTCCTAACTTCAAAATCATTAAGCCACCTAAGGCAATTTCAACCATTTGATTTTTTTTTTTTTTTTATCCCCATGCCTTTCTTCATTTAGCTATTGCAACCTTGCAATTACTAACTTTCCCCTTCTCTTTTGGATCAGTATGGTGGAAAAGATATAGATTTAGGTCCACGACAGACCAGAATTCTTAAACTGGGCTCTTCCTTTCCTAGTTATGTAACCTTGGGCAAATAATCCTTTGGGATCAGTTCCTAACTATGTGATGTATCAGTCGTTTACCAGTACAATAATACCACGTAAGGAAAAAAAAATACACAATTCAGTGTCATCAAATGAACATTCATTTTCATACATCTATGGCTAACTGGACTCGGATTTAGGTGCCCGGCTCAGTTTAGGACTTCTCCATGAGTCTCTCAACCTTTGGGAGACTAGTTAGAAATAAGGATTTATTTTCTTCTTGACCTGGTAGAAAGACTGACTGTACAAGTATAATTCAAGCCTTGGATTACACTCTGGCCTCAAGAAGAAAAAAAGTGACATCACTGGGATGGTGAAATAAGAGTTCATTTCTTATGGGAAGAAATGCAATGTCATAGGACAAAAGGCATGGATGTGGGAAGGGGTGAAGAATTGGGCACCATGATGGAATTCCCATGGTGGTATTATTAAGGGATTATTTCGGATACTCTAAGTGAGGTTTCAAACACAGCATTTGGCACAACACCACTGAAAACATTGGACTTCCTGTACTTTCTTCATCCCGACTTCTTCACACTTGCTTCCTTT
The DNA here is from genome assembly GCA_020662805.1 of Glaucomys volans. Lineage (NCBI taxonomy): Eukaryota > Metazoa > Chordata > Mammalia > Rodentia > Sciuridae > Glaucomys > Glaucomys volans. The sequence goes on from JAJEJO010004164.1 coordinate 469,961, forward strand.
AGTATCAAAACATGTAACTCCTTCCTAAATGAACTATTTCTTCCTTCAACAATTGACTGGAGGCCTTTATCCCTTTCCTGTGTGTGTTTTATTAATCATAGATTGTAAAACTCTTGTAGCTAGTACTCTGTCATGAGCTTCTTGTGCTTTTCCATACGGTAGTCAATCGGTAAATGTTAGACATAAATTTTATTCTGTCTATTTTGTTTTATCAATTTTTATTTTTTAACAAAATACATACAGCAGATATCCAGTTCTTGTATTTTCTTATCAATCCCCTGCCCTTTTTAAAATAAGTTCAACAAGAACTTAGTTGCCTTTTACAGAGCCACATTAGTTCTCAAACCTAGAGAGAAAGCCAGTAAAACTAACACTATACCAAAATCCACATAATAACAAGCTTGCTAATTAACTGGAAATGAAATTGTGTGTTGTATGAATATAATCTTTCATCTAAACTCTCATTTTCCTTAGAGCGAAAGTGATAGAAATAGCTTCACTATATAAATGATAAATCATTTCTTGACAGGTATGTGAGACGGCCATGCAGAAATTACACACAGGAAACATTATGCCTCCTCACCTTTGTCATTCTCCTTAGGGTTTCTTTCAGTCAGACCATAGGGCTCATGATCCACCTGTATCTAAGTCACAGCAGTTTGCTGATGCCAGGTCTTTATAGTACTTTCTGAGTAGCACTTTCTACATAACTACTTCTTTGAGTGATAATATCTTATTTTATCTTCTGCAGAGCAGAGATAGGTAACATTTATATCAGTTTAAATTACATTAATGAGAACCTGAGATCATAAGAAATGACTGACTCTCAGCTTATTTGAATCTGACTTGGTCTTTGACAATGGCCATCAGAGAGATTTGATGGGAGCACTGCCTTGTATGGCCACCTTTTAGGTTAAAATGGTCACCCCAAAGACTCCTGTCTTAACTCTCAGATTTTCATGATTTTTAAAGTGACTTAAATTTTACAGCAGCCTATTGCCACTGACATTCAAGCATACACACACATAAATAATTATTTCTGTGCCATCTTCTTTATGTGATGATTATATGGAAAGATAAAAGGAATGTTGAGTTTGGAATCCAAGGCTCTGGGTTCAAATCCCAGTGCTGGCACTCATTAGCTGAACCTCAATTTCTGCATCGGGAGCACAATTTAGATTTAAGTTCTTTATCATATATTCTTTTTGATTACTACCTTTTTGAGTTCTATTCATTAGAAATGAGACTAGGAAAATACTAAGTTTAAATCATTTTAGTCACTGTTAGAATCTTGTAAGGAAAGCTAAAATTCCTTTATTATGACTTGAAAATATGTTCATCTCATTTTGAAAATTTGATATTTCTTTATCCCTTTTTTATTTGAATTCCTTTATTCCTTTACTCTATGTTCCTTTATTCTGAGTTCTTTAGAAATCTTTCCTAGAATTTGTCATCTAGCACACTAGATTCCCAAAGTAAAACATATCAAAATAATTTTACAAAACAGAATGGACGGACATCATTGCTCTGTGTACATGTATGAATGCACAGATGGTGTGACTCTACTTTGTGTACAACCAGAGAAACAAGAGCTGTACTCCATTTGTGTTCAATGGATCAAAATTAAATGAATAATAAAAAAAAAGACTTTGCATTAAATGCCTATTGTTTCCTGTGTAATTTTAGCTGAGTGTACTCACGTGCATTTGGTAGTTTTATGATTATTATTGTATTTTGATGCTATTCAGCTCTTTACAAAAATGTCTATTCATATCCCTTGACTTGTGGGTTGTTGTGATTCTGATTCTGAATCCCACACACATGTGTTAAATGCAGTTTCATTCTCATAAAAGAAACATTACATGACTGCTCTTCTGCGTTCCCTGTGAAATGCATTATGTTCTGTTGTAATCTGAAGTCTTTATTTTCCCTGTGAGAAATGGTCCTAAATTTGTATCCTATTGTTTAAACTGTTGTATAGCTAGCTCTTCCTAAGTTTGTATATAGGGTGAGAACTAAGATAGCTTTGCTTTCCTTTCTTCTTGGTGTACCCACAAAGCATAAAAATCAAGATGTATTTCTTAAAAACTATGAACATTTTTATAGGTTGCAGGGTAATTCAAACATGCTGAGTCTTAAAGATACTGTATAAAAATGTATGCACCAAGTTCTCGTACTTGGGTTACTTATTTTTTAAAATTCATATTCTGTTACCACCCAGATGAAGAGGAAGTTTGTTGTAGTGGTTAAAATTTATGAACTCTGGAGTGAGATTTATTCAATCTGATTATTAATCTCTGCCTTTATTGGCATGAGCAGATGATATAACTGCTGTAAGGCTGTGTCATCACCTTCAAAATTATTAATTTTACTCAATACAATTTATTAAAGGTGCAACACATTTTAGTTTATATTCTAGATACAAGGTATGCTTCATAAGACAAAACTCCTACCTAAGGGAAGATAACACATATAAATAAGCATGAAAAGCAATGGCAACCACTGTGATAAAATAGCACTGAGCACTATCTTCGGACAAATAGTTTATAAAGTCCTTTCCAAAAAGGAAATTCTTGAGATTTGAATTAAAAGGAGGTAACCATACAGTGATCTCTAGAAGGAAGCACGAGCAAGGGAAACAGATGTAGTAACAGCTGTGCGGCAGAAATGTATTTAAGAAACAGATTTAAAAAAATAGGCCAATCTGACTTGAGCAATATGATTAATGAGAAAACCATATATATTAGAGGAGGATAGGGTCCCATGAACCAGAAAAGGAGTTTGGATTTTATTCCAGTTATGATTGGGAACCCCTGGAAGGTTTAGAGGGAGAAACACCTGATCTGATTAATGTTTTTTAAAATGTGACTCAGGATCTTATGTGGTGAGTGGAATATGCAAGGAAGACCTGGTAGATGACTGCTATAGCCCACATGAGATGTGGTGGCTTAGATGAGGGGTGCTAGTTCTAAAGGTGGAGACAAATGGGCAATTTCAGAATGTTTTGGAGACAGTCAATAATACTTTCTCATAGATTGGATATGGGGAGTGAAGAGGTGGGAGGAAGCAAGAATGAACTTTAGAATTTAGGCTTGAATAACTGATGGATGGTGACAGCATTTTCTGACATGGGCAATATGGAGAAGAAGCGCCTTTTGAGAGGGACATCCAGAGTTCGTTTTTGACCTTGTTAACTATACATGAGGATGTTTAAATAACACTTAAAAATATGAATCTGAAGTTAGGGGACTAGTCATGTCTGAAGATAGAAATTTTAGAGTTATTACATAAATACTTGGAATAGATTAGATCACCTAAGCAGTGATGGAGATGGAAAAGTGGTTTCCTAGGATGAGCCCCAAGTGAAATCAGACAGAAGAGAGATTAGTCAGTAAAGGGTCGCAAGGCAGCCTGGGCACTGAGGTGGGGGGCAAACCAGAATTTGAAGCCCCTTAGCAGCTTGTACTTAGTAGCTTCTCTATAAATCTTAGTATCTTATTTGGGTTTCCTGAGGACACTGACATGCACAGATTGAGAGATGATCCCAGGAAGTGCTGACTGGGAAGCAGAAAGTGAGTCAGTGGAAGGGGAAGACAGCAATGTGTTATGAAGCAGGTGACTACTAAAGAAAATTGGAGCTCAGGATTGCCTGTGACTTCTGGGGAAGAGTATTGAACACACCTGAGTTGTCCCAACCAAGAAGAGAGAACACTGGTGTATTTACTCTCCAAGCCCCATTTGTCATTGGCTGAGGGCTGTCCCCTAGGACATTAACTCGTTGGCACATTGGCCCTTTCCAGAAACCCCTCAGGAGTTGCAGATCCATGTGGCGTCTAGAACAACTGCTGAGCAGATCTGACGTTAGCTGTTACTATTAAATTCTTTACGTGATTGACCCTGGTCATTTTACCTTCCTTCACTACAGTAGTATAGGAACAAAGATGTCCCAGCTGATAAAGTTGAGTTATTAAAATACAAGAATTCAAAATTCTTAATAAATGGTCAAATCAAAATATGTGACAAACTATTGAAACATTTTAACCAATGATTGAATAATTTTCTTTTTATCGAATTCATCAAAAGTAGCAGTGTATTTTAAGGCATGTTCTTCAAGTGCCAAAGATTCCATTAAGTATGCAGATAAACATACATGACCTTGGGGTTTGATATTTTTAAACACTAGAGTAAGAGCAGGTACACTATAACACAGCACCTTGAAATTCAATGCTTTTCTCCAGAAAAGATCAAAGACTACACTTGATGCTTTTTAAGTTACCTTGTACACAGGAAATCACTTGATCCTAACTCCTGAGAGGTTACTGAGTGAAGTGATTAGTGTCACAGGTGAAACTGAATGGCTTTTAAACTGCTTATCTGAGCAAGTGGCAATACTGAGACCAAGACTCGGGGTTTATTAACATCTGATCTGATCTCCTTTTCTCTTTGCCAGAATGGAAATGATAAAATGCTTGTTTAAGTCTTAGTATATGCCAGGCACTGCCCTAAGCACTTTACAAAATTAGCTAATTTATCCTTAACACTATACTTTAAGTAGTACAGTTAGCCTTTATTATCTGTGGGTTCTACATATGCACAGCCTTATTATTCCCTAAATAATGCAACAACTATTTATAGAGCATTTATTTTTTATTAGGTATTGTAAGTAATCTAGAGATGGCTTAGAATACATAGGAGGGTATGTTCTTCAGAAGTTACATACAAATACTGAATTATTTTATACAAGTGACTTGATCATCCATGAATTTTGGTATATGCATGGGTCCTAGAAACAATTTCCCTCAGATACCGAGGATGGCTATATTGTTATCTCTATTTCACCCACTGAGGCACCGAGGTTACCCCATTCTAATTCACCTCTCATAAGTGCCAAAGTAGGAATTCAAACTCTGGCATTCTCCCTCAAGTCCATTCTCCCCAAATCACTGTTAGAAAGCTTGTATGGCAGTAATGGCCTGTAATCATGCCACTTGCTATATGAATCCCTTAGAGAAGTCACACAAATGATTTGTACTTTTTTCATTAAATCCACTTTTAAAGTCACTTTACCAGAGACCAAACAACAACAGCCAATCTTGCCACCAACAGTCTTATTTATAATTGAAAAACTTTGGTCTCTTTCATACATTCTAACATACAATTCATTGCCAGTGGGTTTTGCCCTTTTGTGAATTTGTAAGCCTCATCTATAGGGTAAAATATGCAGGTCACTTTCTAGAAGTTCCCTCCAATTCCTTCCCCATGTGGAAGAAATCCAGTCCCAGTTAGCGCAAGATATTATGATTACTACTCCCATGCTACTTCATATAGGTGACTATTTTAAATCCCACTGGAGGAGATTTAAAGACCCTTGTTCAATATTTTCAGAGCCCATGAATTACAAAACCAGGAGATGCTTAACTTTTTGGCTCCCCAATTCTGCTTCCATTTATATTCATGTTAAACTAGAGCTGTAACCCAGTAGTTCTTCTTTTATTTAAAATGTCAAACTCCTATGTTCCAAAAGTTTGCACCATACTTTGTATGCCTGTGTGTTTAGGTTTTATTTCAAACAGAAAGTAAATTAAGTATTCCGATAATCTAAAATTACTTACGGTACATTACAATAATTTTAATCACTTGCAAACATAGCAATTTGTATTTTCCAGGGTGTTAAGTTATAAGTGAAAATAACTGTAAGCAAATGAATTCAACCAGAAACCTTATAATTTAAACATTCTTTTTAGGAAAGTATATTAAAAATAAACTGGCTTAAGTGTTTCCTATTTAAATATTTTTTTTCATATTGGCCCTAAGATATGCATTTTTTTGGACTGTATGATAACTGAAGGTTAAAGTTCAAACACTGTATATAACCTCCTGAAGAAGATACCCTTCTATGTGCTAAGGCTTTAAAGTAGTTGAAATCTTCAGTAAGATTCTATTAGAAAAGCTTAAAGAATGTGAGAAATAATTACACTATTATTGTCCATGTCAGATGAAGCCGGAGATGAAATTTAGATATCTTTGAAATAATTTAAAGGTTGATCCTAAGTTCTGTCAAGATTTTGACCAATACAGTTATTTCAGTTTTATAGTTATATTTATTTTTTAAAATTGTGTTTTATTCATGATTTTGAAGTGCCACCCAGAAGAGTAGGAAAATAAGGATAAACATGACATAAGTTGGATTATTGTAAGTTTGTTACCTCATTACCTTATACATGTTATATATGCAGCATAAATAGTTAATTGTACAATTAATCTCTACCATTGTATTTTCATTCAAGACACAATAAAAGAAACATGGTAACTTGATAAATGTTTTTACAGCTTTTTAGAAGTCACTGTGAGTTAGATTTTAACTCAGTCATTTGACTATATCTATAACTGCCATTTAGACGAATTTCTGATGATTTTTGTCTCCTCAGGAATTTCCAGTGAAAATGGAATAATGTTTTAATTGGGGTTAGTGCCAAATTATATGTAAATACCATAGATCATTATAAATCAAAGTAAATATGTCCTAATAGTAAAATTTTCATATAGGCATGCTATAGTATAAGTTCAAACCAAGAACTTCCATTTCTAATATGATTGACTAGGTACTTTGAAAATATTTTATTACTAAAAGCACTTAAAATACTATACCAAGTATCTTTAATAACAATTAAGTGATTGAACCAGTTTGAAAATATAGGAGTACTTTAAGGTCAAAGAACTCAGAGTAGGAATCTGGATATGTAAGGCAATTTTTGACCTCTCGTGGGGAACAAGAACCAAAGTCCAGGGCCCATGCAAGGTGAGGAGTATTTGTCACCAACCAGCTGACCATCTAATTGATAGAACACATCTACACTGCTTACTATCAAAATGATTAAATGGTTTTCAAAGTAGCAATTTAAATAACTAATTAAAACTATGTAGGTTAAACAGTTAAGAACTAGTAAACTGGTTGATCTAAAGAATCACAACATTAAGAAGCAAAGTAGATGGAAAATAAAGGAGCCAGATTAAGGGACATGAAGGGTATGGTGAGAAGGTCCACATCTAAATGGAATTCTGAAAAGAAAAAAAATGGAGGAAAAAGAGGAGACTGATTAAAACCATGTTGGGTGACAATTTTTCAGAATTGATGAAAGTGATAAATCCTTAGATTCAGAAACACTACTCAATTCCAAGCAGAAAAAGGAAGGATTAGATCCACAATTAGACACATTGAATCCCAACCCAAGCAACTCTGAAGACAAGAATAAAATTCAGAAAAACCCAAAGAGAGAGGATGGCTTAATTACACAAACAACAAACATTAGACTGACAGGTCTCTCTCAAAGCATCAATAAATGACAGAAAGCATTAGAATAAAATCTTTAGAGTGCTGTGAGTAATTGCTGTCAAACTAGATTTATTAGCCTAGTGAAACTATCTTTCAAAATTGAGAGTGCAATAAAGATACCTTTCAAGAAAAAAAAAAAAAAGAAAGAAAAATTTATTCCAGCATTGTCTGAATGAAGGAAATTCTGGGTAATGGACTTCAAGGAAAAAAAACAGCCATAGGAGTTTCAAGAATTAGAATAGTGAGGAAAAAATTCTAAATGTGTAGTATATCTAATTAAAAATTGACCAATGTTTAACATTATAGATGATGATAATAATAGCATCTATTTATAGATAAAACAAATATTGGGAAAAAAAAGGTTGCATGTAAGCTGAGGAGAGGGTAGAAAAAATGTTTTTAAAAAGATCTTTCTATCCAGGAAAAAGATATGGATTGTCTTTAAATATTGTCTGCATGTTTTAGTTTCTAGAGTAAAGGCTAAAAGAATAGAAATAAACTGTATACTATTCAAACAAGCTAGTTACCCATACATTAATTGTGCATAAAAAGTATTGTCTTCTGTAACTGCAAGAGATATTCTCTATTCATTGCCTTGTAAAACATAACTTGAATCCAAAAGGGAAATGCAAAAATAGTCAGTGATCAGGTCTAATCATTACAGAATTCATGAATTTAACAAAACAAATATGACTTTGAAAGTGGTATTTTTAAAGAGATGAGCTCTTTGCTGGCCCACCTGGGAGGAACATGGCTATATTGTGTTCATGTCAGATCTCTGGAGTCCCTATGTTCTTTTCAGGGGAACCATGAGCTCAAAACTTATTTTCATAAAATTACTAAGGAATTATTTACCTTTTCAGTCTCATTTCTCATAAATGCATGGTGTTTTCCAGAGGTTTCATAAACATGATGTCTGAACATTGAATGTGGAGACAAATATGAGAATCCAGCTGTCTTCTTTCTAAATAGACATTAAAAATATTTGTTAAATTTTAAACAATGCCCGTCTTTTCACTGGAGTTTTTGTTTATTGAGAAGACCAAATGCCATTTATATTAACATATAATGAATTATTTTTAAATGAGTTACATATCTTTAAAAATTCTAAATAAATTTCTAATATGGAATATATAGATAAAATACAAAGAAAAAATCTCTAAGGTCTTTAATAATGCTTAAGAATGTAAGAGGGGTTCTGAGAACATTATGTTTGAGAATCACTATTTTCAAATCACATTTATGGCTAAGATTATTAATGGGTATAGACTTCTTACGGCATTTTGGAAGGAACTGTGGCATGAGTCACTTTGTAATTTTGCTATGTAGCAACATCTTTTGGGGAAAAGAATATGCATGTGCATTTGGGCATAGGCAATTCTAGTACTGGGGAATCTTCTGAGTGCTATGTATTATTTGTAATCTTCCCTGGACTTTGCCATGGTAAATTAGAACCCCAAATGTTTTCACAACTCCAACCTTGAATTGTTGTTTTATGATGAATAGCAATAAATATAAGGGATTTGCTGGGAAAATAGAGAGATGTTTTAGATTTACGAAGGGGGAAATCCATGGTGTTCCTAGGCCATGTAAGTCAGAGTGACACAAGCCGTCTTATGCAAAATTGACCCTATTGTGAAATACAAACCTTTGCTTTGGATTTGTAGCAGAAATTAAAGTGGCATTATAAGGGAAAGTCAATATTTTAGACTATATGTCAGGAGGAATTTATACTTCTGATTGCTTTGCTTTGTTACTTCACTTTGGCTGATCTCTGGAAAGGTCTCCCCCGCCCCCAAAACTGAGCAACCCCCTCACATTCTTCTGCCTTCTGGCTCATTCACTTTTCCTTCCCCTTCAATCCTTGATTAAATCTTTTGGTCCCTAGGAGTTCTTATTCCGTATACAGCAAGTCACGCACTTTGTCCTCTTAAGGAATGAATTAATAAGCTTAACTCCCTCTTTGAAGAGGAGTTTGGAATGCTTTTTTGGAGGAAATTAATATTCAATTACCAAGGCTGTCATTTCACCAAATAGAAGAATAAAAGACAGAGCATAACCACACTTGAGAATAATTGAAATTGAATTTCAGTTTGTATTATACCATAATGACTCAAGCTTTGAGGGGCAATTTTTATGTCTACATTCTTATAAAAGTGAGCACTTTTTTTCTTTCTGCGTATTTATAACAAGACTGTTCAACATGCTGTTTTGAAAGACCATGGACTGAGTGGTTCTTGCACTGAACTTTGAGATTTTAGACACGTTCCATTTGCTTAACAAATGCATTGTGCTTATCTTTCCTTGGCATTAAATGAATCTTTCAAATGACAATAAGGAAAATATCCAAATTGCATCATTTACATTTTATAATATCCCTATGATACTTTAGTGGGGCTAGCAGGTGGAGCCATAAGAGATGCTTTAGGTCATAGCGCTCAGGCAGCCCTTACCCCATGTGGGTTTTCATCACCCAATATTTAGGACAATCTGTGCTACTTAATTGTACAGTGAGAATATTTTATAGTACATAATAATTGAAATGTCAGAGAAAAGCAGAGGGGTGAGGAGAGTAAGAAATTGATAATGTAACAGTAGATAGAGAAGAATTATAGCATAGCATGGAGGGTAAAGAGAATCACACCAAAGATGTTAAGGCTACACACAGATATGTCTTGACAAAGTCTTGCCTTTTATATTTGTTTTACTGAAAACTTGGATAAGCACTTAACAGAAGCAATTAAATGTTTTGCATGGATTTTCTCATTTATCATGACAACTCTATGAAATATTCCTTTTCTAATATGAGGAAACAGGTACAGAAAGTTTGTGACTTGCATAGGTCACAAAATAATGGTAAATAAGAATGCTGGAAATTCATTTATTTTGTTGTCACTCTACACATTTGTGGTCCATTTTACTTCCAGTTCTGATAATAGTTGCTATATATGTTTTTGAGCTATTTGCAAACTACTTTGATTTTCTCAACATAATTTTTTACACTTTTGTCTTCTGAACAGAGATTGAAATTGGGGGATAAGCATGATTGCTTTTAGGAATTTTAGAAGAGTAAACAGTTTTCCCAAAGTTGTTTAGGCAGAGATTTACAAGGCGCAATATAGAATGAGGGCAGAATAATTTCAAAAATTTTGTTCAAGGTAATGTATGTCTAACACGAGAATGAAGAGTACGAAAACGCTCCTTTCCAATCATAAAGATGATTCTGGAATCTAAAAACAAAACAAAGTAAAACTCATCCTACCAGTGATTCTCTAGCTTTATCCTCTCCTTTAAATTCCCCCTCTAAAATGCATATGTCATGAGGGCTGGAACTTACTGTCCTCTTTTTTTTTTTCCTGCCTTTTTTTTTTTTTTTTTTGGTCTGCTTTAGATATATGTATTTTTTTACTTTTATTTTATTTGTTTTTTTCATTATCTTTTTTTGGCAGTCATAAATATTTTTTTTTAAAAATTTTTCATACATGTATATAGGGTAATAATGTCTGTCTCAATCTACTGTCCTTCCCATCCCCACCCACCCCAACCTTCCCCTCACTCCCTCTGTACAATCCAAAGTTCCTTCATTCTTCCCTACCCACCCCCCCACTATGGATCAGCATTCACTTATCAGAGAAAACCTTTGGCCTTTGGTTTTTTTTGGAATTGGCTTATTTCACTTAGCATGATATTCTCTAGTTCCATCCATTTACCTGAAATGCCATAATCTCATTCCTCTTTAAGGTTAAGTAATATTCCGTTGTGTATATGTACCACATTTTCTTTATCCATTCATCTGTTGAAGGGCATCTAGATTGGTTCCATAGTTTTGCTATTGTGAATTGAGCTGCTGTAAACATTGATGTGGCTGCATCACTGTAGTATACTGACAAAGGTGCTAAAAATATACCTTGGAGAAAAGGTAGCCTATTGAACAAATGATGCTGGGAAAACTGAAAATCCATATGTAACAAAATGAAAATAAACCTCTATCTCTCACCCTGCATAATAATAGCTCAAAGTAGATCAAAGACCTAAGCACTAAAACAGAGATCCTGTGCCTAAAAGAAGGAAAAGTAGGTCCAAATCTTCATCATCAGACTCCTAAAGCCCAAAAAGCAAAATTAAGAATCAATAAATGGGATGGATTCAAACTGAAAAGCTCCTTCTCAGCAAAGGAAACAATAATTTAAAGAGAGAGCCTACAAAATGGGAAAAAAAAAATCTTTACTACACACACCTCAGATAGAGCACTAATCTTCAAGATATATAAAGAACTCAAAAAACTTAACACCAAAAACACAAATAACCCAATCAATAAATGGGGAAAGGAACTAAACAGACACTTCACAGAAGAAGAAATACAATCGATCAACAAACATATGAAAAAATGTTCATCATCTCTTGCAATTAGAGAAATGCAAATCAAAACTGCTCTGAGATTTCATCTCACTCCAGTAAGAATGACAATTATCAAGAACATAAGCAAAACTAGTGTTGGCAAGGATGTGGGGAAAAAGTTACCACCATTTGACCCAGTTATCCCAGTCTTCAGTTTATATCAAGGACTTACTGTCCTCTTTGTTCTCAGTGCTTACAATAATTCTTGGCACATGTAGATATTTGATACATTTTAAATGCATGCATGCATACACACGTACATACATACAGGAATGAATAAATTTACATCATATATCTTTGAGTCTACGACTTCTGCAAATTATAAAGGTACTTTAATCTATGCAAGCCCTCTTCAGATAATTTTAAACACCAAAAATAAAATTTAAAGGGAAATAATGATAATAAAAAACATTAAAAATAACTATAAATAAAATATGCTGATAATGCTAAATATTTATAAATAAAAAAAACAATAAGACCTTGCACTTGAGTTGCACTTCATGGTTCTAAGTTCTTTTGCATCCATGGTTTCATTTAAGAGACAGTAATGAAACAATAAATCATAGCCATTGACCCCCCAGGAGAAAAAAAGGGAAATAATGATCTAAAATCTTGCCAATAACCTTACTACAGAGCATGCAGTTGGAAAATGAAAGGAAGAATACTGATATTTCAATAGAAATGTGAGAAGGGGATAGAAATAGATAATTTCTTCTAAGTATAATAGTGATGTGAATCTTTAAATATATACTTTTAAGTATTAAAAATATACAAGTGGATCAGTAGCAGACACCATCTTCTCGCTTACAAAATTTGTACAACATTTAAATTGTGATATTTAATATGATATAATGGAATGACAAGGTTGATAGATCTAGTGAGATAAGCACTGTCATTCATTCATGGTTGTTGGAACTCTAAACTGGCATGGCATTTGAAAATATTTTTGCAGTATGAATCATTAGTCTCAACAGTGTTCTTACCTTTGACCTCATACTTGTACTTCAAGAACTCAAGTTATGAGATTATAGTACAAAAATACGATCGAATATTTAATTGTAAGTAAAAGAATGAAAGATATCTTTAAGAAAAAACAAAATTTACCATATTTACATATTATATTTACATATTATATGTGCCTTTTATGGGAAAATAAGGGGGCAAAATAATTTTGTGTCAATATTTACTTAAATAGTCATAGATTAAATCTAAAAGAGAATATACATTAATAACAATGTTACCTATAGAGTAAACGAGGTGGAAAATGAATAGATAATACACAGAGATGAGAACAACATTTTTACCATCTTTATTTATAGAAAAACAAATTGTAAGGCTAGCGTATTATCTACTCAAAAATAAATATTAGAAACTAGGAAAAAAATGGAATGTGTAGGAATGCATGTTTTTAGGCTGAAGGAAATAAAGATATGTATGATTTTGTTTGTGAGATGTTTGTTTTAATAGTTTTTAGGCTTAAAAGATAATTAAGGATACATACAAATATTTATTGGCAGATACATACGTAGCACTGTTTACACTGAGTAAAATTGGAAGCATTCCAAATACTGTGATACAATCACATGGTGGAAAACTATTGGTAGTTCGAATGGCATTTTAAAATAATGAAAACAATTGGATGTATTAATATTACATTATTAATGGTGGGGGCAAGAGAAGCAAGTAAGATAATGTGTACTGTAGGATTCTGTATGCATAAAATAAAAAAAGAATGGAAGTCATGACCACAAACTTTTATAAGCCTATAAAGAACAGACTAGAAGGATATTATCCAGTTGGTAGTGGTCTCCCAAGGTAGTGGGATGATGGGTGTGTTTTATATTATCTCTATTGTCTCTATTGTACTGTAATTATATACTTTAACACAAACATTTATTGAAGCCTTTGGATAGGCCATGACCTACATTAAGCATTTTCTGCACAGTCTGTTAAAATCCTGAAAACCACACAAGGTGAGTCTTATGAACCATTTTATAGACAGGAACTGAGACTAAGAAAGATCGAGTCTTTTACTCAACACTATATTGCAAAAATCGAGTGCTAGCTGCAAAACTCAAATCCAGGTCTTTTTGTATCCAGCGCTTATGTCTTGATCAGTCTGCTAAACAACCCAACAAAACACTGCTTGCAATTGGAAAGCATCCTTCCCGCTTGGTTTCTTTATAAGTGGCAAATCTTTGCCTTGATTATCAGAAGTTCTGTTTTTGTGAATGTGTTAATAATGCTCAAGCATTCACTGATAGTAATTTAAATTAAACTATCTTGCATGTATGAATTATTTCATGTTTTTTTACAGTAGATAAAATATGTTAATTTGTGTAAATGGTCTTCTGGGTGCAGATGCTCACACTGAAAGCAGACTTATCTTAAAAGCCGCTTGTCTTTCATTTGGGGCTTCTTTTATATGCATAGTTTATTTTTCTAATGCTGTCTCAATATAGGAATAATTTTAAGGAAGCATTTGTTGCTAAATGAAAGAAAAAACAGCTCTCTTGGCTTTGGTAAATATTAATGAGCTCCTAGAACATCTTGTTACTGAAGTGTGGTGCTCTTTTGAGATATTCCTGCCATCTTGGCCCTTTGTGGACCTTGTTCCTTTGTTGCAGATTAGCATATGGGGCTGTGTGTGCCATTGTGAGCCCCGCTTCAGCTCCTTTGTGCACTCTGACAGAAGGCTCACCTTGGTCCATTATCAGGAGAGTCTTGGCCTCTTAATAATGTAGTGGATTTCAAGAAGAAAAAAGCAAAAAGCAAATCATTCAAAAATAATTAATTTGACTTATTCATGTCAGAGCTTCTCCACAAAATAGGCAGCGTTCATTTCTGGTCATGTATATATTGTATTCATTAACAAAATGAAATCCGTCTTTTATTAATTTTAAAGTGAGAAATATGCAGAGTTTGAATAAGTTGTCAATATTCACATATATAGTGTGTATAATATTGTAGCACATGTGTTGTACTATTTTTATTTTAGACCATGTATCATGTTCACCCATCCAAACATTTTTAAATATCACTTTTACTTCAGAGACAGTAATATTTTGTAATTCTGGTAACAACTAAGAAGATAACATTGATGTTATTACCTCACTGGTCATCCTCTAAAATCTGTTTCTATATAAATTATGAATTTACTATTTGCTAATTTTGTTTTACTCATGACAGTTCTCATATAAAAAGAAAAAGGGCAATGTTTAATGAAAGAATTATGAATTATAAAATTATTTGCAATAAGTTTTGAAAAATAAATTTGCCATGCCTCTTTTTAATGCATAGTCTAAAAATCATGCTTATAAAGGAATTGTTTGGCATGGCAACATTTTCTTATGAAGAATGCAATATATGAGTCTAGTTACAAAAGGTCATAAGTTTAGTTTTAAGAAATGGGCTTACTGAATTTTAGAAAGTCAGGAAAAAGTATAAAGCAGTTGTTTGAAAAAATGTTTTTAGAAAAGAAAGAAATGTCCTAAGTGCTTTTAAGAATTATTACTACTCTCTCACATGCTTCTTTATGAACTTTCACAAAGGCATAGTGGACCATACATTTTGACCATCCTAAAGAGAAAAAAATAGTTTAAGAATGTAACAAGAGGTCAATAGATGAATGGATAAAGAAACTGTGGTATATATACACAATGGAATATTACTCAGCCATAAAGAAGAATAAAATTATGGCATTTGCAGGTAAATGGATGATGTTGGAGACTGTCATGCTAAGTGAGATTAGCTAATCCCCAAAATCCAAAAGCCTAATGATCTCTCTGATAAGTGAATGATGATGCATAATGTGGGGTAGAAGGGAGGCAAGAATGGAGGAAGGATAGATAGCATAGAGGGAAGGGAGGGGAGGGGGGTTAAGAATAATAACAGAATGAGACAGACATCATTGCCCTGTGTACATGTATGAATGCACAGATGGTGTGACTCTACTTTGTGTACAACCAGAGAAGTAATAGCTGTACTCCATTTGTGTTCAATGAATCAAAATTAAATAAATTAAAAAAAGAATGTAACAAGAGGTATGATGGCATGTGCCTATGGTCCCAGCTACTTGGGAGGCTGAGGTGGGAAGATTGAGCCCACCCTGAGCAACATATCAGAACCCAAAAAACAAAACAACAACAACAGAATAAACAGAAGTTTTTGACAAGGTTATTGAAAAAATAGACATGTCACTTATTCACTGTAGTCTCTACTCCAAAACCTTCTTTAAATTTTGTTCATGCTGAATAAAAGAAGGATTTATTTAAACCTATAAATAAAGAATTTAGGTCCTTTTGCAGAACAGTTTTTGGAAGAATTTTTTATCAGAGCCAATTTTGAATTAAGCTATTGCTAGGTATTTTCCACTTGTTTATATACAGAGTATGAATCACATGAGAAACCAGTTCAGTAGTTTGAGAAATAAAGAGGCAATTCTTGGAAATGATCTCCTGAGAAACAGAGTTGACTGCTGAGAAAATTGTTAATAACTTCAAAAACTGCAGAAATTTAGTCACGGTCACCTGTGGTCATTTCCTGAAGGTGGTGTGTTAGTCAGTTTTCTGTCCCTTCAACAAAATATCTGATACAATAAAACTTATGAAAAGTTTTATTTTTGATCATAGTTTTAGAGGTTACTATCTTTGATCAATTGGCCCCATTATTTAGGGTCTGTGGCAAGGAAGCACATCATGGTGGAAACACATGGCAGAGCAAAACTGCTCACCTTGCAGCCAGAAAGCAAAACACAAGGGAGGAAGAAACTGGAACCACACAATCCCGTTCACCTGCATGCTCCCAAGGACCTAAAGACTTCCCTGCAGGTCCTAAAGCTTCTACCACCTTCTAATAATGCTACCCTGGGGATCAACCCTTTAACCACATGGGCCTTTGAGCAACATTTAAGATCCAAACTGTAGCATAGTTAGAAAGCAGATAGTTAATACAAGTCTAGAAAAGCAAAGAGTCAGATTTAGCTTTGATTATTAACCATTTTTAGATAGACACATACCAGGAGATGTAACATAAAGTATATTATATTCAATTCAGTTGTACTATTAACAGTTTATTTTATTTTTTATTTTTTAAAAATTTTGGTTGTAGATGGACACAATACCTTTATTTATTTTTACCTGGTGCTGAGGATTGAACCCAGTGCCTCACTCATGCTAGGCAAGCACTCCACCGCTGAGCCCCAACCCCAGCCCTAACGTTTTATTTTTTAAGGGTTAAAAATCTTGAAATCTGTACCACAGTTTAGATATATTGTTTTCAAATACTAGGTTTCCTACCCCTGGATACTAATTCTAAGCAAAATACTGGAAAAAAGAAAAGAAAAAAATATTCTAAAATACTAAAGCTACACCTTAAAGTTCTAAAGTAATAGAAATGTATTTTAAAGTCTTGATTTACATTAAGAAAGCCATCATATGATTCGGAAGGGTTTTTTAAAAAAATGTTTAGCATAGCTAATTTTTCCAGTGCAGTTCCATATCACTTGGCATTTAGAAATTTTATTTAAATATAGCTTTTCAATAGCACATTGTGGTAATAAGAATAAGGGTCTTTCCAAGATGCCCATTCCTTAATCTCTGGAACCAGTGAGTATTACATGGTCAAAGAAATTATACAGATGTGATTAAAGGCCTTTGAAATGGGGAGATAAACCTTGATTATTTGGGAGGGCCAAGATCAGGAGTCCTAAAAGCAAAGAATCTTCCACTGATATCATCATAGGGAGAAACGAGTATGGAAGAAAGGTCCACAGTTTCGATGTTGCTGCCTTTGAAGATGAAGGATGGAGTTTAAAATGTTTGGGTGGCCTCTAGAAGTTAGAATAGACAAGAAAATGTATATTTTCTTAAAGCCCCAGCAAACACTTTGCTTTTATCCTAGTGAGATCTATGTTGGACTTTGACTTATGCAACTCTAAGATAATGTGCATTCATTTGTTTCGGCAACAAGAGAAAACTAATATACATTGTAGTATGATTTTTCAATATGTTGCCACATTCCAATCCTGAGAACCTGTGAAAAGCACATGTTATTGCAGAAGAAGCATCATAGATGTGATGGCATTAAGGATCTTGAAATGGGATATTTCTGGATTATCTGGGTGAAACTGTATGTAGGCATGGCAGTCCTTTATAAGAGATACAGGTCTTGTCAGAGAAGTGGGGAGGTAGCAATGGGAGCAGAGATTGGAGTGATATACTTGGAGTTGGAAGAAGAGGCCACAAGCCAAGGAATATATGTAGCCTCTGGAAACTGAAGAAGGCAAAGAAATAGATTTTGGGGGCCTCCAAAAGGAAGCAAGCCTGCCAAATACCCTGACTTTCTACCAATGAAATGGATTTTGGACATCAACCTCCAGAACCATAAGAATAAATCCGTGTAGTATTTAAATGACTAACTGAAAATTTGTTACAAGCAGCCATAATAATCTGATACATTTAAGACATAAAGTAAGGCTCATATATGCAATGTGTTATGTTTGCATGGGTGGATTTTTGTTCTTTCAACAAAAATTAGTAAAATCATAGAAGCTATATTTTCAAGTTAAGTCCACTTAGTTTTTAACTTTTAAAAACTGACAAATAAAATCATATGTATTTACCTTGCGCAT
The DNA here is from genome assembly GCA_020662805.1 of Glaucomys volans. Classification (NCBI taxonomy): domain Eukaryota; kingdom Metazoa; phylum Chordata; class Mammalia; order Rodentia; family Sciuridae; genus Glaucomys; species Glaucomys volans. The sequence goes on from JAJEJO010004164.1 coordinate 488,323, forward strand.
ACTGTTTTTGAAGTCTGTATATTATAAAATGACTAAATCTAGATAGTTAACATATGTATCATCTCACACAATTATCACTTTTGTGGGTGACAACACTTTGCATCCAGCTTCTTAGCATTTTTCAAATATTTATCTCTTTAAGGGAATTTTAAAAACTTGTGCGGATTGTTATACAATTAAATAATAAATCACATCTATTTTCATACACTGAATAGGCCCATCCTCTACTGGCTTTGTATTTGACCATGTCACTTGCTTTTGCCAGTGGGAAAATATCAAAAGTGGCTCGATAAAAGTTTTGAAGTACTTTTTCATTGCATTTGACTGTCTTTGTGGCTGAGATCCTAATTTCACAATCTGAAGAAGCCTGGGTTACCCTCATAAAGGGCAAGACATATTGCAGAGAAGCCCTAGGAAAAGCCCTTCCTAGATGAATGAAGCCATCCGAGATCATTCAGCTCCAACCTACTTGGGCCATACTGGAAGAACCACTTACCAAACCTACAAAACTCGTAAGAATTAATAGACATTTTTTCTAAGTCCCTAAGTTTTGGAATGACGTACTTCTCAGCAAAAGATCACCAATAAAATGCGTTTACTTTCTCCAGCAATGGAGTACTTTTTAGAAATGACTGTTCCTCCAGTGATAACAAGCAGGTAGCCCTTACATATCCTACATTAGCTTTCTTTTCAATCACTTGTAGCCTATGATTTTCAGGAGACTGTTCTAGAAATTGGAGCAGAGACTTCCTGAGCATCCTGAAACTAAAAGTAAAGTATCTTGAGATGTACTGTTCACCCCAATTTTTTTTATCCTCTGGAACATATCCAGTGAAAATAATTAAGTTAATCATATTTCCATAAAAGCTTTAAACCATTTAAATAGCTTCTGAGTGAAAAACAGAATAAACTTATTGCTAAATACCATCTATTTTTAGAGGCCTATGTGAATATGGAGAGATGGGGTTATCTAGGCAACCACCTCACACTTTTTAATGGATAATTTTGGATAAAGGATTTTCTACAGAGGAAGTTGTATAAGAATCAAGGGCATCTGAGAACATTTCCCTAGGTTTCTAACATTTTTTAGGAAGTGATAGATCATAATGGTTAAAGCTGTAGTTGTAGATACAGACTTGCAGCCATCAAGTTCTGACTTCACTCCCTGCTATGCCACTTACTTTATTAAAGAGGGGCCCAGTTTCCTCATTTGCAGTACAAATGACAATAATTGTACCTCTTTCATAGGCTTAATGTGAGACTTTTATGAGTTAATGTAAAAAATTTAGGGGACCTCTTTTTTATGTCATCCATGATCTATGACTCACTGTGTGGATCCAGGTTGGGGGCAGAAGTACTGAGGGATGATTTTGTACAAAATTTAGGGGAGCTCTGCTAGTTGCTGAAAGTGCTTGATCAATGTGTCTCATTGTATGTACTCGACTATTTCACTCCAGTTCGTGTTTGCCTTCTATATATGCTGCTGAATTATGTGAAAGATGTGTTACTTCACTGGAACTCTTGAGTTAGATGGTAGAAATCAGAGCTTTACCAAAGTGAAACTAAAGACTCATTGGCTTCTGATGAAAAAGTACTACCAAAAAAATTCCTGACAAAAATCAGAAATATAGAGCTGTCCCCCCTAGTCTTCCAGAGAGTTATGTACTAATTTCTATGGCTATGAAAGATCACAGGCTCTGAAGATGCCTTGGATGATGATCCCCAAGGACTTTTCCAGCTCTCGAATTACAGCATTGTTGCTACTCCTTTCATATTAGGAAGATATTTATGTCCATGGAACACAGCAAAGTTAACAGACTCCCGTAGGGATGGAAACAATGACTTTGTCCCCTTCACCATGAACTCAGCTGAAATAACCGTCCAGGCTGTCCAGCTCCTTCCAGCTTTGCTCGATCAGGAGTTTGTCTTTACATCTTGAAAAAGCAGTGCCTCCATTTGTCTTCTGCTATGTCCACCCATGTTTGCAGAATAGTATATTTTTTCTTTCATGGGAGCTGACAGATAAGATTGTAAAACAAAAATGGGACTAATAACACTTGTTATTAAAATAAATTTCTACCACTTTTAAAGGTTTACTTTTTTGTAAAATAGTTTGAACTAAAAGAGAGAACAAGTGAATTTTATAATGTCTAAGGTTGAAGAATTTACATTTTGTGAACCATGATGTTTGCATTAGGAGAGGGGTATGTGCCTGCTTTCTCTATATATAGTCTGCAACATGAAAGGATCTCATAGAAATTATATTGCCCTCCTATATTTTATTCTGCTACATTCATACTTAGTAATTTGACAGGTAACTGCAAAATAATGAATCAGATTTCCCTAGTGTTAAAACCAGCTTGAGGTCTTTCAGGAATACTTTTCAAACCACTGAGACATCAATGTACAGCTACCCTTGTCCTGAAAGAGTTAACGTAGGTTTGAAAAAGGGTATAATTTACTGGCTAATGATGTCTTTTCATGGGAATTACTTGGCTTTGCAGAATAGCCTTTCATCTTTCTACTTTTTGGTTAATTCAATTGAATTTTCATCCAATCTACATTGTTTCATTTTAATTGCAGTCCCTCATCTTACAAATGAGTCTGTTCCAAAACGTCATTTGTGAGTTGGTTACTTGGAACTTAAAAGAGACTTTGCAGTTAGGGACAAAAAAAGAAAAAAAAATCAACTATACTTGTTGGGTGTGTTCCTAGAAAAACTTGCAGAAATCGACTTAACCCATCATGTGTGTGCCCAGTGCTAATGCTGCTATCCAGCTGATCCAACATAAATGTAGGCCTGTCTGCATGTGTAAGGGCATTCCTGTCTTCATCCCTCCTACCTAAAGGAAGGTGAAGTACGAATGTGGCCAGTCATCACCCATCAGCTATGTCTCACTTGGGTGAGGAGTTGGGGGCAGAAGTACTGAAAGACCAGAGAGTTGTATAATAGGGTTCAAGTATCAATATAGAGACTGAGGAAGATGGAGAGTCTGAATTGTTTTTGAGTCATGAGAGTGTGGTGAGAGATTAGGATGAAGAGTAGAGAAAGAGTTGAGAGTTTTGTGAGTAGGTGAAGACTTAAAGCTACATGAAGTGTCAAGACATTTGAAACCTTTACTTCCTCTTTATAATTTCAAAGTCAGATGTAGGTTCAGGTTCGCCTAGGAAGACTTCCTTGGTTTGGTCAAGAATTTAATTTGCTACAAGCATTCCCAAGAAATAACTCAATTTTTTTGCTGTTCATTTTTTCTGCCTCTGAGACACATGCAGAGGTGAGAAGAAGATCAAGGAGTATGGGAGTGGCTGGGGAAGGTGGGACAGAGTCCTTAGGCAGCCTTGGTCTGCCCCTACTCCCATCTCTGTTGGTATAATGGAATATATTTTGAGAAACATGAGAAAGAGTTTGAGGGTCAAATGCAATACAGAGATTTTCAGTAGAAAGGAGGTTAATAGCAGGATCACCTGCACCTGGTAGCATGATATGTGCCTGTTCATCACAGTTAGAACAACTCAGCCATCTCGGATCTGACATGACTAAGAATCTTCCCAGAGAATCGTCTCATGACCAAGGGAAGAAAATGTTTCCTTGGAAGAAGATAGATGACTTTCTAGGAAAATCATTGCTATCTTAGAAATGAGATTTTGAACCAAGTGTACCATATATTTGCGAATCTCATGAGTGGACCCTCAGTGAGGCTGGCTTAAGGCAACCTTTCCTGAACATCTGCCACATCCAGACTGGGCCAGGCTCTGACATAGAAACTTACACTCATAGCATATTTGACTGTAGCTTTTTACTACTTTTACCATCTGTTATAATTTAAAGTACCTAACTAGTCAAGGAACTCTTTGTTAATGTTGCCTTCCCCAGTAACAAATCTGTACCAAAATAGGGACTGGGAATGAAGCACTTGATAGTCAGTAGGTGTTTGGTAAATCTGCTATAAACTATTGATACACAGAAATTATATATCAGTGTATTTCTTTGTAGGGAGATCACCTTAAATGCATACATTTGACTATTAATATCAAGTAGGACACAGGAGATTTAGTAAATCGTTATTTAACAAATTGACTTCAATATTTTGTTTATAAAAATGGACTCCAGCAAGTGTTTATATTCTCAAGAAGCTCGTCTGCTTCTAGATTAAAATTTAATCAGTTGTTCATGGAGTTTCCAAATTGGCCAATGCCAGTTTGAAATGATTTAGCTTTAGAATTCTAAAGTCAAGAGCTGCCCTTGGTTTGATGCATTGAGTAGATCTTGGTTCTTAGAGGCAGGAATGGCTGTTAGAAATAGTGTCCTTGCCCTGCATGCCCCATGACTATGTAGAGCAACTGAGAAGCGTACACTCAGCATATATTTCTAAATTTTTTTTAGTTGTAGATAGACCTCTATTTTAATTATTTATTTTTATGTGGTGCTGAGGATAGAACCCAGTGCTTCACACATGGTAGGCAAGTGCTCTACCACTGAGCCACAACCCTAACCCACTGCTAGCATACTTTACTGCTGTTTTTAATTACTCTTATTATCTGTCAGAGTTTTAAGTACCTAACTGCTTAGAGAACTCCTTGTTAAATGGTTGTCTTCCCCACTAATCTCCACTAAGATGAGGACTATGAATGAACTACCTCTAGTTGCTAGTACAGCGCTTGGCACTTAGTAGGTATTTGGTAAGTAATTGTTACAAGCTAGATACTTTCCTAGAAACCAGAGGTGTAAACAGATGATGGGAGAATATGATCTTTATATCGATTTTAGCTATCTAGTAAGTTAATTTGGAGGGTTTTATAGCCTTCAAATAGCAGCTATTTAACCTATCAAATTGCTTGTGATTTCATTTGTAATCTTTCTCTTGTTGTCTAAGAACAACTCTTGACATGACGGCACAGGTGCTATTTCACTGTTTGCTCAAAGCTTCTTTTTACCTGGGGAGAAATTGAAAGTTCAAAATGCTCCCCTTTCTGTAAACTCATGTATCATACACCGTGTGGTGAGTATGTGTCCGCCCCTCTCACCTTCTTGTGTTTGCCATCAGGGCTTGAGTGAGTGCTGTCTGGGCATTGCACTCACACTTTCTCAGTGGGGTTGGTTTGGTATGAATTATACAGCTGAGATGATCTAATAGACTTAAGGGGAAAAAGATGGGGAGGAAAAGAAAGGGGACAAAACAAGGAACCTGCCTTCAGGTGAATACCCTTAAAAACTTAGAAAATTATATTTTAACTATAAACAACCTTAAATATTAATTTTGTGTATGGTGACTCTTTGAACTTCAAAGAAAACCCCAGTAAAATAGGAAAAATTATTAGAGCACTACTACAGATTTTCAGCTAGTTAAAAATAAGCATCTGTAACTAAATATGTAATTTGGAAAACATCAATAAAACTGTGAATTCTAAATTATTTCTTCCTCAAATAAAAATTTCATTGTAGTAATATATTTCATTTACTATTGTATAGATGTGTATAAATAGAATTTAATCATTATGATGAGTAAATATTTATTTTAAAATAGAGTGCTATCTTGAGGTAAATTTTATTATTGAAACAACAGAATTTGAAAAATAAGAAAATTTCTCATTCCGCATTAATTCATAGAAACCTTAATCACAACAGGCAAGAAGTGGAAACAACAACTCAGATGTCTCTTAATGGATAAATGGATAACCATAATGTGTTATATACACATAATGAAATATTGTTCATCATTAAAAAGAAGGAGATTATGTAACATGCTTCAATATGGGTGAAGCTTGGGGACGTTATGCTACAATGAGTAAGCCAGTTACAAAAAGGACAACTACTATATGATTCCACTTACATAAAGTGTCAGAGTGATCACATCCGTATAAACGCAAGAGTGGCAGCTTGCAGGGCCTGGGGATTAGGGAGAAAGGTTAGTGATTTGGGTAAATAGTTTCAGCTTTGCAAGGTAAAAACCTTCTGGAGACCAAACAACACAAGTACACATGAGACTACTGAACTGCATACTTAAAAAATTATTAAGATGGCTGTGCATGGAGGCACATACCTGTAATCCCAGCTGCTTAGGAGGCTGAGGCAGGAGGATCATAACTTTAAAGCCAACCTCAGCAACAGTGAGATGCTAAGTAACTCAGTGAGACCCTGTCTTTAAATAAAATACAAAAATAGGGCTGGGGATGTGGCTCAGTGGTTGAGGGTTGAGTGCCCCTGAGTTAATCCTTGGTACCCCATCCCCCCAAAAAAGATTAAGATGGTGACTTCTATGCTTTATTTTTTATGAAAATTTAAGAAAGAAAACTTAAATTTTTTAAGAAATTTGAGTATTCTGCTAGTTTAGGAAGTTATCCTTTCTCTTAATTGTAGATAGAATAAAACCTACCATATGTTTTCTTATGTAAACCTATTTGGGATTTAAAAAATTTATTTAGAAATAAGCATAACATTCTGAAGAGTTAAACCTGTTGATGTGTTTATTTGAATACTGTTGTTTTGTATAAAATATTATAATTATTAAAATTAGATACAATGTTAATTTATAAAGACATGTTAAAAAAATGTTAATTTTTCACAAAGACAAACGAAAACTCCTACTTTACATCATCTTGCTTTATCTCACATTTATAGTATCGGTAGTGTTTTTCTAAAAGAAGTTAACAGCATGCAGTTTTTTAATAAGGTGGAGATTTTGAGTTAAAGTGGAAATAACCATATTCTAGAAGATAGTCCTGTACAATCCGGCCTTAATCAACAGAAATCACATTTGGTATTGCTAAGCAATTTGAGGAATTGAGTACCTAAAAATGTGCATGTATATGTGCACTTGTGTGTATATGTGTTCTCTGAAAATTGATGTTTAAATCTACATTTCTACTTCTCAAACTGGAAGCTGTAACTTTATAATAGAAGGCAAGTTGCAAAAATATATCAGTTTTTAGTCTCTGGCTTCTTGTTAATAAAAGATAATAAAAAAGGGAATGGAGAGGCAAGTAGATATTCACAGACTATTTTAATGAAAATGAAATATTTCCATAATGGTTAGCCACCAACAGGAAGTTATCATTATTCAATACATGCTTTCTACATTTCTAGTTATTATGTTGTACTTTTCATAATCCTTCACTAATTCAACAAATATAAAGATAATATGGTTCCCTTGGCAAATACAATGACTATTGTGGAGATGGACTCTCTAACTTAAATTCTGGTCATTTTATATAAATGCAATTATTTCTTTGGAAACATCTATTCTGATCCATCATATCTTGAACTACTTTTTTAATTTCATGGGAGAGAAGGCAGAGCAGTATGCCTCTAATTTTGTCTCAGATCTCAGTCTCTGTGATATTAACTGTGGTGAAAGGATTATTAAAATAGTAAATGGATTATGTAGTAGTTGTATCTGTGTCAATTAGTGGTAGTTGTCAATTAGTAGTTGCTTATATTCTGTTGCTTTCATTTGGGGAGTGTAGAGAGCAGGATATTGAATGTCTAGTGGGTGTAGAGTGTTTCTTTTCTTCTGTATTTGTTACAGCTATGCTTAGAACTGCGTGTTGAAAAATGGCATATAACCCCATGAATTGAAGACTTTGGGGTCCTAAAATGGTTTCCCTCAATACATTCTGCTTCATAGGGTAAATATTGTGAAATGTATTTTCTTTGTCTTATTGTATATTTGAAATCAACTGTCCTCCATTTAGGATGATGGGAGACTTTTTTAATTTTTTAATTTTTTTTTTTTTATTTTGAGGCTTGCCAAGAGTATGGTGGACCACCATAAAGTTCAAGATCATAGTTTTTGTTGACATTTCTTTGAAGAAATTTCCAGGATTTTATTCTTTGTTTCTTACAGACAAATGTGTCATGTAGATATTTTTAAGGTCAGTTCCATGACTCTAAAAATGGCTTATAATAAGAAAAAGCAACGTCAGCTTTGTTCTAAGGGGTTCTTGTGTTACTTCTTGTCAGCTCACAATTGTTCAGCAATCGAAGCACAGAAGTACAGGTTCTGCCTTGGTGAGGTGAGAACTCTTGGATTCATCTGCATGTGAGATCATCCTTTGAAATTAGGGGAAGTGGAGAAACCACAGTGAGGTGTGTTAAAGGAAAAATACCATCAGATTTGAAGAGTTCATTATCTTCTCCTGGCTTTCTCCTTGGGCTATTTCAGATTAGCTTACCTCAGCCATGTTCTCACCCTTCCAGCTTTGAGCCATTTCAGATGAGATCACTTCAGCCATGTCCTCACCACTCCCATTTTGGGCCATTTCTGATGAGGTCACCTTAGCCACATTCTCATGATTCCTCCTCTGAGGCATTTTGAATGAGATCACCTAAAGGGGACATTTTTGTCTAAAAGTTAGACACAAATACCTATTTATTCCTATCTGTCTTCAGTTAGTAGTAACATGACCTGAGAACTACAGCCCTAGGGCATGCGTATTGGCTATGGACAATTTTGATGAATAAAATCTAGTAAATTCAGTGACTATATCTTATCTACTGGGAAAAAGGTCTTAGTTTTTGAGGTTATTACTTTGCTTGCTTTATTCCAGGGTCAAAACTTAATATAAGGTGTGCTATCTGAGCATTATTGCTAAAGTAAATAAATATGACTAATTCAAAACTGTTGATGGATGAATGCAGTATTTATCCTTTTACTTCATATATTTCTTGGGGGGGAAAGGATAGTTCAAAGAATCTTAGAAGCTTGTGGGTTAGCATGTATGAATTAAGAGGAAATAATCATCAGTAGGAAGAGTTTCAGACAATCTTATTGTCCATGTTTGAAATAAAACTACACATTACAATCAATTTAGTTGGTTTTTGTTTGACCTAGATTGCTGTAGCTTATGAAAAGGACCTTTTTAGAATTACCGGCATCACAAATCATTAAGGAAGACTTAATTTTGTTAATTTATTGTTCTCTAAATGAACACCGGTTCTTATCCTTGCTACTCTCTTGTAATCATGTGATGTATTTGTTTCATTTCTTTAGAATAACATTCTGAATCTTACTAAGACTTTTATGGACCAGCATGATTTGGCCTTTCAGGTGACCAGAAAATATTGCCTGCCTCTGTCTCCACCGCTTACTGAACTCCCACCACTTTGGCTTTCCTCAGTTCCTAAAAGATGCATCTGTCTTTTCTTACTTTGGGTTTTGTTTTCTGTTCCCTTTCATTCTCCTTCTGGTCTGAGTTTAAGCATACCCCTTTGTTAGGGTGACCTTAACCATTAATATGAAGTAAACATCCCATTATTTTCTTCTCTCAGAATCTGTTTACCATCTTCATTGCATTTGACTTAGTCTGTGTTTTAAAAAAAGAATGTATCCAAATCTCCAATTAGGTTGTGGGCTAATACAATAGAACCTTACTTATCCCAATTATTCATTATAATCCTAGTATTCCTAATTTGTTTGACACATGCTAGGGCTAGCAAAAAATTTTAAACAAATTAATTTCAGCTATAATTTAGAAACTTGTCAATTCCCTTTATAATTAGTGACAGACCTTTTTGCCCAATCTTGATTGAATGAGGCATTAGCTCACATGTTACCAGTTTTTTAAAAATCTTTCTAACATATTCATAAAACCAAAAAGGTGTTTAAATTCTGAATCTTGATAATATATCATTTTACAAATTCATTACAAAGGTGACAATTTTGGATTAAATATCTGAAAGAAAGGAATTTTCTATTTTATTGTTTTGTTTCCTTTATCATCCTATTATAATGGAACTAAAGAAGTAACCCAAAGATTTAGAGAAATTGAGCATATGAATAATATGGTTCAGATCTTAAAAGGAAATCTCTTTCAGTCACAGTACACTGAAACCTTCATTTGTTATATTTCATTTCTCTATCACAAATTGAAAAACAACAAAAAAGGACTATTAAAATAATTTGAAATTCAAAGTTTTAGCACTCTGAAATGTCCCTAGGTTTATAGAAGAGTGAATTTCATTTAATTTCAAGAGATTATTAAGTATGAATTTGGACAACAATGCCATTTCTTTAGTGGACATCTTAAAGAAAATAAATCTAATACATCTCTTTTTAAAAGACTGTATATAATTTACCAATTTCAGATTTAAGAGAAGATAAAGCATAGATAATTTCAGTTTTTCAGTTCCCCTTTTTTTGTATGTTTGTTTTTGTTTAACCATCAGATCACTTGTGCCGCTGGATTTATATAGCATTAAATGTTACTCACTTCACTAAGAGTTTATAACATTATCTATTCTGGGATAATTTCAGTACTCAATCACTGTGGAAAGCAGAAGTAGCCTGCATAGATTGTTCAGTATCAACTTCATACCCAGAATACTTCCCTGAGCCTCATCATTAAAGCATGCAGTGCTATATTTCTCCAGTCACATAAAGTAGCTGCATCCAAGATTTTGAATTAGATGATGCTCAGTGTATTTCAAATAATGAACTAGAACTTAATATTTATGAAAATTGATTGAAGGATAATTAGTCCTTATATTGTAGTAGATGCTCTAAAGCAGTTTGTGACTGAGCAATTTCATTGGGGGATCTATTTCCCTGGTCATCAGTTTTATTGCCTCCTATGGAGAAAGTTTTTTCCCCCAACTAGGCTTTAGGGTGCTGTTGTTTATGTGTGTGGAGAGAACTTGAGTCCCAACAATGTGGATCCCATCATTGGGATTACTCTAATAATATCATGGCAAATGCTGAGGATATTGTTAAGATTTCAATATCAGAAATAATTGTTCTCATCCTTAGATAAGAACCATTACAGTAGTTTTCCTTCTTAAACACTATAAATCACAATTTTTCCTCTCTTTGGGTTGGCTTCTAGAACTCTTAAGACCCAAATCTGGGGCCCACTTACATAGTCCCAGTATTTTATTTAACATATCTGTGTATGAAAATACCTACTTTTGCCACCTTACCTTCCTTCTCCTTTTTATTTAATTCATTGTATCTTACTTAATTATATGCTTTCTGTTGAGCTGACTTGAGTCATTTTTTCAAATGAGGTAGGTTATTAATTATATTAATTACTGTATAGATTGCTTGTCTGCCTCATTGTAATTTTCAAGTCGTAAGCACAACAGGAGAATTTAGAAAGTATTTTTGATATGCTATTAGGCACATCTAAACTAGAATTGGAAAGGTCTTGCACTCTTAATATGTTTATATATCTTATATTTGAGATAATTTTCTTAAACAATTTCAACTTCATAGGAAACTCTTGGTAAAAGTAAAATAAGAGTATTTGTTAACTAATCTAGTACAAAAATGAATGAGCTTAGAAATGGCATACTTAATGTTGGATATTCTATGTCATCATTTACATAACATTATCATAATGTACTTTATCTTCATATTCAGATAGTTTCCATCATACAGAGATTGTGCTACAAAGATGTTTTATGAATTATTTGGAGTGTAAAATTCATTTTTATGAGCAAACAAGTTTCTAGATGGTGGTTAGGATCTTAGGTTAGTCTAAAAAATCTGTTTTTCTCGTATTACAGAAGGAATAATATTAACTGACAGTGAGAAATTGCAGAAAATACTATTTTAATATATAAAAAAACGAGGATAAGAATTTTTCAGTTTTTAAGACTAAAACAACAAGAATATAATTAGAAGATCAGGATGTAGACATACAGTTTCATATAGAATCCAGAGAAAAATTCTGAACATATTTAAAGGGAGTGAGATTTACTATAGTGCATAATTTAAACCCACATTGAACTTCCCCTTCTTTTGTGAATATATCATTAATGGCAGATACTTTTCTGTTTACCAACTAGGATTAAATATCCTGTCAACATAAAAATAGAAGGAATAACATAAGACAGGAAGAGCAAAAGATAGAATAAGTGGATTGCTATTCCTAAGGTAAATGAATAAGGGCTGAGGCAGAGGGCAGTCAGATTCAGGGAAGTGTTGTAGGTAAGACAGGAGATGACTCTGAATAAGCCACAAAGTACCCAAATCATGGGGACCTTAGAGGGTCCATGTACTGCACAGAACTTCTATGAGAAAAAAATGCAGATAAAGGTATATTGGATCATACAGGTCCCTTTAAATATCTTGGATGGGGTGAGTGCAGGGATGGATCCTCAGCAGATGGCAATTTCTTTTTTCAAAGTGTTGTCAATTTTTTCAATCTTGGGCATACTTATACTTTTCAAATTTTAGTTATAATTACTTCAGGAATATCAGGTACTATAACCATAGAGAAATGATTCAAAGTTTTATGTGTAAAGAGCTGAGCCTAGGGCCAAGAGCACAGTGAAGAATTCATTGTTAGCATTTTCTATTTTCAGGCATTTAATGTAATTGGAAATTCTTCATACTTGTTGCTTGTTATTACAGAACATAGTCCTCTTAATCATGAGTTAAAATTCAAAATAAAATGCAGTGTGGTGCTCTTTGTCCCTCTGCCCCAGTTCCATTTAGGACCTAGTTCCCTAACATACATCCTCCTCCTGCTGATTGTCCTTAGGTCTCCCTTCCTATGTATTATTCTGAGTTCTCTTCTATCCGTCCTTGCAGAACACACACATGCCCTTTAAATGCCTCTGCCTCCTATCAATGTTTTGTTCCTTCCCTCTCCTTCTCTTCACCACCCAACACCTGCAAGCTCAAATATCCTTTTATTATTAACACCTTTTCACTAGTAACTTACAATCTCAACTGCAAAATTGAGCTGTTTTTTCAACTCAACTGAAACTGCTCTTACTGAAGCAACTAAAGAGGTTTTTTTTGAGCAGTGTTTTGCAGTCTTTTGTGTTTCCATTCCTTTGGATTCCTTTGCAGTATAGGGGTTGTTAGCTGCCCTCTTCCTGGAACTCATCATTGATTTTCTGACACTTCCCCATCTCATAACTGTGTGGAAATCTTGCACTTTCAAGTTCCATCTCAGAGCCTTTGTTTTCCTTTGTGACTTTCCTGATTGTCCCCACCCGCCCACCCCAAGCTGTCCCAAAGACCATTTTGTCTTCATCTCTTTTGGAAAGCCTGTTTTCTTTTGTGATTTAGAATAGCATATAGGTGCTATTAAGATCTCTGCACTCAATGCTGAGAATGGGGTTTTGGGAATAGGAAATTGCTTTACATATCTGCAAAAAACATTTAGCAAGTAAATCCCAAATAAACATTCACTGCAGCCTGGTAGTGCATCTTTGCATCTTTGGATGCAATCTATTGAAACATTTTCATTGCTATATATTAGTAATCTTTGAATCATCATACCCATATCTACCATAAGAAGAATGACAAATTCCTCGCATCATTGCCAGAATCATTCTCAGGCTAGTGACTCTGCTGCATTTTTGATGAACACTCAAAATCATATACATTAATTTCAGTGAACTTACTGCCCCCTCATCCAAAGTACTTCTTACCTAAACTTTATTCCCATGGACCTTATTATGAGATAGCTGTTTCAGCTCATTGATATGCTAGAGCAAGTCTAAGAATGCGGAATCTGACTTTTGTTCTATATTCCTTGGGTTCCTCTCCTGGGGTGCTTTCTTCTGCCTTTTTGAGGCTACCAATGAATGTGGTTTCCACTTGATATAGGTGTAGATGAGCTTATTTTGAAAATATACTAGTTACCCTTGGATCTGAGGTGCTCATTTGTAGTCCCCATGTACAAATCAAGAGCTTACTTTGTAATTTTCAAACATAGGGGTTACTGTGCATCGCAAGTGAATTTTATCAACAATGAGGACAAATGAACTAATACTTGGGAATTTTCTCACTAGTAATTTTCTGCACTGAATAACTGCCATGTTAATCCAAATCTTTTTCCATAACATGGTAGATGTATGAGACATCCCTAAATATGCCTTTTGCTGGTGGATGTCACCTGAGGTTTGTTCTCTCCCCTTTTTGAGGACCTCAGCTTGTTCATATTGTTCCCTGATGATGAGGCTGCTCACCATCTTGCCTGGGACCTTTATCAGCTCTGTGAAGTATCCACAGCCTTCCCCAAGAGAGATTGACAGTTACTTCCATGCCTGCCAGGCCTATGTTACACTTTTAGCATGATCCCCCACTTAGTCTGTCAGGTAGCACATTAGGGATTCCTTCCTCTTGAACTTATCTCTTCTCAAGTGTCTATACAAACTTCGAAGAGACTCACCTAGGAGTGGGGTCATAGTGTCTCTTCACAGAGTGACAGATTCTTTCTTCTTTCTCTGTTCCTTTGGAATAAGTAAAGAGCTAGTAGACTCAAGGTACTTAAGGTATCCCACCTCCAAAAATAAAAATCACACCAAGTCAAAAACAAACACAAAACCCACCTAGCTTTTGCCTTTTTCTTTTGGACATAGGAGTGGGCTTTCACTCAGTCTCTCAGCACTTGTTGTCCACTGAAGGTAAGCCGTGTAGTAATCCCTGGAAATGCATTGCTCATGTCGGTGTGGAATATGGCCAAATGAGAGGTAAACAAAGCACAGTAGGAAATGAAGCATGTGGGAAGTGCAATTGTAATATAGAGCAGAAATATAACAAATCACAGAGGAAGGGGGAAATGAGCTTCCCAGGATAGGGTTCAGACCCAAGAGTGATCCTGGAAATGAATGTGAAGGAATGACAAAATGCCAGGAAAAGGATGCATAGAAGATTTTTGTGTTATTCATGCAACTTTAATATAATTTCAAGATTATTTTGAAATATAAATCTAATAAAAACTCACCAGGCCAGTGAAAGTAAAGTTGGGAGAAAGGCATTTAAAACATGCAAAAGCATCTCTACCACTCATTTGCTGCTGCTAGAGCTTCAGGATCAAGGGGAAGCAGTGTAGACAAAACTGCTATGTAAGCAAATGAATCTAGATGGATTTGAATTTCTAAAAATGATAGAGTTTTAATTAAAGGAATTACATGATGGAATTTTCTTTTTTAAAAGTGGATGTCTATAATTTTTCAGAGAATAAATTGATGAGAAAGAGGTAAAAGGTGGGAAAGCATGTGAAGAGACAGTAGTCCAAGTTGGAGGTGATGGAAATCTGAAATGCCAGTGAGTGTAATCGGATAAGCTCCAGAGACACTTAGAAATTGGGATTAACAGGATTTAGTCACTGAAGGGATTTGGAGATGATGGATTTAGACTTGCCTGGCCTGGCTGGCTCAAGTTCATAGAAAAGGGAGTCTGTGAGATGGTATAGATCTGAAGGGAAGAGGAAGATAACTACTTCTGTTTTGAGCAGGTTGATTTTGTAATACTTGTTAGATATCTGAAAGAATATGTCTAGTAGATGTGTGTTTGTGTGTCTGTCTGTCCATCCCAGACTTTGGAAAGTTAACAATATAGCTTGAAGGTACAGATTTGAAAGGTATTGATATATTCAGGATTTCTTAACATGGTACCTTATGAAAAGGCTGCGAAACCTCATATATGCTTCTTTTCTTGGGCTAAGATTTTTTTTTTTTTTAAATAATTTATTTATTTTTTATTTTTTTTGGACTGGGGATTGAACTCAGGGGCACTTAACCACTGAGCCACATCCCCAGTCCTATTTTTTATTTTATTTAGAGACAGGGTCTCACTGAGTTGCTTAGAGACTCGCTAAATTGCTGAGGCTGGCTTTGAACTCATGATCCTCCTGCCTCAGCCTCCCAAGTCGCTGGGATTACAGGCGTGCGCCACCACGCCTGTCTGGGCTAAGATTTTGTACTGAATATTCCAGCTGCTTCAGCACACGTACATACACCCCAAATCTCTTCTCTGCCCTAATCTGTCCCCAGGAGGTTAATGATCTTAGGCTGCATCGCCTGCTCCCTTGCCTTTTGATTTATGGTAAGGCATTGGCAAGAGATGAGAGGAGAAGATAAGATAGCAGGAGAAGAGAAAGGTTGAGGTAAACACTCCCCCTTGTTCCTGGTTTTGGGTGCTGTTTTGGGAGAGGCTGTGTCCTACAGGATTACAGCTCCCGTCCAGAGTCGCGATGTCCTGTGTCCCATCTCCTCCCTCCCCCTTCATGGAGTAGGCACTCACAAGCCTCCAGTAACTTTCTTCCCTTGTGCCTACAGTCCTAGCTGAGAACTACTTCCTGCTCTTGGTGCCTTGAAATATCTTTCTGGTTTTCTGAAACCTACCTGTACATTCAAAGGAGTCCCTTAATTATAGTCTCTGTGTTCTGAGATTGACTATTTCTTACAGAGTTCTGACTAACACATGTGTTTTTTTGTTTGTTTGTTTATTTGTTTGTTTTGTTTTTTGATGCCCTACTATGCATTTAGTGGAGAAAATACTCTGACAAGCCCTGGGACTGACTGACACATCCTATGTATGGCTTTTGGATTACTCACTTTGAGGACTGGCAAGTCCCTCATGAATCCATATTTGCTCTCATTTACCCTAAAACATTTTCTCAAATGCTGGCTTCAAGAAGTTTTTACTGTGCATCCCAGGTGAAACTGGATTTGGCAATTATTGTCCCAAATTCTTAGACTTGTATTGAGTATTGCTGAGCTTATAGTGTGAGGGAAATGTTAGCATTCAGAATCTGTGCAACCATATATAAATATGTCCAGTGCCATAAAGGAAGCTGAATGTTCTCCTGATAGCTTCAGTCTAACCTGAACATTCTTGTATTTTAGATATATTTGGCTTTGGAGGGGGAAGGGGTCAGCAGGTAATATTTGATAGTCACAGAGCCCAGGATTGTCTCAGTCTTGCCCAGATAACACCATACTTGCTGACAGAGTTCCCAGGA
Source organism: Glaucomys volans (assembly GCA_020662805.1). Lineage (NCBI taxonomy): Eukaryota > Metazoa > Chordata > Mammalia > Rodentia > Sciuridae > Glaucomys > Glaucomys volans. The sequence goes on from JAJEJO010004164.1 coordinate 505,027, forward strand.
GAGCTCTATACAACCAATGGCAGTGAAGTGGATATCAAAGTGCTGCTTTAACAGCTAAGCCAGTGTCTCATGTGCCAATGAAATCTTTAAGACTTAAGTAGTGCCTCCTCCACTCTTTAACCTTGAAAACACACTAGTCACTTTTATCCGTGATTTTGCTTTCCAGATTTGAGTTACCCAAAGTCAACAGAAAGACAGGTTTGTAAAGTATCTTGAGATATTCTGAGAGACCACATTTACATATCTTTTATTACAGTATGTCATTATAGTTATTTTATTTTTATTATTAATCTATTATTATGCCTGATTTATAAATTAAAACTTTTCATATATATAGAAAAGAAAAAAAAAAACAACAACATAGTATGGGTGAGTATCCCTAATCTGAAAATCAAAAATCTAGAATGTTCCAAAATCCTAAATGTTTTGAAGGCCAAAATGACACTCAAAGTTTCCGTCTGGAGCATGTCAAGTAAAGAATGTTCAACTAATGAAGTCTATGCAAATTTTCCAAAATTTGAAAAAAAAAAAGATTCTAAAATTTGAAAAAAAACTCCAAAATTTGAAAAAGCTCTGGTTCCAAGCATTTTGTATAAGGGTGCTCAACTTTTATATATGCAGGGTTCATTACTATCCATGGTTTCAGGCATCCCCTGAGTGTCTTGGAACATATCCCCCACAGATAAAGGGGACTACTGTTCAGATGAAGCAAATTGATGTGCATTTGTCCATGGTAAGAAACAGTGACCCTACCCATTAGAAAATGACTTAATCATAGCTCATACTCTAACCAATCAAATTAACAACTCCATTCTCTATTTATATTATTTCTCAAATTTCCCCTATTACCACACCCCTTCCCTTTCTCCGTCTGCATGTCTGTCTGTCTCTCTCTGTCATACAAGAGTTGACAGAAATAATTCTGGTATTAAGAGAGGGCTAAAAGCTCCCTTTCCTTATATTCTTGTCAGTCTTCATCTTACCGTATTTTTCTTATTGACATATCTCATCATCATACTATTTTTCTTTTGGTTGAAAAGTGAAGCATCAAATAACTTGGGGGACCCTGACCTTGCATGACTGTGTTAACACCAATGTTGCCAATGTTATAGGTAGTCAAGTCGGTAATTCATTAGAAGTTGGCAGATAGGATTGTTTTGTGATGGTGAAAATATAGTCTTTCATTGCTTTCTCTTTCAGGAGAATCAGGTAGTAAAGTATTAGAGTTGCTTCTAAATAATCTTAGAAATCTGCATAATAAATAAAATCTTAAAAATAAGTCAATACATGAAATAATTTTTTTTTCTAGATGAAGTGAGTCAAAAGTCTGAGAACATACGAGAATACCCATGGTTTTTCCCCATAGTCACTATTGTGTGTGGACTCTTGGAACCCTGAATGCTTCAAAGATCACTTTGAAACCTTCAATCTACTGTGCCATGGAATTTAAATGACCCAGATAGTTTAAGAGCCCCATGGTCTAGGTAACTACCCGCTCAGTCCAGAGTACTTTGCCTTCTTTGACACTGGCTTGTCAACTCTGCAACATCAAATCCAGAATCAGCTGACACCCTCTTCAGCACTCACTGTCTGCATACTTCTGATTTACTCTAAAACTGATTACCTCAGAAAATGTTTTTGTATTTAAAAGGGTGTGTGTGTAATGAAGCATATAATGATTGTTTTTTTTTCTTTTTTCTTGTGGGTAGTCAGCCAATTCTGAACAAGGAGCGTTGACTTATATTCTAAAGTCAGTGAATAACTGACCATCACCAAGGCTGTACTTCCCTCATTTAGAATAGCACCCTCAAGTTAGTTATCTGTTCTGTCATGGTCCTTATATTAGTCATTACTTCTGCTCTGGCATACAGTTTTGGCCATTATTGACTGAAAAAGGAATCCACTTGATAGTCCTGGAGTATTGATAAAATGAACAGTTGGTAATAAAACATAAGTTTTATGGCAGCTTCAGAAAGAAAAGAGAAAAATGTCCAGAAAACAATTTAAAGATTGGTAAAAGTCTTTTAACATGTGAAGGATGTAAACCTCACAGCATCTTGGGATTATTATCACCCAATAATTGTGTGAACAATAGCTTAAAAAATAATGATTGCTAAGGCATATCTTACTATATATATATATATATATATATGTATATATATAAATATATATATGTTATATGTATATAACGTATATATATGAGAGAGAAGTAATTATCTTTCATATTGAGAATACCTATTCAAAAAGATATTTTAAAATGACTTCATGCACCATAGATTAAATTAGTTCTGCCATTTTAAGAAACTTGTTCTTCAAGCTAAGGTGTGTGTTAATTTATCAATTTAGCTAAGTATATAGTAATTAATGACAAGGCAAGATCTTTTATTTCCTTTTGTGTTGTCATATATTCAAAACAGCTTTTAGATCTATCACAAGTGTGGACTTAATTCTTATAATAACAATTTAACTGGACTATATAAATGATATTTAAATATTTCCTATTAAGTTTTTGGAATGGCCACTAACTGTTAACAAATATAAGGAGGCATGGTCAAGAATTGTTCATGATCAGACTTAGCTAAAGAAGATTGATTTTAGTTATTTTGTTTTTGTTTTTAAGGGAAGAAATATCTGTTACCAATTGTGGTAAGTCGAAGGTGATGACAGATTGAGAGGAAACTTAGAACTCCAAGCAAGGAAGTAACATGTTACAGACTCTTAATTTGAAGTCTTGGCAGATGAGAGATACTGAGTGTCAGTTTGCCTGAAGACAACACATATTTTTTAAAAAGTGCATTTGACCTCTGATTCTATCATTTCATATTCTGCTGCTCAGAATTCATTCAAACTTACTGAACCTGAGTTTCCTCTTTAGTTAGGTGGGGGTAATGATACCTGTCTGACTTACCTCCTGGGGTTTCTGTGAGTACCCAGTGGGATAGAGTATGTGAACATATCCTATGTTAGGAACTGATATTAATTTGATTTTTCCTGTTCTCAATTGGACAATATGGTATCCTAAGACCTTGCCAGATGTAAACCTTTTTAAGGAGGTATTTGATTGTATACCTTACTGGGTGAAGAACCATCAGAAAATTCAAATAACAGTAACTTTTTAGTTAATATCCTTAAAGATGACCCTGAATTTATTTCTCAAAAAAGGAGAAAGTGATGGAATCTGTCTCTTTTAGGTTTTGAAATTCAGGCATAGAATAAAGGGATGTTTGTGTATGAGGCAAAGAGAAAAATTTAAGACAGTTCTTAATATTTTCTAAATAGTGAGGCTTTAGACCTTACTTTTAAAATAACCTTATTCTAGAATCTGAAGTGGTACCTTTGAAATCTAACCATTGATGGCTTACCAAAAGAAACATGTTTTCCCCACAGGAAGCTTTCATCTCAATGCAGTTAGAAAAGTGAAGATCTGACCCCAGAGTAGCCATCTTTTGTGTAACATAAATATTAAATGGAATTGGGTGGTTGCAAATCCAGGGTTTTCTTAGAGTTCCTTAGTGCAAAGAGGTAGTTTCTGTAGAATGCTTTCTGGTAGTGAATCTTATTTCCTTATCCAGCTGTGATGTGGAATCTCTTCTGTCCTGGCAGGAAGAGAAATTTACACTCCACTTATTTACTTTTGGCAAAGCAGTTCTTATTTTTACACCTATTTGAAAGTGTAAAAACATTTTTCTGTTGTTGGGGGAGAATGAATTATTCATACAATTTTCTTGCTTTAAACCAGAACAATGATGCATCACTCTTTAAATATCTGTCAGCTTTCAGTGTTAACTCCTATAGTTCCTTTCTCTTTACTGTGTCTGATCAAGTCATTCATTGAATTTGAATCTGTCAAATGTTCAAAAGTGATTCTGGGCTCTATTTGACTTCTTAGCTGTAATTTTTTTCCCCTCACCATTTTCGAGCAACCTTACATGTACATCTCATTTGAGGTTATTTTCTAGAAGCCTATAGAGATTGATTAGAAGCATCCAGGAAACAGCACAAGGTATAGCATTTTTGGAGTTATAGCTGTGCCACATGTCAAAAGCTTAAGATTTATTTCTAGTGATTTATCTCAAGTATATGCAAAATTCTTAGCTGCAAGAAACAATCGGCATTGCTATAATAGAGAAAACCCAGAAACTAACTAATTGCCCAATATAAGGGTTAATTTGGGGAATTTTAAAAAATTCATTAGAAGTAGCCATTTAAGATGAGGTTGTAAAAATTCTTTTTATTGACATGAGAGTCATTTCATAGAATTCTAAATAAAATTACAAACAGTAAGAATACAAGATCAGATTGGGGCACTAAGATATATATTTTTTATTTAAATTGTTGAAATGCATAGAAAATGGCATCAAAGGACACACACAAAAACTCTTATCTCTGGGTAGTGGAAATGTAGATAGTCTTTATTTTTTCTTTCTGTCTATTTATTTGCTATTTTGTATTTTGAATTAGTGTTAATCGTAATTAAGAAAAAATATTTAGAATGATATATACCTCTTCAAATAGGGGACAGCAAGAAAGGGAAGTAGTAGAAATTTAATATGGGTGGTTTATCCGAATGGTAGGATTTCTCTTTCCAGCTTTGTAAAAAGGAAAAAAAAAAAAAAAAAACCAACACTTTAAAATAGAAGGAAAGAAGCTGTAGTTGTTCTGCATGTGTCCATGCAAAGGTTCAAATAGCTCATGGTTTGAGACTTTAGTGTTAAATTTTCCCTACATTTTCACTCTGACTTTTCTATTTTTCTGCTTGTCACACCAATATAGGTGATGCTTGCTTTTAAAACATTTCATTATTAGATCTGTATTCATAAAATAATATTTCAATGTGTTAGACACTATATTCCAGACATTTTCAAAATATTTCACAAATGCTTTCATAATTCTTACAGTGCCCTATAAGGTATGTGCCATGTTTTCTGTTTTACAGACTAAAAACAAATGAACAATAACAACAACAAAAACAAACAAAAAACAAACTGAAGTTCAGGGAAGGCATGTGTTGGTGGGAAGTTATATACCTTGTGCCAGATTTGGGATATAAATCTAATAGGTTGACTCCAGAGCCATGCAAATTTGTGTCACATATGCTACACTAAATATAATATTTACCAAAGATGTTATGATGTTTAATTTTGTGTGTCAAATTGACTAGACTATAAGATACCCAGATATTTGGCTGATCATTAATTCTAGATATGTCTGTACGTTTCTGATAGTATTAGCATTTGGATCAGTAGGCTAGGTAAAGCAGATTGCCTTCTCTGGGGGAAGGCATCATCATCCTACTTATAAGAATCAGGAAAGAACAAAAATATGATGGAAGAGAAAATTTACTATCTTGCCTGACTACTTGAGCTGAACATCAGTTTTTTCCTTCCTTGTTCTGGTACTATACTTTAAATATTCAGCCCTCCAGTTCTCAAAAACCACACAACAAACTTCCCTGGGTCTCCAGTTTGTAAATGGCAGGTCGTGGAACTTCTCAACCTTCATAATTATGTGAGTCAATTTCTATTGGTTTTATTTCTCTGGAGAACCCTGACTAATAAGATTTGGTTAATAAAAATGCCCATTTATAATGAATGGAAACTTCAAACACCATACCCATGGAAGTATAAAATAGGTACTGTTTCTTAAATAGAAGAACAAAAATCCCAAAGGGTTTTATTTTCACAAATTATTTGTAAAGAGCTTTAGGAATTTAAATTTATAATTTCTTCTCTGTTAAAATGTGTATGACACGTTTTATGTGAATGTCACAATGTACCATAACCGGGAATAAGCCTTATTTTTGTTACCAAAATTTTTTGTAATATTTATATATCCAGTTGCGTGTGTGTGACACATATATATCAATGCATATTGAAAATATTTTATGTGTGTAGCATAAGCAATTGCTTTTTCTTTGCTGTATTCAACCCATAAAATAAGTGGAACCTGCAAACTCCCTCTGTTTCTCTGTTCAAAGGTTCACTTCATTATCACCTTATATCTTCTTTCAGGAACGAGAATTATCAAAAACATCTCAAGGCTTTTGTTGCTTAATATCAAAGTTCAAGCAGTAGGAAGAGAAATTTATGCTTACAAAAATCTCCTTGTGCATGATAAATTTAAAACTACCTGACATCTTAAAAAGAGACAGCAAATGTTTTTACACTTTAATGTTTAGACTCTCCTAAACATTCTTCACACCAATTTCTTTTCATAGACTTGAAAATGTACTCTTTCCCCTTTTCCCTTTTCTATTTCTATACCTCCCATCTTGGCTTACTTCCTTTCCCTTTCTTCTTCTTTCCACATATTCTCTTTATTTTCTCCCTATGTTTTAGCTACCAAAATTGCCAACTCAATAATAGATCTAGTTTCTCTTAATAGGAAAGATAAAATGACTATCAGATAGATGTACTAGTTAGATATTTCTCTACCATAAGTCACACCCAACTCTAGTGGCTTGAAACAGAAAAAAAAATTACTGCCTCACAGTTTTAATTTTTTATACCCTTTGACCAACATCTTCCCATTTCCTCCACTTCCCAACCTCTGGTAAGCCTTAGATCTATACTTTGCTTTCAAGTGAGGTCCTATGTTTATCTTTCTGTGTTTTCTTATTTACCATAACATGATGTCCTTCAGATTCATATCCTTGTTGTCAGAAGTGGCAGTATTTTTTCTTTTGTTATGACTGAATAATACTCCATTGTACTGATGAACAAGCATGTGTGCATGTGCCTGTGTGCATAAATACATGTATAAACACGTCTTTCCCATTCATCCATCAGTGCACACTTATGTTGTTTCTATCTTGGTTATGAATAATGGTGCAATGAACATAGGGGACAGGTATCTCTTCAAGACACTGCTTTTATTCTTTTTGTATATGTACTTTTTTTTCTGTTAACACACACATACAGAAGTGTGGTTGTTGGATTATAGATATTTCAATTTTTAGCTTTTTGTTAAAAGCAAAGAAAGCAGTCCTAATTTATATTCCCACCAATAGTATGCAAGCCTACTCTTTTCTCTATATTTTCTCTATATTCTGATTAATATTTGTTGCCTTTTGTCTTTTTAATAATAGCCATCCTAACAGATGTGAGGTGATTTCATTGTGCTTTGAGTTCACATTTCCCTTATGAGTAGTGATGTTGAGCATCCTTTCACCTGTTGACCATTTGTTTATCTTCTTCAGAAAAATGTCTATTTAGAATATCTCTCCCCATTTTTTAATTGGGTTATTTGCTGTTTAGCTTTGAGATGTGTGTTCTTCATATTGCTTAGAAATTAAGTCTTTTAGTTTGAGAATCCTTTTAGTTTGATGTAGTCACACTTGTTGATTTTTACGTTTGTTGCTTGTGCTTTTAGTGTATGACACAAGAACTCATCTATAAATTGCTTTTGGTATGAATATTTTAACACTATTCTTCCAATTATTTATTTATTTATTTATATATTCCATAATTTCTTCAATATTTTATAGTTTTCAGTATACAGATATTTTACCTCCTGGTTAAATTTATTTCTAATTTTTAAGCCTTATCTCAGTTTCTCTGGATCAGGAGTTCAGGAGATGCTTGACTGGGTGGTTCTCTGACTCCAAATCACTCATAGATTGTAAAGATGTCAGTAGGAGCTGGGTGCGGTGGAACATGCCTATAATCCCAGCAGCTTGGGAGGCTGAGGCAGGAGGATCTCAAGATCAAAGCCAGCCTCAGCAATAGCAAGGAGCTAAGCAACTCAGTGAGACCCTGTCTCTAAATAAAATACAAAATAGGGCTGTGGATGTGGCTCAGTGATTGAGTGTCCCTCAGCTCAATCCCTGGTATTAAAAAAAAAAAATGTCAGTAGTTGCTGTGGGTATCTTAACAACTAAGTAACTTAGTGAGCCTGGAGGATTCATTTCCCTGGTGGCTCACTTGTTATTGGCAGGACCCCAGTTTCATACCATATGAACTGCTCAGCATAGGGTTGCATAGGCAGTTAGAAGTTAGGACACTGTTCTGCAATAGTTTCAATTCAAGGCAAAATAACTCCTTTGTCACAGTATGTGTCAAGTTAATGTGGTTTTCGAGACCAACTCACCACAACTATTACCAATGTAATAGTTGACTTATGTGCAGTTAATCTGAAACTAAATATGGTGCTATATTAATTTTCTAGGGCTTCCATAATAAAGTTTCACAAGCTGGGTGGTTCAAAGAATAGAAAATTATTGTCTCAGCAGTATAATGTGCACGGAGATGTGTTGTAGCTATACTTACTTTTTGTGCTGAACACCAGTATCTTTTCTTAATATTTGTCAGCGAGAAACAACTGATAAGGAACCATATTTAGGTTTTTTTTCAAAAGAATCTCTTTGGGATTAATAGCATTTTTATAGGCCATGTGTGTTATGTTCACAATATAAATACACTTGATCACTGCTGATTTTGTCCCAAAGTTAGTTTTGTTTATTGTAAGATCATCTTATCCTTGAAAAATACCCCTTAAAGACCTTGGAAATAGAGGATTGGTGCAAAGTTAAAAGAAATAGGGCAGGTTGAAGTGTCTGTTCTTACATGCATGTACCTTTTAGGTCATACTTGCAAATTATTATTTTTTTTCCTAAACAGTGCTTTGTAACCTTTTAGAAATTTGCTAACAGGGTGACAATCCTCCTTAACAGTCTGCTGGTCTGCTAGAAGTGTCAGAGCTCAGGATATCTGCTTTTTAATTGCCATAATCAGGGTCTAATTATTTTTCTGTGTTGGGCAAGAGAACTAATGAGGAAGCAAAATCATTAAACACCAGTGAGTAAGGGAACAGAGTCTTCTTGAATTCTGCTGTGGCTTAGCTTACCCAGCATAGCTGTGGCTAATTTCTAACTGAATGTCTCCTCTTTTGAGAGATCATATAAAATATAAAGGAAGACTGCACAACTCTTGTAAGCTTTAAAGAGAGAGAAAGACAATGGATTAAAAGGCCATTATTACTTTGAGACTTACAAGCTGTTAAGAGTTTATTAACCTCAAAGTGTCAAATTGTTCAGTAAATGAGTAAGATAGTATGCAAGTCAAGTTACACATATGATTAAAGTTGTTTTTTGAAAAAGTGGCCTAGAAACTCAGTGCTGGACAGATTTCGTAGTCTTTGAACCCTTGGAATTTAAATACTTGTGTCTTTGCTGTTTGCTTATTATTTATTATATTGCTTTTCAGTTATTTTTTTCTGTAAGTCTGAGCTGTTTTAGGAAAATACTATGGTGATCAAATTTTTTTCCAAAAAGCAGGATATGATACTCTAGCTATTAGAAAGTTAAGAAATCACAAATATTTGAGTCTATAAGAGTGTATGCACCTATGTGGATACATGGTGTTTCATTATAGCATGCTAAAAAAATTGTATGTGCATATATTTACCACCAATGAAAAAGCACAAGACATGGTAAAGATTGAACCAAGTGAACCCCACATTATCTAGTTTATGTTTGTAATAAGTCTCTGATGAAGGTACGTCCCACATTTATTAGATTAAATATGGGCTTAGTATGTAGCTTAACTAGAATTCAAAGCTAGATCTGTTTATCTCTAAAGATTATTAAGGTAAGTATATAGCAACTGTATTCTTTATTGCCACTACCAATTTGCTGATGTTTATAACAAATACTTTTATATAGCTCCATAATGAAAAAACAAATTTGGGGTGTTGGGGATCTGACTCGGTGGTAGAGTGTTTGGCTACCATGCATGAAGCCAAGCATAGCAAAAAGAAAAAGAAGAAAATTTTTCAATTCCTATGGAACTCTGAAAACATGTGTCTTCATATCAACCTCTGAAATTCTAAGAGCAAGCAGGAGATTGGGTTACTTCTGTGATCACAGTGATAATTCCATGGGCAAATCTTACTCCCAATGTGTCCCTGGAGTCCAGCCAGTCTGGCAGCCTTGATGTTGGTTTCAGTAGAACTTAACCACAGTTGTGAGAGAGGAGAGCCAGATAATGCCACAGCTTCTTAACAGGAAGTATTTTCCAGACTAACTAAAGAACAGGCTGAACAAATGTGAACCCAGAGGAGAAATGAATATCAGAGGGGCAAATCATTGTCATCTCAAACACTGTAGGGAGGGTATTTCCTGGATCCACTGGAGTGGGGTCATATAGCCCATAGCTTGGATTTCAGAGGACCACAGGTGACCAGTGTAAGCGATGATCCATATCTTGGACCTTATAACAATTTGAGATGAATAATTTAACATATTTGAGCCTCATTTTCTATATCTGCAAAACAAATTATAGTGTTCCCCATAAGTTGTGTTTATTTTTCCTTTTTGAGGAAGAATGAGATAATGTCCATGAAAGGAACCCTGATGCAATGAATGACCTATAATAGAAGTAATAATAATAATAATAATTATGCCCTTTGTAGCCACATATGACAGAGATGTTGGCCAGGTGGTCCTCAAACATACTGTGTCAATTTAGTCACTGTATTCTCTGCTTGAATTTGTGATCATGCTGACTTGATGTACCTGTTAGATAACATTTGGACATTTAGCCGTTTTCCAAGATATTTCTGGAGATAATCATATACTTTTCACTCCTTTGATTATTTTACAATCATTCTACTGAGTATCATACACATATGGGAATGTGCATCTGTCAAACAGAACTTGATGAAAATTTATCAATTGGATATTTTTGTAGCCAGAAGTCAGTTGAGACAGTTGAGAAATATATCCTCCAGTTACTCTACTCCCCCAAGCAAGTATATTCTGGGTTAATAGATCAGCTTTGCCTGTTTTTGAAATTTAAATAGAGCTGTAGAGTTTGTATGTTTTTGAGTCAACATTGTGTCTCTCAGATTCATTCATGTTTTCATATAGCAGTACTTTGTTCTTTTTTATTGCTATGTAATGTGAATATAGTACAGTTTATTAATTTTCCTATGGATGGGAAACTTGAGTGGTTTCTAGTTTTTAGGGATTTTGTTAATATTCTTGTGCATGCCTTTTAGCGTACAAATGGATGCATTCTTGCTGAATACCTACGTTTCAGATTATTAGGTCATAGTATGCATATGTTTACCATATTCTCAAAATATTCACACCAGCAGAATACTGGGTTATTTTGAATGATTATTGCCTGTTAAGAATTATTCTCCCTTCATGGTGATGATTTTTAAAGCATTTAACTGAGCAGAATGCAGTTATATGAAGATATGGTTCTTGTGGCACTAGACCTCATAAAAATGTCTGCAAGCAGGACACACCCTGTGATATGTGTGAAAGGCTGGAGAGCTATCAGACCATGCACTTCTGCTTCTGTTTCATGACTTGATATATTTTGATGGCAGTTCCTAACAGCTGTGGATTTATTTTTCTAATGTTTTCATGGAAACTGAAACGAGTTTGAAAGCAGCCTGATTCATATAGACCACACAAGTAAGAAGAGGCATATTAGATAACACAAATATGGGTTAGAGTGGCGCCAGAGAACAAAGAAGGAAAAACTAACTTATAAGATAACTAGGGACCGAGGCATGAAATTTAGTAATATGCTGTTTAAACATAAAAGCTAAGAAAATTTTGTTTGAAATTGTAGAAGTATCTGACAGCTAGTATAAGGAATGTGTGAGCTTTCACACTGACATCCTCCTATACCAAGAGCAGTTTCAACTTATCAGGTGGCCTCCAATTTTAGCAAAGAAAAGAAAATTGATTATAAATATGAGATCTTGTGTTAATTCAAACCATTCACAAACTCTGTTTTAGAGAAAGTCATGCTAAATCTGCAAAGTAGCAGCAACTAAGTTTCAATAATGGGTTGAGCATCTAGTGAACTTGAGGTCTAGTATTCATACACCTTTCCTACTTTATCCTGAAACCCAGCCAACTGTGTATTTTCACCATCATGTTTCCCACAGATTGGTCCTGGAAATGCTAAGGAACTCGTCCATGTTCCCAAGTTTGCAAATGACAGAACCATTCTCCAATCTAGGTTTATCTGACTCTATATTGTCTCATTTTGCCAGAGAGGCATAAAAGGGGAAGTGGTATGATTTGGCAGTCAACAGCAGACAAATTATTTTTTTAAAAAATCCCTGACAGATGTTACAAATGCTCTTTAAGTCTCTGTCATTCCACTCTCTTTGGTAGGTGTGGCTGACTAGCTCTCGCCTCCCTTACCTTCTGCTTCTTCAGAAAAGCAAGCCAAACCTAGATGATCACTGTCTTCATTATCCTCCCACCTCCCTGACAGCATGTCTCTGTTCCCCTTACATTTTAATTTTCTAACTTCTTCCCACTAGCAACCTTGTCTGTATAACAGATTTTCAGATTGTCTTGAGGACAACCTGGGTAGCCTGGATCAGAAGTGAATCCAGGAGGTTCTCAGACAGGGGGACAGAGTATGAGTTTATGGCAGTTTGGGGGAGTGATTTTAGTGAAGTCAAGTATCACTCTCAGTTGGAATCACATCAGAACTGTGAAATTATCTTGCTTCTTCAACATATAATTAAAGTGAGTTGGGGTATGCTTCTTTGGCTTCCTCATTTAACTTTAGTATAAAGTATTGGCTTAAGGTAGGTAAGAACTGGTAATCCAGGTGAGGAAAGTGTTCCAATTCCTCATAATACCTAGAATAGGTACTTGAATTACAGAGTTGGACAGAGCTTTCATAATCACATAGTTTAAGCACCTCATTTAATGATCAAAGCTCAAAATTTCAACTCCAAAATGGCAATTTAGGAAAGAGAGTTAGAATGGAAACCTCCCAATTCACAAGACAGTCTCTGAAAAAAAAATTTTAAAACTGTAATAATTTCACATACGAATAAAATTAAGCTAGCCGATGAAAACAAGCATTATTACTGCATCAATCCAAAGTGCTTAAGAGTCAGCATTGGATTGGGCAAGATTATGAGTGGGAGAAAAAAAAATGTCAGATTTGTTCTATCAAAAGTCATTTTTAGATGTCTTTATTCCAGGCTCAGGGTGTACATAAAGCAATCTGCTGCTCACAGTATGTCCATGGCAATTTATTTTTCTTTTTGAATCAGAATTGTGGTCATCTAATTTGCATTTTTGATATTAGTTTATACTTCCCTTACAAGTAAAAAATCAGTTTTTTCTCCCTTTATAAACATATATTTTACCTTTCAAGACATAATTTGCAGTGATTGTATTGGCCTTTATGTGACTACATACACACACGCCAACATTGCATTTGCATTTCCTCTGATTGTTCCTGGAAGGCTATAAAGGAGTCTGGATTTTTGCTATCATCAGTAGGTCCTCCTCCAACCCATGTTCACAGCAGTCAGGCAACAGAGGCAGGAGTCAGCAGGTCACAACAGTCCTTCTGCTGTGTTATTCAAAATGGAATTTAACTGGGACCTTTACATAGTTGCATATACCATAGCCCAGTTTTCTTATTATATATATACTGGTAAGCAGTATGATAAAGACAAAATTCTATTTATCAAATTCTCAACAGAATATCAAATAGGTCAACAAATAGTGGGTTTCAAAATAACTTGTCAATCTTTGTATTTTGTGTCGTATATAACCTACCCACTTTATCTCCTCTAGACTTTTTTTAAAAACCTTATAATATCTTAATTAACAGTCAATACTGATTATATCATATTCTGCATTTACTTGCATTACTTATATTTCAAACAAATATAATGAAGAATATAGCTATGATGTGTGGGCTAGGCTCTGTGTTAAACAGTTTATCTCAACTAATCTTCACTTTGACCTTTTTACATGGGTACCATTGTCCCCCTTTTACAGATGAAGAAACTAAAGCTCAGAAAAGTCTAGTCCTTATCACAGTGTTACACAAAAAGATGTGCTCAATTTAGAGTTCGTGATCAAAACTACCTGACATTAAAGTGCTCTTTCTAGTGAGAGCATATTATCCTGCCTTTGAAATAGATAGCCTTTTTCATTCCATATTCACATGGTCATTTTATCCACAGGGAAAAAAAAAGGAAATTAAAGATACCGTGATTCATAATGTAAGTGCCAGTGAATTGATAATGATGAAACAAAATTATGAATACACAGAGCAGCATGAGGGGAGATTAGTCAAAATCTATTCAGTGGCTAACAACTGGCCATTTTCACAAAATCTAGCACCTTTTATAAAAGCACATTTTGAAGACATCTGAATTTTACTGATTCAAATACAAAATGTTTAAAAAGTGACTTCTAATGGAGGTCTTTCTAAAATATTCTATAGGCATTCCTGTTCGTTTAGTCATATAATCCAAGGGCATCACTAGAAAAATCCAGAACTTTACTGTGCAGTGGAGTGCACCTCTGGTCTGCTTTTGTTCTCAGTTCTTTTCTTTTCATGTTGTTTTCTCTTGTGTTTTCAGCTGCTTCATCCTCCCTTTGGTTACTTTTCATTTTTATAGTGTGCTGAGAACCCATATGACTCAACATTGAAAAACTTCACATGTGGAGTGATTGGAATTCTTAGTGGGAAAGTGGAACTTCAGTTATAGTGTTCGGAAGCACCAGAGAAGTTTTACAATTTTGAAGCATTGATTTATTTATTTACACCCTGTCTTATTCACTATACATGAATGCATGTGTTATAAAACGATGGTAAATATGTCTAACAATAAAAAAATCAGGAGTAGGAATGTATAAATAAGAACCAATATGGAGGATTCTTGGCAGCCAAACCCAAAAGGCAAATTCAGTCATATGTAAGAGTCCTGAAAAGATCTCATAGGAATGTTTATATAACATTTAAAATTTTTTGCCCATGTCTGTGTTGCAATGGGCTAAAACATCTTAATTCTTTGTATTACTTTCAATAAAATCTTAATTGTCATCAATGACAGTTGCACAATTACTATATTAAAAATAATGTGAGCCAACGGCTTGGAAGGCTGAGGCAGGAAGATTGTGAGTTCAAAGCCAGGTTTAGCAACTGAATGAGGCCCTAAATAACTCAGTGAGACCCTGTCTCTAAAAAAAATATAAAAAAGGACTGGGGATGTGGCTTAGTGGTTAAGTGCCCCTGGGTTCAATCCCTGGTACCCAGTAATAATAATAATAATAATAATAGTAATAATGTGAATTGAAGATTGAAATACAGAAATTTTCTCCTTAACATTCTCGTCAGAAAACAAAGATAAGATTTTTATGGCTAGGCAAACCAAATTAGTGTACGCTGCCTTTACTGAGTTCACATTAGAGATACAACATTTCCAATCCAGTTGTTTAGCTTCATAATTAAGATATTGTATTGAAGTTTCCCCAAATGCTTACAATGAACAAAATATCATATATCATTGTAGTGGAAGTCTACATCAAATGACTAGGTACTGCAGAAGTATAAAAAGACCAGCTCCTTCACTCCACCTTGTGACAACTCTAGATGGTGTCCCAGTTTCAGAACTCTCCATAGGTTTGTGGAGGACTTGTGATGACCTCACAACCCAACTTATCTCTGCCCAGTCCTACTTCCTTCACTTCCACCATACTTGTTGACTTTGAGATCACTCCCTAATAAATGTCCTGTGCTGCAATCTTTATCCCCAGAAGACCAACATGTCACAGCACAGGTCACTTTGAGCCACTAAGAATTCTGTTCAAAAGACAAGGTTCAGCAGTGTACACTGGATAGGGAGGCTAAGAAGCAAATGAGTCATTCCAGTTCTGAATGCTTTCTATCTCAGAAGCCAGGGAGATCGCTGAGAGCTGGGGTAACCAACTAAGCTGTCTCAAGTGAAGTTTCTCAATGTTTCCTTCTTCCAAGCAAAGTGCACATCTCAGATGTGAAACAACTCAACGGTACTGTGTTGAATGTGTGTTTGTAAAGCATCGAACAGCCCAGGGGATCTTAATTCTTATGCTGTTCTCTTCCTGAATCCTCTAATAATCTTTATGAAAACCACAGAAATACAGGAAGGCAGTTGTTTCTGCTGCAGAATGTATTCCGTTGTTGCCTTTTTCTCAGGATTAATATTGTAGCTTTTCACGTTAAGAAATTAATGTGCACTCAAGTGTCCAAATAATGTTTTTGCCCTAGTGTTCACAAACATCTCTCACTCTATTATGTGTGATAGTTTACCATTTCTGCTCTCAACATGACTTAATTTTCTCTACTTATACTGATGTGGTTTAAAAGGAAAGCCTTGGTGATTCGGGTGATAACAGTACTTTAATGAGGTTCTGTCTTCATCATGTGATTTCATACATGTATTGATTGCAACCCTAAATTGTCAGCACCTGTACTAGTTTTCATCAGTTGGGTTTACCCAGAAGCAGACCCTGAGATCTGAAAGGTTTGAAGGTCAAACCCTTAGGTTAGGGAACTGTCCCCAGGTAGGAGAGTAGGAAAATGAGATAGCAAAGAAAAGACAGTGCTTAAAGGTGTATTATCAAGCAACTTACCACTGTGGGCATCTAGAACTTAATTCAACTAGTCATTTCTAGTAGCGCACATGAACTATGTACTTCACTCATAAACCATTTAAGGGGAAGAAAAGTGAGCTCTGTGTACACACCTCTGTTGGACATCTTTAAGGACTGGTCCCCTTGGACACTAATTCCTTAGCAATCTGGCTTTCCATATGCTTGAGCAAAGCAGGCTCTGGAAGTCAGAGAAAGCAGACTAAATGAATGAATCAATAAAATGCAGGAGCTGGCAATCAGGACTGTGGGTACTGAAGTGCTCAAGGCAAGGGGATGTGGGTGAGGTCCTGGAACATCAGCCACATGGACTAATTAAGAAAAAAACAGTTATGACATCTCTTTATGTAGCCAAAATGTTTTTTTTCTTTCCTTCTACATGCAGTCACCAGTTTTTACTAAAGTTGCTGTACCTTTCACACACACACACACACACACACACACACACACACATTTGTCTTCTGGTCATGTATGCTTGCTTTCTTGCCTCTCAACACACCTCAGGAGATCTTGCCTCTTAGCTTTCATTTAGGTTGGGTGTCAGTCTCGTTGCTGGGACATGTTTCCACTTCTATATTCTTATTGCAGTCCTTCTCCAAAGCCCTCCTTATCCAAGGTGCCTCATAATCATTTTCCTGTTGTCTGGGACATTGGATTTTACCCTCATTTTAGCACTCTCATAGTCTTCTTTTTATTGAAGTTATGTTAATAGATATCTTTCTTTCTCACTAGATTGTGAACTCCTGAAAAGCAGGTGGTGACATGCATTTGCTAGGGCACCCAATGCAATGTTTCACATAGAGTTGGCATTTGATAAATGCTCTGTTGAATTAAGTTGAATAATTAAAATCCAAAGTAGGCTGGAAATGATGCTGTTTTGAGGGGGCCACTGGATTCAGTTACCTGAATAGGGAAAACATACACTCAATTTTTCTAACAGCTTGCACTCAAGCTGTCATTAAAATTAAAGTCCTTTATTATACTCTCATTGTTGCTGAAATAATACTCTGTGCCTTGGAGCAATAGATGTAACAACCTCTCTTAGTTATAATTTTGTGACATCAGGCATCAAGCAGTTGGGAAATTGCAAGTGCTGGTAATATAACTTTACATATAGTATATCATTACAAATGAGAAAACAGGGCCTGGGGGCAGGGATGCACTGTAACACACTTTTCTAAGAAGAAAGAAAATTTAATGGAATGACAATAAAGTTTTGCAAAAAGCATTAATTTTTTTTTAAACATTGCCCATTTAGTTACCCTTTAATAATTTCAGTTCAATTCAGCATGGTAAACAAGCTAAAGTAAAGCAAATGATCTCTCTCTTTCTCTCTCTCTCTCTCTCTCTCTCTCTCTCTCTCTCATGCACATACACAAAGCAAAAACATGATTTGGAGAGACTATTTTGTGGGCTAATCCAGACACTTTTGTAGGAGCTAAGGGGTCTGGACTGGACAAATCATTCTGTTTTACCACATTCACACTTTTCTCCCCACCAATTCCTATGTTTACACATTTTTGAAAGTTTAATGTAAATGATCAGGGAAAACAACCTTTAAGTGGGATGAGAACAAGAAGTGCCCCCAGTGTGTTTAAATGAGAAGTAAGGTCACATTCTAGGAGAGGAGAGTAACAATCCCCTTCTGGAACCTGGAGTCAAGACAGAGGATGGAGTGGACTTTCTCGCAGTCCATTTTAAGTCGTCTCCATCTCTTACATGCCCGCTCCCCTCAGATGATGCTAAACACTCTGTTCTAGTAGGCTGTTGTAAGATACCCCAAATTCCTGTGACTTAAATGTGGGATTGTTTTAATTATTGTCATGCTTTTAGTTGTTATTTTTTTAAAATTGCATCCAAGGAGGAGGCAGAACAGAAATGATATGAGAGATTCAGAATCATTAGGGACCTGGGCTACTTTTATTATCTTTCTATGCGAGTATCTGTTTCCCTCTTCAGTATTGCCTCATGGTCTTATATGACTTCCAGAGCTGCATCAGTCACCTCTGTGGTCTAGGCAGGAAGAAGAAGCATTGAGGGGAAAACAGTGAAGATCAAAACCAATGTTCCCTCAGTTTATCAGCATCCTTTGAAGAGCTTCCCAGAAACCCCACTTGATTATTTTCTCTTATATTTCAGTAGCCATCTCTATCAAAAAAGGAGAGTATGAAAAACATTTTAATAGCTGGGCTCCTTGCTTAGGGTTTTTCTCCCTTAAGAAAGGGAGAAAATTAGATATTAGGTAGGGAAACTCACAGATATATTCAATATTGCTTTTGTTAAATGTTCACATAGATTGGGCAGTAAAATGTAGTGACAGCAGGCTTTAAATATCTATAAAGTCTCTGTGAATTCCCAGTTTTCTTGATACAATTTGATTCACTAAGAAGGAGGGGTGGGTAACAGTAAGAAAGGAGCCTGACATTTTCTAACATGCTAAAATCTCATTTTGAGATGGCTTACATTTCTTAGCATCCAGAATAATAAGCACTGGATATTTGTACCAGAGTAAATCAGGACAGCACAAACCCTTTAATAACATGACTTACCTATTAACAGCCCTAACTATTTCTTCCCTGAGGGAGAGGTTGTTCTGGAAGGAAGGCAAGTTGTCTCTTTGTTCATTCTCAGCTTTCAAAAAAAGTTGAGTTGAATCCACTTTTAAACTCCTAGGAATTCACTATCAGAAGAAGAAAAGGGAGATTTCAGTTGTCTTTGATAGGAATGGAGACAAGGAGGTCCAATTTTGTGCTCAGATTGACAAAAATGAGAGTGGATCCCAGGATTGCGAGGGGCTTGGTTTACCAGCATCCACCGCCTTTGCTAAACAGGAATGCCCACAGTTTTTTGTTAAGATGATCACCTACTCCTTCAGAATTGCAAGTCTAGAATTTTCCATTTTGCCTTTAGGTAAGAGTTCTGGGATCTGTTTCCTGATTCTGCTCTCTGTCCTTTCAGACCTCAAAGTCTATGTGTGTATATATTTATGTATTTTTACAAAGAGGCAAGGGGGAAATGCAACAGCTAAGACAGGAGAGGATGATTGATGTACCTGTAGAGCCCTCAGGACAACCATGGCTTGGAAGTCCACATGATCAGAGGCAATTTCTAAAGAAGTAAATGTTGCAGATTTGCTTCTAGGGTTCATTTGGCTTTAGTATCTTCTCTAGCCATAAACTATACACATTTTGTTAATCACAACTACCAAGCATATCTTTCTCACATTTGATCTATCATATCTAAAATGGTCTACAATGGCATAGACCCTTTGATTTAATATTAATGATTTTTAAAGGGATAATTCTTGAATTTTAGTAAGTTTGCAGTATCTTCATCTGTATTCTTTCACATACCTTTTACATTTTAAATGATTATTTTGAGAGCTCTTGTCATGGAACATATACTAAAGAGTGAAAAAAATATGTATTCATACCAAATTCTGAATTATCCTGAAAGGTCCATACAACATCTGTCATTGTTAAAGAGCTTGTAGCCTTTTTCTCCCCCCAAGGAAAGTTCAAAGTTGACAGTGAGTTCACCTGAAGAGATGTAATATGAAGCCAAAGCAAAGGTAAGCTGACAGGACGAGCAAGATAAGGTTTACCAAGGAGTCTGGGCCCCTATCATCCATTCCATGATCTCACCTGAAACAAAATCCTTGCTCTGCTTTATCTTCCTACATATCCAGGAGATTTAAGCAGTAACTGATGCTGTCTGTAGACATAACAACACACCCGTTTTCCTTTCTGTGCCAGAGAGGCCATGTTCCCTTTTGAGGCAACCTTTACTGGACACTTCCTGTTCTTGCGCAGAATTTGGCTTATGGGTGCAAGAGAGGCAAAACAGTATTCCATACAGTGCTTGGAGAGGATTTAGGGTTGGGTCGTATTCAGGTAGTGCTTTATTTAAAAACAAAACAAAACGAAACAAAACAAAAAAGAACTATTGAAGAGATTCTGGATCTGAGAATGTAGCAGGAGGACCTGTGTTCAATATCCAGGACTACCAAGGGGGGAGGGGAATTAAAGGAGAAAAGAGGCTCTGCAGAGCCTATTCTATGGCATTCTTGGACCCATGGCCACATGAATGGAGATATTTGATAGGGCGTAATGCAGCAAACTTCCAAGATGTCTTTATTTATTTTGACTTTTCCATTCTATAAAATAAAGAGCATTTCATTAAATGTAATACAGCTCATTCTGACAATCAGGTCTAAGAACCAAAAGGTATGTATGTTCTAAATATTGAAATACATGCAGCCCATTAAAAAATAAGCCAAAGAAGCCAAAGAATCCAAATTTGTATTAATGTGGGAAGATACTTGTGTATATAGTAAGCACCAAGGAAATGATTGGGTTGCATAACATTTACGATATTATCCCTCTTTACAAAGGGTGAGTAGGTAGATAGATGAATGGATCATCAGACATTAGAGTGACTTGCCATGACTCCTGGGGAATAACAGAATTTGTAAGAACTTTTATTAGTGGATTTCTTTCCTAAGAAGGACTGTTACGAAAGAGGTGATGCTGGTTATCCACTTTAAAGTAATTTTTTATTTTTTTTTAATTAACAGAATTTATCTGAGTGGTGGTATATTTGGGCATTTTTATTTTCTTCTTCATACTTTCCTGTATTTAAGAAAAAAATCAGTGTTATTTTCAAAGCTATCTTTGCTGTGTTTTCTTATTTTTATTAAAGATTCTATTTTAAAATTCACATAAACTTTTGAAGCATTCATTAAAATTGAGGCCTGTATTAAAAGCTATATGGCATTAAGATCTCATATACAGGATACAGCAAGCAAGAAAAAAAAGTTAAATACAATTAAATTTTGCCATATGTATATGATATGTATGCCTAAAACGAATTGTAATAAAAGTATCCCCGGTATTTATTACTTCGATATGAGTGTTCTGAGGGATAAAAGAGAAAAAAATAAGATTATTTCTTAGCCTCTCCTTGAATCCAGGACAGCTCCCCCAAAGACTCTAGTCCTTTAGAAGAATTCCCTTTTATCCTGTGGATTAACCAAGCACTGCAAATTCTGATGTAAATTGATAAACCTTCCAGCTTCATTTGCATTAGGAATATAACTGTATTTGCCTTCTGACATTGCATAAATATGATGATGAGAAATCAAAATTAAAGTGCTCAAAATTGAATAGAAAAATGTGGTTTTGAAACAAGAAAGAAAATCCATATAAAATGAAATTTATATTGCATTTTTATTAGAATAAAATAGAGATTAAAATGATTACTAAGGATTCTGAAATGGGCTTTTATCCATTTATATTTAAACAAACCTAAATAACATATCTAATATGTAAGAAATAAAACCAACATTTCCTCTTTGTTTCAATTGTCAACTTTTTTCCCTTCTTTTTCTTTTACATATACACTTGTTTAAAAAAAAAACTACACATAAAATTGTACTTGGTTTTATGGATTGCAAATATGCCACAGCTGTTCATGTGGTTAATAAATATCAGGTGATATCTGGTTCATAGGAAGTAAACATTTTTCAACCCTGTGGGATTTTATTGCTTTAGGCGGAAGGCCATTTCAAGACTCAGGACAAAGTACATGTCCTGTTTTCTAAGAGGGTATGAATTCCAAGGAGCTGCTGAGAAAGGTTATGTCATGTTTCAGAGGTACACTAATAAAAGATTGTAATCAAGTTAGTGTGATGAGCCACATTTGAAGTGGTTCTGGGCATACCATTTCACAAAGTAGGACTAGTGAAATGACCTTCACCAAGGCAGAGACATGTTGGGTTGTAGAACTTAGGGTGTTGTTAAATTTCTGTGAATAGCATAAACCAGACGTCATTGTCAAGGTCAGTGTTCTGTGTGCTCACATATTTATCAGTTATGCATCACTTTACCTTGCTCACACAATTAAAAGTAGACCCCAGAGACCAAATGATAAAGCAGCCACTTTTAACTAATGCTCCATATTGTTTTGCAGAGATAATTGAATTTCAGAATGAATTTATAAATGGAGATTAGATCATAGACACTCATAGTAATATTCTATCCTCATCTTCGAGTTGAGAATTGCCCCAGGGTGTTAAGTCTCTTCTGTACTTTTCCTTATTTGACCCTCTGTCAAGCCCTGGGGGGTGCCAGAGAAAGGCAGGGAAAAAAGATCTAAGTGCTCCAGGCAGGAAATTGACAGCAACCTGGAAGTGTTCTCAGCTGCAGGTTCACTCAGTTGATCCAAAGGGCTGTGAGCAGGACTCCAACAGTGTGTGCTCCAGACTGTGTGTCTTTTTAGGTAAAGCTCTGTAAAACTTGAGAGGTGAAGTGGCAATATGCAATTAAACTTTGCCATATGCATGTGATATGCCTAAATTAAATTACGATAGTCATTACACACATATTACATATAGCAACACACAGGCATAAATGCATGTTTATATTGCTATATATACATATATTGCTATGTATGTATTGTTTACTCTGTGCACATATACACAGTTTGCCCCAAATATGATAAAACAAGTAAATTCTACATTGTACAGTAGTTTAGGTCACATAAATTAAAAAAGCAAAGACATTTATGTTTAAATACAGTACATTGAATCATGCACCCAAATATTTGAGCTTGAATTTTGAACCTCAGTGTATACAGCAAGACTGATGTGTATAACATCTGTGCTCTGAGAATCCCTATGTCTATAAGCATGCTTCATGGTTTAGGAGGTACTTTCATGAGCAAAGCATTTTTTTGGATCTTTACAAAAGATGTGAGGCTTATGGAGGAATTATTATTCCAATTTTCCAGTTGAGAAAACTAAGACCCAGGATGGAATAGGGGATAAAAACACAGCTATTAGTATCAGGAGACCTGGTCACTGCCTCTGGTTTTACCTGTGGTCCTATCAGGATATGTACGTTTTCTCTAGGTCTCAGTTATTCATGTGAAACTTGAGGGAATGGACAAGATGACTGTAAAATATTTGACTTATGAAATGCTGAGCTTTGACATGAATCAAAGACTCTTGAATCTCTTTATTATATCCATGATCTAGCATCTACAGATTCACTATATACTCTACTTAATAAATGTATATACATAATTATAAACTGAACTTTGTATGCTATATTAAAGCCTTTCAAAAAGCACATAAATGTAAAAATGACTGCATATACAAACAATGTATAATTGTATGTAAATTAAATTGTATGCCAATTATATGTAGTTATGTTTACTTGGTAAATATTTCAGGTTAGGGTATTCTCTAACTGTGAAATATTCTTAATGGTAATCAATGTATAATACACTGTTAATGTTAAATGTGTAAAATATTTTTATATTTCTTACAAAATCTATATCTTCCAACATTAAGAACATTTTTTATAATGTTTAGAATTTTAGATTTTTTATTTTATATCTCTACAGGGTTCATTTAGTGAAAGATGCGTTGTATATCTTGCATCATATCATGTATCATACTTTGAGGTTTGATTTAAGAAATTATTCATTATGAAATGGCAGTCAGGGTTGCTACATGCAATTCATTAGAATATTGGATTAATATAATCATTCTGTTTTAGTAGTGTATATAAAACAATTGAATTAGCTCTGAATTGGTCTGTATTAATTGTGGACATACACACACCTTTCAATATAAAACACTTCATTTTTCCCCAACATTCATTTCTCTCCTACTGGATTATAATAAACCTATCCCCACACTTCACTGTCAGTGCTAGGTTTGAAGATTTAATTGCATTCATTATTTTGGACTGAATACTGGTTAGAAATAGTCTTCAAAGATTAAACTGTTTATCTGGGTATGAAAAATCTTTTGGTGATCTGCCAAAATTCTCTTGTTCACAAGAGAAAGCTTTTCTGTCAAAAGAAAGAATCAAACACATTGACAGATTTCCTCGACTGATATCACAGCTCTACAGAGTCATTAGGGCAAAACACCTGCACCTCCAAACACTTAGATTACCCAGTGACTAATGAGGACCTGGGCTGTCACCTCAGACACGGATAATCCCATCCTCTGCTTAGGAATAGCAACCTAGATTTATAGCATATTGGAAATTCCATTTACTAAGTTGATTGTTTGCTTTCCCCACTCGCTGTTGTCCTTTTTTTTTTTTTGGTACTAGGGATTGAACCCAGGGGCACTCCACCACTGAGCCACATCCTCAGCCCTATTTTGTATTTTATTTAGAGACAGGGTCTCACTGAGTTGCTTAGGGCCTCGCTAAGTTGCTGAGGCTGGCTTTGAACTCGCGATCCTCCTGCCTCAGCCTTCCAAGTCTCTGGGATTACAGGCGTGTGCCACCACGCCCGGCTTGGATCCCTTTTTTTTTATTATGAAAATGCCACAATCATTGAATTGTAGCCACAAAATTGTGCTACCTTTGAAACAGAAATGTTTATCAGTTTTATTTACAGATGCCCACATCACAAAGCTACCAAAGAAAAGTTATTTTAGTTTTGAAAAAAGTGTTTATTTAGTCATTCACTCAACAAACATTTATTGATCATCTTTCTGTGCATGGTTCTCTCTTACTGTCTCTTAGTGTAGCAAGTAGTACAGAGGGAAGTAAATGAAAGCAGTTTAAACTAATGGAGAATAAGAGTCTTAGAATCCTTAAGACTTGGACTGCGATTTTTACTTAGTCATTTATTAATTGTTTGACTCTTCTATTCTGTCTTCTCTTTACATGTGTACATTTGTGTAAAGTGGAATAATAGCTATTGTGTTAGGTTACGGTATAAGTTAGAAATTCATCAGTACCTTATACAGTTCTCACTAAAAGCATAGTGACAGGATAAAGAATGGCTCTCAGCAGTGTGGTGGTATTAATAAGACCTAGTCTGTGTCCTCAAAGGAGTTTACATTTTGGTTGTATAATACATGAGATGCCTAATGTGAAAAACTTTCAACTTATTCATGAAATATACTTTATTTTTCCCCCTACAACGTATTTTCTGGCCCATTTCTCCTTTTGGTTCACTGTAGGCCACATTCTGTGCCTCAGGTGTGTCAGCCATGGTCCTTCAGGAAATGGGAATCCTTAGTAGTTGCTTCAGTTGAAAAAGGCTAATATAGGAAATTGATTATACATCTGCTGGACAGCTCTCAAGGCAAAAAGAGAACGTGCAGTAACCGTAATCCTAAGGATGGAGGAACAATTTATGAGGTTAGGTTTATCAAACCTTAGGACAACAAAGAAAGCACTTAACAAAACAGGCTTAGATGCCCACTCAGCTGGTGCTGAAAACTCACAGGCTGCAGCAGGCTCTCTGTAGAACTGTCCTCTCCACGCTGGGACCTCTCAGGGCTACTGAGAAACTTATACCAGGAGTGCCACAAATATGAAATAGCAGTTGAGGACAACTGTGCTGCTGAGCTGAAGAGGCATGGCTGGGACGACACTGCAGAGAAGGGAAGAGCCAGTTTTCTGCCCTCCTCCTGCTGGCCCTTTTCTTCTAGTGTCCCTGTTGGCAGAACCTAGCAAGAAGCCAGCTATAAAGAGATAGAGCTTCTCAGTCCCAGCTCAGGCAGCACAGAGCAGGGGACTAGAAGAACGGGGAGGGGCCTGAGAGAATGACTTGCAAACTGGCATAAACCTGAATTAACAGTAACTTCATGCCTTGATTTGTGAGATAAAAATCTGCTCCCTCCCCAAAGACTTGGGAACTCACGGACTCCTTTGGCTTTCTAATGTTCACTTTTGCAAAGAACCAAATCCATATGAATGTTTAAAATAAATATCTGTGGTTCTATATTCAAAATTTCAGATTTAAATTTCCTTTGTAAATACATATGGCTTTTCTTCCTTATTACAATATTGTTGAAGACTGCCTGCACAATAGAGAAGGAAGTTATTTTTTCTTTGAAATTCTTTTTCAAAAATCATAGAATTCTGTTGGTAACAACAGGGAAGATACCTGAATATGGGAAATCTTTTTTATTTACTCCAATGGCTATTAATAGAAACTTGTTAAATTGTTAGATATGTGACCATTATGATTAGAAAATTTATTATGAGGTCGAACTTTTATTAAATGCTGAAATTTCTGAAGAAGTATTTAAAAATACTTCCACTGCTTTGTTTGGTTTTAATTGAAATTACTAGGAAGTGACATTATCTCTGTAGAGAAGATGCAGAAGCTAAATTTTGTTAAAATATGTACACATTTTGTATTTGTTACATTTTAGAATTTCTTTTAATGGTTTTAAAGGATTGTTTGTAGCATTTCTAAATCCAACAAATTTAACAAATATTTTCTAGTATCTCAGAAGTGCTACACACTGAGGGATGAGTAAACAGGACCTGCAAAGTCCAGGCATGCAGGGAGCACATGCTCTACCAGACAAGAAGAACAGTATCAAGCAAATAAACCCAGAAACAATGTGAAAGTTATCAAGGCAAAAACAAAAACAAAACAAAACAAAAACAAAAACAAACAAACAAACAAAAAAACGCTGGGTTATTTTTTAGAGTGTTTGTGTCATTGTGTAAATCTTTGATATGCTATTTGGGATGAGATTTGAAGGGTGAAAAGGAAGTGGTGGCTTCATGAAAGGCACTGTAAACAGAGGAACTGGCCAATGCTAAGTAGGAAATAGCTTGTCTTTTTCAAGGTGGACCCTTAGAAGATACTGTAGCTAATGCACAGAGAAAAGAGAATGAGTTTAAGGGGTGGTTGGTGCCAGACCATGAAGAACCTAGAGGGCACAATAAACAGTTGGGCTTTTATTGCAACAAAATAAAAATGAGAATATTTCAAATATGGGAATGGGTAGACTGATTTATAATTTTAAAGGTCATTCTGGTAACTGTGGAGAGTGGATTTTAAGAGGTTAAATGGAAACAGAGAGAACCCTAGGAGAAGAAAGCCAGTATCGAGGCAAGAGATGATGATGGTTTGAGATATGCTTTGGAAGTGAAACTTGAAAAACTAGCTAATGATATGAGGGTGGATGGGGAAAGGGGAATGGAGAGTGGAATCTTTCTGCCTCCTGTGGATTAGATTAAGCAGCTAAGTGGACATTGATGTCATTGTGTATCTGGTGGAAATAAGAAGAAGGAATACTTAGAAGGGAAAGAAAAAAAGTAAATCCCAACTTAGACCATAGGAAGTTTCAGACATCCTTAAGATATTCAAGTATAGATATCGAGTAGGTAATTGAATTAGTGAAGTTTGGAAATAATAGCAGAAGTCAAGACCAGTAATAAAAATTAGTGGTTTATTTTTATCAATGTTTTGTAAAATCATCCTGTGGAATATAAAGCTGTGTTTCAGGAAGTATTCACTTGGGGAGATAATATGAGAGTACACCCAGCATTTCAAGGACTGAGGGAGTAGGAAGAGCAACTAAATGCAGCTGGGAATTGGGAAGAAAAGCCAGAGTTCAACCTTATGAGAGTCAAGGAAGGGGTGTGTGGAAGGAATAAAGGAGCAAACTATGTCTTGTAGGAGCCAAGTGAGCTTGCAGAGAAGTCCAGGTAGATCAAGAGATAGAAGTGCCCGTTAGATTTGACCACATGGAGGTTTACACTGACCTTGACATGAACAATTTCATGTCATGGGTAGTTTTATGAGCCTATATATATTCAGGTTTTTATGAGCCTCAGGTGGTTGATAGGAAGGAATAATAATTGCCACAATTTTTGTCAAGTCTGAGGAAGAACTGTCTGCTGACTTACAACATTTTCAGTTAGAAGATAATATTTGATGTAAGTGGCTCTGAAAGGTTTTCTGCCTCCTCTGTGATTGGAATCCATAACTGAAAATTGATCCAGCATGGTAACAAGAATGCTATCCTCCTGTTTAATCTTTTTCTCTGTTGGGCACTCACTGAAAATGATAGCCAAGAATCGTTTTAGTGCAATCTGGCTGAGGAAACTAGTAGTAACCAGTGTAGGAAAAGTAAGCACTGTGTCATCTGAATAACCGATTCTTTCCAGAATGTTAGAGTATGTTCTTTTTTAAAATTTTTTAGTAGTTGTAACAAGATGAACAGAATGCCTTTATTTTTATGCAGGACTTAGGATCGAACCCAGTGCCTCACACATGGTAGGCAAGCACTCTACCACTGAGCTATAGCCCTAGCCCTAGAGAAATGTTCTTTATATGAGCAGTTTCATCTTTATTCAATGTCAATGGACATTACAAGAACTAAAAAGTGAAATAAGTTTACTTATTCAGAGATACTCTATAGCAGAAAATTTAATGTCTGTGAATGTTATTCAATTACTTATTGGAGGGCAAGCTGAATTTGCTATTATTTTAGTTGATAAGAAGATAACATTTCTTTTTTTTCATTTTTTTTCTTAATTATGCTCTAGTCTTTTTACTGGCAAAGGCATTACTATCCTGTTACACAGGGTGAATGCCGAATTTGTGAATGCAGAAATTTGTTCTCCTTATTCTTACATACGTAGTTTTGCTTTACCACATGGAGCCATGAAATACATATGTTAATGTATATTTTTATGAAAAAGTTATTATGAACCTATAACCACGTATTTACTGTAAATCCAGTTCTAAATTTTTCAAAGGAATATCTGTGTTAGCTTTCTCCTGCTATGACAAAATACTTGAGATAAACATCTTAAAAGGAAGAAAGATTTATTTACACACAGTTTCAGAGGTTTCAGTCCATAGTGAAGCTGAACATCATGGTGGAAGGAGCATATGGTGAAGGAGGCAGCTAACTGCATGGCAGTCAGGAAGCAAAAAAGAGAGGAAGGGACTGGATCTCCAATATCCTCTTTGAGAACATGCTCCCAGTGGTCTAACTTCCTTGCTGGGTCCCACATCCCCAAAGTAGACAGACTGGTGACTAAGCCTTTAGCACCTGGACCATTGTGGACATGTAAGATCCAAACCATAACAACCTCCTACTGTTACTTGTCCCCCCAAATCCAGACTGGTGCCCTTACAAAGTTATCTCAACATAGACTCCAGTTTTCTCAAAACTCTCTCTTAGCTGTCTCATATCTGAAATGTCTGAAACAAACTCATGATTTTTCTCTACATGCTTATTCTTCTTCCATTGTCCCTTATCGCAATGCATGGCACCATCATGGATATCAAACCTAAATCTTGAATTCCTCACTCTTCCTTCTACCATGGTCAGCCCATTACTGTGATCTGTTCATTTTACCTCTTGCATCTCCTTCTGTCCATATTCATTGTCCTGTCATCTTTCATGCCCAAAATACCATCCAGACGCACCTCCGTGATTATAATACCATTTTAAATGGCCTCCACATATTTATTTCAACCCATTCTTCAGATCACAGGCAGTGTGCTGTTTGCAAAATCCAAATGCGACCATATCATTCCTGTTTATTACCTTTCTGTGACCTGCTATTGTCATTGGGATAATGACCAAAATGTTTAACAAATTTGCATGATCAGGCTCTGCAGTTCTCTCCTGCTTCAGTTTGTAGCATTCAGCCCTTTTGTCCTTCCCACCCCTCTTCCAGTCATACTCACCTTCTTTCTTTTCCTTTCTTTCTTGGTCCTGTCAAGTCCCTTCAAACCTCAGAGCTTCCTCCTCAAATGGCACTCCTCAAGAAACCATCCCCCAAAACCCGGGTTTTCCCCAGCTTTTCTTCAGAGGAATTATAGCCATAGATTTTTACCCATGTGCTATGATAAGTGCTGTGAAGGATGTTTGATTAATATCCCTTTCTAACTGTAGAATATGAATTCCATATGGAAGTGGATTGTACCTGCTTTTATTTGCAATATATTCCCAGCACTTACTGCCAGTAGCATAAGACTACTCAGTAGGCATTTGTTGAATGAATGAATGAATGATCTTGAGAGGACTCTATAAAAATATAAGGCTGACTCAGTGCACCGTACTACCAAGCCTGAAAACAACTTAAAGTTCATATCCTACTGAGTTAATAGGACCTTCCTTGTGTATAAAGGTCAGTACATTTTAAGATTAAAGTTGATTTCCTATTAACTTACTATAAAGATTGGCATGTCATTAATGTCAGACTATGGAGCTCTATGGAAAAGTAATTATTTTTTGATCGATAGCATTTATTGTTACTATTTGTAATTGTAATTAGTAGCTTGCAAAACCCACTTATAAACTTTACTTCGTTTACTTGAAATGAATTTAGTTGAAATATATTTTGGAAGTAATGATTTAGATACAGATTTGCTACAAACTTTAAACACTGGGCATGAGTCTGGTTTTTCCCCTGTGTTATCAATTCTTCTGTAATTTCTCAACTTAAGTTTATCTTAATATATGTGAAGTACAGTTCTACTTTGGAAAGATCATTGTTTTTCTATTTGTAGCTGAACTCTCTGCTAAAAACGAATATTCATCATTTTTATCACACAGGTGTTTTATGGTTATATAATTGATCATAGACTTCATTGCCTTATTGCTAGATTTTCTAAGTCAAATCATAAGAATTGTGTTAGTTTAATACTACCTGCTATTCATATTTCATTGGCACTTAGTACATTGTAGACACACAATAAATATGCTAATCCAAGTGCAATTTATAATTTCAAAAGTAAACTGATTCTAGTTTCGTATAAATCCTATCATATCTTTCAAGAATTGTTTGTCTGTTTGATGAATGTTTCATAGCAGCATAAATGAGAAAAGGTGTCTATAATGTTTTCTTTTAATAACTAAGAAAAAATGACACACTTAAAATTATGCTGTTTTTACTCCATTAAATTTTTGTGACATTCATTAAATATTTCTGATAACAGTTATCATTTTCATATTTTATTATTCATTTATGACAAAATGTATATTGGAACATATTTTCTGGAGTAGAATTTAACAATATTGAAATATTTGACAGTTACATGTATTTTGAATATACATTAAGATAACAATTTAATGGTATATACTGATATCGTTCATGTTCTTCATTATAATATATCCACTTTCAGAAAATTACCTAAAGGAAATTGTTAAAGGAGTCTTTGTAAAATTAGAAATCATAATAATATGATAACTTAATAGTGTTTTGTCCTGTAAAGATATCTTATTTGTATAAATATACTTCTGATAAGATTTTGATTTTGAAGAAAAAGTCATTTTTCTCTTGTATCCCAAATTAACTTGTTGAAGCCCTTCCTTATTAACATTTTCATTTGGGAAATCCCCATACAATCCTCATATTAAAAAGGTGTGATAGTAATTTTGATTGTCACTGTGACCCTCTCAAACAGAAGCTAAAGCATATCAACTGGGTAGTTTATGAAAATTATAATGTGTATTCTTTTAGGAAATTGCTTAAATTCATGTTGCAACGCTTTTCCACTCAACTTTAACCTTGACATAGAAGATGGTGAGTGCTGCATTGACAAGATAATGTCCCCTTTGTTGTACAAAGGGCAATATCTTTGCATAAAGGCAAAAATAGCCATGGCAGCACCTGTAGTGTGTTTAAGTTTAAAATAAGAACTTTAAAGGTCTTAGTGTGCTTCTTAGAAGCTGCTCTGAGGAGTCAGTAGCTGTGTTGCCCCCACAGCTTCTAGGACAGACTGGCTCTTAAATTAAGTGTATTAGGTAACAGTGTAGAATTTTTCAATATAATCGCAGAGACTTCACTCCCTGGGCTAGAATCTCACTTGGGGCCCTGTTTGTTGATATATATGCAACAAAGCCATTAAGTTACAGGGTCAAGGGGTTAATGGAAGAAATATTTTTGTCTTCCTATTATCTTGTAACATTTTTCTGGGAACTGAAGAAAGATAACACTTTTCTACCTCAATTTCTCTTGGCAGTTTTAAGAATGGTGATTTCACATTTCCTTGACTAAATAAAAGATTAAATGCCAATATGGAAAGCTTTAGATTTGTACTTAGTCAAGCTGACAGTTCAGGCAGGCGTTCTATCATGACCACCTTTGCTGAGGTCACTGACTGGCATCCAAGACAAAATAAGAGGAAGATGCCTTAATGGTTTCTTGATTCCCATGTCTTGTTTCTTTCCTGTTCCATTTTAGGTAAATTAATCATCTTGTGAAAGAAGACAAGGAAATTTTATAAAAATTTTATAAAACTTTAAAAGTGAATCAAAATTACATCTACGAAGGCAGAAGAAACTCTATGTCTAAAAGAAATTTACTCAGATTGATGCTCCCCAAATTCCTGATACTTTAGAGAATATATAGAGTTTTAAAAAATCCTCATTCTAATGAAATTCTCATTAAAATTATATTGATGATTTTAGATGGAATCTGCCTAGATTTTACAGGTGGAAATCATTGTCTGACAAGCTTTATTTCTGTCGTTTTTCTTTGAAAACAACATATTGAATAGTCCAACTTCTCCAATATAATCTATCTGATAAAATTAGGCTATGCATTGCAATTTTGGAATCATTGGAATATCCTTTTGTATAAAAAGTTTCCATTGGGAAGTTTTGCCTGGAAGTGCAATCTGTTTGGGGAATCTTCAGATTAATTAAAACAAGTGCTTTCAGGATGTAATAAGAATTTTGCTGAGTACTTTAGGAAACTTGTCTTCTCCTTTCTCTCTGAAGGAAAGAATACGTTTATAATTTCATTTAGAGTTTAGTCATAGCCATGGGAATATTTACCACTTAAGGGTTGCCTTGAATTGAAATAATCCCAGGCTATTTAATTGGAGTGCTCTGCTAACATATGCAGGTTGTGCTGGTTTGATTTGATGGTGGATTTGACTGATTTTACTAATTAAATCTGCCACAACAGTCAATGCATGTAGACGCAAATGATTGCAGTCCTCCATTGTTTCATCCATAATTTAGCTTGACAACACACATGTAACTTTTCTCTTTTTTCAGTGTTTATATGGAGGGGATTTTTTAGCACATAGTTTTTCAATTCTCTTGACACTAACCTCAAAGTGATAGTAGGCAAGAGGATGTAATTACAACTCTGTTTAAAATGATTTAAAAAATTGAGGCCCTAGAAAGCTGGTGGAAAACTTTTCCATAATTGGGATATTTTTTTTTTTGCAGAATGAGTGGAGATCAATCTTTGTAATAGGTTACTTGGTGGTGTTGAGCTATGATAAGCCACTTATCCTATGGCCACCAACACTGAGAACATGCCACTTCACACAGACTGGTGCTTTTCTCCCAAATTACTCTTTGTAAAATGCCCCAAAGATTTGGTTTCTTTAGTTCTAGGTACCTTATTGCTGAGCCAATTTGTCCATTTTACATCTATTGTGGTCAAAATTCAGATTTTGTTATTCATTTGTACAGATTTTGTATATTCATAAGCCAGTTAAGAATTTCAAAATTAAAGTTTTCCTCCAAAGAAGTTTTAAGACTTCTTTCTGTAATGTTTATTTTGCATAATCTCACAACAGCAGTTCTTCATACAGAATTAAGTAAAATTACAATCTATGCTGACCATTTTCTAAGACATATTTCTAAAATACTTCCCATCAGAAAAAACATATTTATGGTTCCAAGTGGGGGTTTCACAGATGCTTATCAATAATCCAGTTGGCTGAGCAGACAGACTCCTACTGTATAAGTGGCTATAGTTTTGGCCTCATCTGTGATAATGTAATAGATCTTGGCGATCTCTAAAAGCTACTCTCCTATTGTATGAAAAAGGAAAGTAAAAGGCAGAAACTAAAATTCAGACAGTTGATTATCACAGAACATTGTTGTGCTTTCTTCTTACAGTTCCCAGTCCTGTTTGTTTAATTGTTTACCCTTGGACTTTCCAAAAGATGACATTTTAGCAACTTCTAAGTTTTGCCTACCGAGGCTATAGTGGGTCAATATTCATGTTCCTGAGGACTTAACAATAATTGCATGCTAGAGACTTGCAGAACAGAGAAGGATTAATTATATATGTCTCTCTGAAATTATGGTGACAAGGGAATATCAGCCTGCCATCAACCATGATGTCACATATATCAAACTGAATGGCTTTAGTACAGAAGCCTGAGATGATATGTCCCCAAGTTCCCTTTTAGTACAGGATCAGATTAGCACTTGTTCTTCCCACGCAAACTGTTTCTAACCATGGAAGATGGGAATCTATTCACAAGTGGAAGAGTTCTGATGTAAAATGTGAGTGAAAAGATTTAGATATGGTTTCCTCATATTTCTGGACATTTTTACAGTAACAGAATTTCCCATTTATAGTTAAACACTTTCATTAAGGAAGACTTAAAGATCTGGGGCATCTTATTGCCATTGTAAAAATATTTCCTCCTGTTACAGAATTTCAGAGGTTCAGAAGAAAACAAAAGTCATTAAAAGCATCGCTGTCCTAGCACAAGCCATTAATAGATAAGCTGTACCTTCAGCCACATATACCTAGTTACATCTTTTAATTTGGACTCAAATCTATTACATATTCTAAGTGTTAATAGATATGTAGGTTATAACAGTGTTTTATAATAAAAGGCATTCAACAAATATACCTTTTATAAAGTAAATGATGACAAGATAATTGTTCCATCCGATATTCTTGTAAATTTGTATTACATATGAATATTTCTGTGCATTCCTCCATGTGTCTATCCCTCCATCTCTCCTTTCTCTTTTTTCTCTCTCCCTCTCCCTGCCCCCATACCTCCCCCCACACACAAACCTTGTGATGTCAAAAGAAATAGCTAGCTTTACAGTTTGTTAGTATCTTTTGGTTTTTCAGCTAAAACTTTTCACTTTTAATGATATTAGAGTTGATTCTGCCACTGTGTTCTACTTTAATTGAATTTTATTAGTCATCTTTCACCAGCCGCTTAATGTCAAGGAAACTTTCATTCTCAGACCATGAGTTGAAATGAATTTTCACATACATCCAGTATGGTTTGGGACTCACTAGTTCCTACTACAATGATGCTCCCCATCACCCATATACAATTTCATTTAAGACAAAATAGCATCTCCAGCAGAAAGCAAGTGCAGTCTTCTCCCCTGTAAGTTGTAATTGAGGTTATGGCATAGCATATTGCCCGTGGCAGAATCTATTACCAAGAAATGGAGACCATGATTGGAAGCTGGCTGCAGTGTAAGCAAAATGAATTAATTATCAGCAGCACAGAATTGAAGGAAAATACACAGTTTCCTAAAGTGAAATATATTGGCATTTTTTTAAAAGAGGGCACAGCAAGGAACTTACAGATGAATCACCAGTCTTTCCCACTCTCCTTGCCCTTTGGAATTTTTATATGCTTAGGTTAAGATGATTATTCATAAATTAAGTCACACTTAACTCCGAATTTATGGAAATATTTTATTGTATATTTTATCATCTCCTAATTTGATATTCATGTAGTTTGATGTCTAATTCCTACTTTCACTTGGGAAGGTAAATGGTTAAAGGTTTGAAATAAATTAGCTTTAATATTCCTTATTAGACAAGTTCCATTTTTCTGTTCAAATATGGCTCAGCAAAGGCAAAAATGGGACCTTTTTTTTTTTTTTCAGTTAAAGACAGGGTCTTGCTTGCTTTAGGGCCTCGCTAAATTGCTGAGGCTGGTTTGAACTCATGATCCTCCTGTCTCAGCCTCCCAAGCCACTGGGCTTACAAGTATGCAACACCCATGCCCAGCTAAAAAATGGGACTTTTTTGAGTCTGTGAACACTAATTCATATCATCAATTGTGAACTTCAGAGTGCATAGGTTTTTGTCACCAGAATGAGCAACCAGGTTTAAAACCACCTATGTCATGGTCACTCATGGCAGGGCATTTTCTAAAGGATATTGCAGATTTAATAAGAGTGTGTGTATGTATGTGTGTGATGTTGGTATAAGTGTTGATGACAAGTAATGAGGATGTAAATTCTGGTACCTCAACAATGAGTTCCCACCCTGAAAATCCCAGTTCTTCAGTTGATGTTTATGGATCTCGGTCAAATTTTTAGATGAGACTCAGTGGGTCCACAAATCCCTTGAAATTTTGTAAGCAGGTAAATATGCCTTTTCAGGGGAGAGAGTCTTAATTTCTATCACATCCTTAAACGAAAATACAAAGTTTCCCTTAAGAAATTCCTACTTTCTATAGTGTTATGATTGCCCAACATTTTGGTTGCTTAATATTTCTTTAAGGAAAAAATAGTTTTCTACCTGCTTTCTGGTAGTTCTGGGTTGTATTTTAAAATCCAGTTCTATTAATCTTTAATTAGAGACAATTCCTCCTTGGTTCCAGTAGTGACTTCACTATCTGTTAACATTTTCCATTTTTCATATTTTCCTTTTTCACCCCTATATTTCAAAAGTCTTGTATTTAAGACTAGAAAAAGTCAGCTCTATGGGTTATCAGTGAGGTACCATATTCAAAGTAGTCTTTCCATTCATATTAAACATTGGACACCTGAATGATCATAACGAATCATATTTACAGAAAAGCTATGTGTATATTACCCAAATCATCTTTAAAAATTAGTGAAGCTCAGAAAGTTTAAATAATTTGCCAGATATGACACAGGTAAGAAGTAACAGAACCAGGATTCAATCTAGGCCTCTGATTTTAGAGACTATATTCTTGAGCACTGTGCTGTGATGCCTCCGTTGTGGATGAACAAGGCCCAGTTTTCATACTTTTGAATATTTTTTTTCGTTTTTTTGGTCTTGGGATTTAGAGTGCAGTAAGCATTCCCTAGCAAGTTATTGCTATTTAATTCAGAAAGGTAAGATTTTCAGATTGTCTCCTTGTTTAGGTTTTCATAAATGCTCAGATCCTGGGACTAACACTTTCTCTCTGTGTGATCTAGGAGACATTATCTGATATGTCATGCTTTCAGTTTCCTTCTTCCTAGGGTAGGGTCATTGTGAGAATTCAATGAGTTAATGTAAGTAAAACATTAGAAATACTGCCTGATACATAATAAGGCCTCAGTAAAAGATTGCTGTTATTATTAGGTATAAATCAAATAAGAAGTCTTATTTCCTGTGTGCATCTAGCATGCCTTTGGGTTGAAATGGCCATAAAATGACAATAATTTACATGGACTGATGCTCTGTGTCTGAGGCTACTCTTCCCTCCATGACTCAACATAACTCTGTGACACCAGATGTATGGGAGTTGCTCTCCAGACATTAAGTAATCAATTTGCTAGCTGACATCAACTGGGTTTCCAGTACTTCAATTTGATTCTGACATTGTGTACCTGGAGTTAGTCGAGTCTCACAGGTTAAGGGCTCAGTCCCACAGACTGCCCTTCTCTCAGATGGCAGTCACAAGCTCCAGATTGTGATCAGTGTCTCTGATGAACTGTATATATTGAGGTTTCCACAACCCCCTCAGGTTTTGTTGATTTGCTAAAATGGCTCACAGAACTCACAGAAACTTGTTTATCCATTTATTACAAAGGATGCAAAGAAACAGTAAGATGGGATGGGCAAGAATGTTTCAAGAAGTGTGGGACTTCTATACTCTCTGTAGACACCACACTCCAGAAACTTCTTTGTTTAGCAATCTGGAAGCTCATCTGAATTCTCTCCTTTTTTTTTTTTTTTTTTTTTTTTTTTTTTTTTTAGCTTTTATGGAGGCTCATTATGCAGATATAATTAATTGCATCATTGGCCACTGGTGATCAATTCAACTTTCAGTCCTTCTCACCTCCCCACAGGTTGAGAGGTGAGGCTGAAGGTCCCTATCTTCTCATGTCTTGCTCTTCTAGTGACCAGTCCCCATTTTGAAGCTGTCTAGTGACCTCAGCCGCCAGTTATCACATTAGCAAACAAAAGACACTACAGAGATTCCCAAGGGTTTTAGGAGCTGTATGCCAGGAATCATTTGAAGACCAAGTATATATTTTGTGTTATAAATCACAATATGACAAGCCTCCAATCTCTGCAACCTTGTAGCAGCTCTTTCTATAGATGACCTTTATGTAAGTAGTCAGGGCAGAATCCACACATTGCAGGGCACTGTATGCTCAAGCTGAGAGGAGAAGCTTCATGAATCCTGTTTTTTCCTAAAAAATAAGTCACATTTTTAAAAACATGTAAGTACAATTTTTATTCCCTACAAAGGTATAATTTGCTGGTGTAAATTTTGTCTAGGTCAAGCTTTTGCATACTGGCTTATTTCAAGTTATATAATTGCATGTACATTTTAAAGGGAATCAGCAATGAGCCTTTGGAAAGAAAAAAAATATTTTCAAATCATAAGTAGATGCTTTTGATTTAGGATTTTCCATGTCTGTTTTTACAATTAGGTTTTCACATCTAGATGTGTTTCCAAATAGCTAAGTCACCAAATGACACTGAAGTGTGCATAAATTTAATATTTAGCATAGTAGAAAATCACTGTATTCATTCCCTGAAATCATTTATGTATATGTTTGTGTGTATGCACATGTTAATCTTTCAACATCTGAATTCCTTCTATAGCAGTACAAGTAGAAAATTGGTATGTCATTCCGAGAGATGCTGATCAGTTTTTCAGTTTATAGGTAAATAAAGTTGAGCTACTCTTCTGAATAAGTTTCTCTCTTAGTAATTTAGCATTCAATCACAAGTTAATAATACCATTAAAAAATCTAACATCATAGCACTTATTGATCATTCACTATGTGCTAACCATACTGTCAATTCTTCATTTAACTCTTAAAATGAACAACCTAAAGTGCCAAATTTTTTAAGACACTGAATACATTGTTGGGAATTTTTTGTTAAGAGTTAGTATTTACACATTCTTCTTGAATCTTATGTCTAAATGTTGCACTTAAAGTAGGTTATTTAGCTACTGATTTTGCTCCCAGGTAACTTGGGCCATCTTAGTATGATCAGATGTTCCTGAACATTACATTTTTTTTCTCCTTCCAACTGCAAAACCCCCATTAAAAAGCATTGAGTAGAAAATGGAATGAGCAATAAATTAAGTTTCCTGTCACTTTTAGAACTTTGGCAATGAATGTACAAAAAGATAAGATGATAGGTTGGGGGTGTGCGTGTGAAAGGAGGGCTTATCAAAAGGGAAAAAAATAGATGAGGGTTTTAAGATGGAGAAGAAAGAGGATTGTCTGCTGGCTTAAATTCCCAGAGATGGAACACAGAGAAATCTGTAGTCCCTGTCCCACTTTATTTTCTCTGTTTTCTAAACATCTACATGATCTTTTTCAATTTCATAACAAAAATATTGTTTAAAAAGTCAATAAATAATAGCACTTTAGGCATGAATTATAGTCAGATAGCCAACATAAGGCAAGGGTCCAAATCCATAAGAATATCAAAATTAAAATTGTTAAATTACAGAACTTTTAAAGCTCTTAGAAGCTTGTTTATTTCTTAGTCTATACAGATTGCTTTATATCTCTATTTTTATCTATAAAAATGCATACATATAAATACATCACATTTCTCCAACTTCTAATAGAATAGAACCAGTTTCATATTTATGTGTTTGTGTTATAATATGTAAGCTGCATTTTTAAAGATAAACTTAAATATTCCTTTTTTCATCTAACATTAATGTAGGAATGAAAAATTATGATTGGATTCAGCAAGGAGAGGGATTGAAGTGCTTTTCATTATTGACTATGTTCAGGCAAAATAGTTGGACCAATTGTGTAATAGAGCTAAATTGTATTATACGAAGTGCTGGTCCTAAAGCTATCATTCTGTTATGTCTTCTGATGAAGCACAATTGCATTTTAGATATATAAACTGATAAAAAAATAAATAGGTGCAGTATGCAAAGTGAAAGATATAGCACTAGTTATATAGAATAAAGAGAAATCTGCACACTTAAATAAAATTTTTCTTAAACATTTAAAGCATGTATACTAATATTTTATAAGAACATGCCTAAGTGAATGCTTAACACTAAGCAATATGATTTCCAAAATTTACTCATAGACAACTTGGCTGTTCATGAATCTCTAAATTTTAAACTGCTGATTTATAGTTTTTCCTTTCATCCTCTTGTTTTGAAGTCTTAATGTGGGAGTGCTAATTAATGTTAGGATTCTTAACTGATATACTTGTTGCTAAGCAAATAGAACTGTCAGGGCATTTATTTGGAAGTGCACTCTTTTTATTTTTTGAGTGATATCACATCTGAAATTATACTTGACGAAACATTTGTGGCAGGGAGCCAGAGCTCTCATTGAGACCATATTGCCCATGATCAATTCACCAGTTTATTTCCATAGTGCTTATTACTCCTGTGACTCATACATACATGTCTAAAGTTGAAAAGTACAGGTGCAGGTTGTGTTGACTAAGTTGTCTTATCAATATGAGAATATATGATTTAGAAAATTATAAAACATACAAGTTAATGAAAATTTTACTTAGAATTCTAAATTTTGGCTGTGAGGCAGAAAATCTTGCTGATTCCCTTGGGCTGTCTTAGCTAGACTGCACGTTAACTTCTGTATTCTTCAAATGCCTCTTTTTTTGTTTGTTTTTGTTTTTGTTTTTAATTTGGCGAAATTAAGCAGTCTGTGTGTCCAGAACTCCTTTGTAAATAGTTTATTTGGTAGATTCAGAAAATACTGATAGGAGATTGGGAACTGTGGCAGGAAAGGGGAAGCAACTGGGCAAATTCCGGGAAATGGTTAAAAACAAAACAAAACGAAACAAAAAACTTGTCTTGGAGATAGATATCCCACTCAGAGGGTAAGGGAGGTAGGATATTTATGTGTCCACTCCCACGTTGGTGGCAGAGTGCCACAAGGTTTGAAGAAGATGCAATTACCCTGACACTTAAAGCCTGCCACTGCAAAAGAGCAGAGTAATCTTCCAGGTTTCAGAGAAAGGCTCTGATAGGCAGTGAGAGAGCTAGTAGTTGGATGTCAGTTGGAACACACTGAAGCAGTAACAGCTGGGAGCTCTAGGTGGGCCATCCAAAACATCTGCCGCACCTTCTGTGTGCTATGTCCACCCAATGAGTTATTTGTATTCTATCCCCATCTATGGAAAGACGGAAGAATCATTTCTTAATTTTATATTCATTTTTCATTTGTTTACACATGTTTATTGATCACTCTGGAGAGGAGCCACTATTTGGCATGGAGACAGACACCAAGGAGGAATGTGATG
Source organism: Glaucomys volans (assembly GCA_020662805.1). Classification (NCBI taxonomy): domain Eukaryota; kingdom Metazoa; phylum Chordata; class Mammalia; order Rodentia; family Sciuridae; genus Glaucomys; species Glaucomys volans. The sequence goes on from JAJEJO010004164.1 coordinate 546,436, forward strand.
CATCATCATCTTTGAGGTCCTCACAGGGTAATGGGCAGAGGTGAGGGGCCATGGGAAGTCCTTGCAGTGTGCAAAAGTTTGAATTTACTCCATCCGTGGAAATGCAGAATCCAACTACCTCTCTGAATGAGTCTGGCCCTTTATCTTTCATTGAGTGCTTTGCTCTTGACCCCCTGGTCTCAATATATTCACCTTTTGAAGATGCATTTGTGTAGAAAAGGAGGAGTTGGCAATACTTTCTTCTTCCATTCTGGGTATTTTAGTAACTTCAACCTCTGGCTGGAATACTCAGATGATTTTTTTGATTCTGACATGAGAGGGATCCACATTCAATTAGAGGAGAAGATAGAGAAACTAACTTGCCAAAATTCTAGCACAATCTAAAGAACACCTAAATGAATACCATGCACATAGAAGATGACCAGCACACATTTTTTGAAGGAGTCTATATTGACCAAGTTGTAGCATAATATAATATTTAAGGATGTGTACTTATTAATCCAGAGCAAAAGACACAATGATAATAATGTAAAGGGAAGTATGAAATTATCCAAAATAGTTCTGCTATTTAGACTATTTTCATTACTCTTTCTTAGATTTCCTTAGAGATTATAGAGGTGGCTGCAGTTTTATTGAATGCCTATTATTCCACTAAACATACCTTATATCTAAAGCCCAATTACTGTTCTGCAAGGCAGATTTTCATCTTCATTTTATATTAATGAAACAAGTTCAGAGAGGTTAATTAACCTGTCCAAAAAAATTCACAAAACTAGGTTAGTCGAGATTTAACCTGGGTATCTTGAGTTCTGAGGTGTGACTGTAAATTGGTTATGGACAATATACAACTTGAGGAAGTCCAAGTAGTTCAATGAATATTATCTAGCAAGTCCATTATAGACCAGTCAGGCAGGTGTTGTGATACCACCATGAACAAGACAGACATCTCCCATGCCTTCTCAGTTTCCAGTCTAGTAGGGAGGTAAGCTAAATCAGAGCATACCCGCTGATGTGTGTTATAATGGGAAATTCAAGTGCTGATTGGAACCAAGGCCAGGGAACTTCATTGATGTCAGGTATCAGGAATGGCTTTTTTGAGGAAAAAAGTTTTCAACTACAAATTTAAAAATGACTAGGCAGAAAGTGATGGGGAAAAGGAGGAGAGGAGTGTTCTAGGCATAGGGAAGAGCATATCTGAAAACGCAGTGGCTTAATTCCAGCCCAGTGACCCCATTCCAGTATTGAAAGGACAATATGGCTAGGACATTGAATTCACAGGGGACAGCAGAGCTGGCAGAAACTGGGGAGATGAAGGCCAGATGAGCCATGCTATGGAAATCTTGATGTCATTCCTATCCTGGAGGCCACAGGAAGCCCATGAAGTAGGTTACATAATCTGCACTCTATAAAGACCCTTCTGACTGGGCATATTATAGATGAATAACTCAGGTACCAAAAAGCTTCATCAGTAATTCTGATGATGATCGATGCAGTGTGTTGGTGAGAGTGGAGAGAAGTGGATTACTTTGAAGGGTACTGAGGAGCCAGGTTTGCAGTATAGGAGGGAAAGAGCAATAGCATTGCTTGTGTTAAAAGTTTGGATAGTGGGGTGTTAGGAGAAAACACTTCTGAAATCATTTAAGAGGTCTGCCCATCTGAAAGTTATCTTCTATCTGCTGGCTAAAAATCTGGAGGAACCTACCCTTTAATTCTGATAGGAGATACTGATGCAGATATAACTATCTTGGGATATGAAGGTGATGGGATCAGGAATAGTTTTTTCCTCCTATTTTCTCAACTTCAGTTGCTTTACTTTTATAATGAAAGGATCTTTTTCTTAAGATATAACCACTATGGTGTCTTCAAGTGCCCATGTGACTCAACTTACAAGGTCAGGAAAGTTGGGCCTAAATTGTAAACATTTAAACTAAAGACTGTTTGATCACCAAGGTAATTACATGGACTTTTCTAGAATATCTTAACTTCTCATCTGAGTAATATGAATCCAGGCATAGTAGGCTTTGGTGTTTATTTTAATCTTGTATTGTCATTAATGAGTTTGTTACATCAGTCACCCTTGGGTATACTGTGAAATGGATTTCTGTTGCATTCTTTTTTTTCTCTCTTATTTTAAGGATTTAGGGTATTATGCCTGAGTGAATTGATTCATAGGGATTTTACTTATTCATTGTGTGCTGCTGTGCTTTTTGTTCTCCATCTGGTTAAGCTGTGTACCTCTCTGTATAGCATTTGCACAGTATTCACATGATGCTTGGGTACTTAGGTGTCAGTTTTTCATTATGCCTGAATGACGTGAGGTGCATGGAAAGCCTCTGGAACTGTAAACTCTAATTTCCCAATCATGAACAGTTAGGAAACCAGACTTCTGCGTTTTCATTAACACAGGGCCCTACATGCCAGCTCAGCTTACTACCTACTAAGCCTTCTAGGTCTGTTAGAAAATGTGCATTGGCAGTTTTCCAGTCTTGCTAAGACTCATAAATAAATGCCTTTCATATGAAATGCATTTGGTTTTGGCATATTGACACTGGAATACATTATTCCTTTAGCAGTTGAACAAATTAAAATAAAACGATGACTCCATTTTTTCAATGTAATAAAAAGAGCATAATTGGGTTAATATCTTAATCTGGCAGTCAGAAATTAGACTATATAGCCAAGTCACATAATTTCATATACATGTCTCTTTTTACTTGTGTACAAAGGTCATGAAGAGAACCTCAGTAACTAAGAGAAAGATTGGTCAGACAGAGGGTTTGGAATAACCTGAAGAGCTTGCAAAAAACATCCTGATATTTCAGTCCCATCTGCTTAAAAATGCTGATTTAATTGATCTTAAGTGCAGCCTGGGCACCTGGAGTTTTTAAAGCTCCCAAGTGATTCCAGTGTGCAGCCAAGGTTGTGAACCAGTGTTCCCACCATGTGTGTCAGAGTGAATGCTCCTCTGACGAACTTTTCTTGCTGACTATCCACATTCCTCCTTTCTCTGTTGTTTTGCCTCAGCCTTGCTCACTGCTCAGGGTAGGAAAACAACGAAGCTGTTGAAGATTGAGAGGAGGAAGATTCAAATGGCTCTGCTTTATATTTGGGGTGACCATCTGGAATTTAGGGGGAGTACTCAAGACCCCTGTAAGCTGCTACATAGGGGAAGGAGTTTGTCCAAGAGCCCTTCTGACAATTCCTAGATTGTCTGACACACTGGGGGTACTTACATGGATACTTACATGACCAGAGACATTGGTCTAGTAAGGATTGTGTCATTGTGTAGGTGTCCTGGGATTGGCCTTTTAGAAGAGTATTTCATTTTATACTTTTAAATGAAAGATTAGAATTCAAATGTTTATTCATCAGTCTATAAAGCAGGTGTTTGACATCTCATATCTTTAAATATAATGGCAAGAACAAGATTGATCAAAATATACCCTGAGGAATGAGTACCATAGAGGTTTTTTGATTTTTTGGTTTTTTTGAGTTTTTATTTGTTTTTGCTTTTGGTACTGGGTGAATCCAGGGGCACTTAACCACTTAGCCACATCTTCAGTCCTTTTTTGTATTTTATTTAGAGACTGGATCTTGCTGAGTTGCTGAGGCTGGCTTTGAACTCGAGATTCTTCTGTCTCAGTCTCTCAAACTGCAGGGATTACAGTCATGCACCAATGTGCCTGGCTCCATAGAGCTTTTAGAAGCCCATTTCTATCATCATTGCTTAAAAGAGTTATTGTTCCTTTAAAATCTTATGGACTTAGGGTGGGAATATTAAATCACCTATCTTTTGATTTTAACGATTGTACATGCATTTTTTTGTGTGTGTGTGTGTTTTTTTTGTGTGTTTTTTTTGTGTACATGCATTTTAAGCTTTGGTGGAAAATGTGAACATTCTAGCTATTAAGACCTGTCAGAGAACATTCACTTAAGATTGGCAACCATTTTCTTTTTTAAAAAAACTATGAACTCAGAAGGTATCTTCAAATTTTAAGAAAATATCTCTAATTAAAAACATATACTGGAGGGAGTAGGAAAATTCACTCACTCAAATATAATTTCATTTAAGAATTATATTTACATCTTGTATTCATTTAAAATAAATTTTAGAGTATTGGAATCTTTTTTTTTAATATGGTAGATACAATTTGCAAACTCTTCTCTCAGATGGTAAATCCTGTCATTCACAATATGACTTCACTCATTCTCTTAGCTACAGTTTTTGCCAAGCCATTTCTGAGCTTGCGACACTCTCCGGAGCTGTGTCTTGGCATTCCAAGGCCTGAAGATGTCAACGTCTTCTCTGAGTTGGTATTTGCAATAATCATTAGGAAAACTAGGAAAAGGCCTAGTAGGTGAAACTTTGATTTAACTGAGCTATCTGAATATTTTGCTGAAAATAGAATCTTTCACCAGGAAACAGTTTCAGTCACTGAACTTGAGATTTCAGTATAATTTTAGTATAAAATTCTTTTTTAATCACTAAAAAAATTAATAACCTAACTGTAATTTTCCTGAGAAAAATTTAAAAATGTAAGCTGGGCGTGGTGGCACACACCTGTAATGCCAATAGCCCAGGAGGCTGAGGCAGGAGGATGGCAAGTTCAAAGTCAGCCTCAGCAAAAGCGAGCTATGATTTAATTCCAGATTGGAGTTTACTATATAAAATGTGTGTATTTCAATAATTTTAAAAATTGTGCTATTATTTTTTAAAACAAATTTACTCAGTTTATTATCTGAAGTGTGTACTTCAGTCTTCTTTAGCTGGACTTTTTCAAAGTATACTTTCATGGCACAACCAAACTGAAATATAACTTTGATAAATGGTTTCTCTGTGCTTTACCATGTTTCTGTGTATTATGTACTTTATCTTTGAAAATGCAAAACATTATAATAAAAAGGTATGGACTTTTATTGGATTATATGTTGTCTGTATTAATTTTACAGCAGCAAATGTGTCCTTATTTATAACTTACTGATTTTCAGAAATGTTTTGTTTTCTGTTTGGATTTGTTTTAAACTTGAGACCAAAATCAAATGATATTCTCTCTCTCCCTCTTCATGCATAGTAATAGTAATACTTATGTTACCTGTATTTGTTAGAATTCAATTTATCTGCAAATAACAAAAATTCTAAAGTAATACTGGCTTAAAAAAGGTAGAAGTTATTGTTTTTATTATCATGTAAAATAGGTGCAAACATAGGGAGTCTGTTGTCCTGGATCTTGGCCTGTATCCTTAGACTATGACTTTCATCCTAAAGGTCACCTCATTGTCCAAGACTGCTGTTGGATCATAGGCATAAGGAAGCTATGAGAAGAAAGTGGGAAACAAGAAGGGTTTTCCTCTCCTTTATAATTCCATTCATCACTTCTGCTAAGATGTGATTGGTTAGAACTAACTCACATGGCCATACCTGGTTGAAATGAAGATTAGAAATTCTAGAATTGTAGTTGAGTGTAATGCTGCTCCAGAATTTGTCTTTGTCTTGTCTTGTTTACTAAGGAATGAGATTGTGTTATTTTAAGACATGCTTGAATTAAAAGTACTCAAGTACTGATTTTCAAAATTCTTGTTGACAGAGCTATATGGGTAAAGTGACTTAGGAACTTGATGTATTGACAGTTTAGAGGATTTGACTGAAAAAGGTGGGCCATTCAAAGGGAAATACCAGGATTAAATACTTACATAAAATTTTTAATAATGTAAAAGTTTTAAAAATTTATATCATAATCACTGGTCTGGCCATTTCTTTTTTTTAGAACATCTATAAGAAACAGTACTGTGACATTATTTAGACAGTCTTCAAAGATAATTCCAAATTTATTAACAATTATAGACTTTTGAAGTCCTCAGAAAAAAGGTGGATACTGACAGTATTGAACCCTGTTGCTTCTTTAAACACTGCAGAATTCTTGGGAGTCAGGTGGAGTTAGTGACCAGTAGATGATTGAAAAGGTGATTAAGTCTTCTGGTTATCTATTTTAAACAAATCAACTCAAAATATGGTGGCCTGAAATAGAAACAATTATTTGCTCACAATTCTGTGGTTTGTACAAGACTCACTGGGGATGGCTTATCTCTGTTCCACATACCTGACCGAAGTGAAGGGGCTGAAGGATCCACTTCTGTGATGGTCTCATGCACATGACTGACTAGTCAGTGCTTTGTCACTGGTGATTCTAGTTGTTCTCAGGTGGCCTCTGCATATGGCTAGGTTGTGCTTTTCACAGAGTGGCAGCTGAGTTTAAAAGAGGAACCATCTTAAGGATAAGCATTCCAAGAAGACGAGTTCCAATGTGCATGTACTTAAACTTCTCATAAGTTCTCATGGGCCAAAGCTAGTTGCATGGCAAAGGCCAGAGTTCAAGTGGGAAAGGTTACCCATAGATGTGTTAAAACAAAAAAGTATCATTCTTTGGGGGCTACCAAAGTAACTGCTTGACACAGTCACTTCTAAAAAGGAAAAATACAGATGCTATTATTGAACCACTGCCATGTGTCAGTCACTGTCTTTTATCACAAAATTGCCTTGCAAAAAAGGTATGATTTGTTCTATTTTCCAGATTAGGAAAATGAAGTTCAAAATAGTTTAAATAGCCTGCAGGAGGTTGTGTATCTCCTAAGTGATGAGGCCCCATATCTCAACCCAGCTCTGACTGTCTTCAAACTCTTTCCACCTTGTATGGCCCCTGCTGCCTTTTAACCAGTTGGTGCATGTAACTGCTGCAGGCCCATCTGTTCTGTATGCTTTTACTTTAAAGCACAATCAAAACCTTGCCACCTGATATGTTGTGCTTTGAATTGAGAACAAGAGAGATTACTGGACATTGAAATTAACCACATACAGCTCCCTGGCCACAGAGATGTCTAGCGGTAAGAACCATTAAAAGAAGCACTGGCGGTGGAGCAGGATAAGGAAACCATTCCTTTGGCTCTGCCCCAATATGGAACTCTTCTCAGTGAAATTGATGAGTGATAACATTTCAAAACTTTTCTAGAAAGTTCTCCCCTATTGATACCCTTTTTCTAGAATAAAAGCTCATAACAGTGGCATTTTAAATATGCTAATTTCTAATACTTTCTAATTGTTATGTTCCAAATATCACAGCTTTTGCTGGTACACCCTTGTCAAAATAGGCCTGGGTCTCCCACATGGCCATGAAATTCCATTCTTTATGTTTAAAACAGCATTAAGATTGTTCTTTTCCTTTGCTGCTTGGCAGAGTAGAGTTCCTCTTTAAAATGCAAGAAGTTAGTTATTTATCAAAGCATTTGATTAATTAGCTAGACCTGTCAGGCCAAACAGAAATAGTCAAGTCTTTTAAATCTCTTAATATGAGCCAATTTTCACAATAACCTGTTTCATTCATGGACTTCGTGTTTTAAATTCTTGCTCATTAGTGACCTGGTATTTGGGCTTGTCTGAAAGGAGAGCATCCGTTGTGTTAAACAGGACTCATTATGGATTATAGGTTTTCGAATGGGGATGCCTATGCACAAAAGACTGCCCTTCCATTTTCCTGTGAATCACTAATTGGACCTTCGCCTGTTTTTACAAGCAAAGGCTAAGCTTCCATAAGGAGACAGGCTTTTATAATGTCACAGTTTGGGTTGTACTCAGGAGCTGGTGACCTATCATTATCAATACAGACGTGGAACTAGAGTAAAGCATGTGTTTGGTTTTGCTGGAGACAATAAAAGTAATGACTGCTTTTAAAACCAGTAAAACACTGAACTTGATGGAAGGAGAAATTCATTGAATATATCACCCTGCAATAGCTCAATTCACTGAGTGATAAAATACAACCACCATATACTCAGAAATAAACACCAGATAGTTGAAAAGAAATGAAACACAAGCTTGAACCCACAGTACCCCTGCATTGACTTCCAAAGTAATAGACTTTGTATATTCCCAAATAAACACAAACTACTACATCTCCAATGTTTTAGCATTACTGTAGTATATCATGCTAATGTCCTTAATGGAATATTTTTTTATTTGCCTTGCTTAAAGTAATTTTCTATTTTGGTGTATACTTTCAATTTGTTTTAAAATGCTATTTGTATTACTTGCAGTGATTCTTTTCCTCTCTTTTTTCTTTTCTTTTCTTACAGAATTTACTGTTTATTTCCAAATTACTCCAGTCCCTAATAGTCTATTTTGCTTTTGGCAGAATTCGTGTATCTATTGAATTGCATTCTGTTTTGTTGAATTTCTTTCAATGAATGTCTCTCCAATGGTCTCTTTCAGTGGCAAAACATTAAACTACTTCTTTAGGGCCTTCAGGTTGCATTTGTTACATGTACCCACAATCAACCCTCATAATAAACAAAGTGTCCTAATTAATTCACTGTACCCTCCAGTTTGCATATTTATGGGTATGACTAGTTGAAATGCTGATACACAAGTTCCTCATGGTTTTAAAAGAAATGATTTTCCTGGGAGTATTATCAACTTTAAGAATTCAGATTTTATACATTTGATGTTAGCAATTTCAGCAGACAGCCTAAATGTGGCATCATGTTAATGGAATCCTAGAAGCTGCTGGTGTTAAAATGAGTAAATTAAGGAGTCAACACTGCTTATTTAGGCACATTAGGGTAAAATAGTATGAGAGCTTGGACTTAACAAAAATCAATTCAGCACACAGAGTGCACATCCATCAGGGCTTTGTTATGATGTCAGGAGGAGCAGCAACCCTGTTCTATTTTATGAAGAATGCTACATTAGCATCCTCACGTCCTCGGATGGCTGTGACACTTGCTGTTATGGAACTACTGCAAGGCAGCCACAGGACCCCTGGAGACTACTTCAACTACATTAAAAAATTAAGTTGGCATCAAATGACTTATTGAACTCTTTATTGATATCCTTGGGATTTGGTTGTCAATCACACAGTAGTTAGTCTCCTTCCACAGCAACTGCATTAAGTAGGAAGTTGTAACAATTACATTGATGATTTGAGCAAATTATTTTTCTCTATCCAGCTTCCACAAACAATAGAAATAGTAATAAATGCAGCTTGAGTGAAAAGTATGTTCCAGGCATGATGTGGATTCATTCTTTACAAAATATCTGGTTTATTTCACAATAACTTCTAGGTAGACACTGTAAGCTCTACTTTTGATCACTTGGGTGCAACATCACACACCAAAGCCCATGCTATCAACTACTATGATATGAAAGAAGCTTTAAGTTCTTGGATGTAGGATTTTATACCCTGATAGGCTCCAAAGATTACATTTTACAGACAGCGTTACTAAATTTTCATGTTTTATGAGCGAATGTTCTTCTTGCCTGTAGAAAAAATTGATGGAACATGCATTTTGCTGTGTTTCCTCTTTAAAACTATAAGCCTTAATTATTTAAGATGGTGGAGGTTACATGTTTAATTTTACAAGCTTAATTCTTGATTAGCATTTTAACAAACATTTGATATTTATTAATTGTAATTTAAAATAGATGACCATCTAACTGCTTTATATACCACAGAGTATCTAATACTTTCAAATGACATATTTTTCCCCTTTATCTGTGAAGGATACATTCCAAGTCCTCAAGTAGATGCCTGAAACTGCGGGTAGGATATATTATGTTTTATTCTTACATGAATATACACACATTTAGAGCCCTTTCTACCTTAACTAAGCAGTTATCGTGTTCTGTGACTGGAGCTTCTGCAGGTGGAGGTGTGACATCAAAACAAGTACAGATTTCATTTTCCTTCTTTACAATTTAATAGAAGATTTGTTCTTACTATAGATCTCATTAACCTTAGAATATGGTTTCTTTCTTTCTTCCTTTCTTTCTTCTTAATTTTCATATTTACAGATTTCATTTTGATTGTACACATATGGGGTACAAATTTTCATTTCTAAGGTTGGGCATGATGTACATCATACCATTCTTGTTAATCATACATGTACATAGGGTAATGATGTCTGTCTCATTCTCATACCCCCGCCCCTCCCCCTGTCATTTACCTCTACATAATCCAAAGTTCCTCCATTCTTCTCTCACCCCCCACCCCACACCAACCAGATTCTATATCATCATCCACTTATCAGAGAAAACATTCAGCCTTTGTTTTTTTTGGGGGGGGACTTTTAGCTTTTTACGTAAAGGAAGCACTTTACAACTTCTCTTTGGCATATTCAATTTGTCAGCATCACTATTCTTTGGGGTCATTATTAAGTAAAACGAGAGTTTCTTAAGCAGAAACGGGTAGTAAGACAGTCCATCTAATAACCAAGACAGCTACTAAGTGGCCAATAGGCTGGTAATGTTCATAGCTTGGATACATTGGGCAAGGGGACAATCTGCATCTCAAGTGTGACGGAACAGAAGGGTGTGAAGTTCCATCACATGACTCAGAATAGTGTGCAATTTAAAATATATGAATTGATTATTTCTGTAATTTTCCATTTAAGTTTTTGGAGTATAGTTGACTGGAACTGAGAAAATTAAAACCTTGGATAAGGAAGAGACTACTGTATGCTACTGTATGTGTTATTGTCTTAATCTATTTTCTTTGTTTCTTTTAATAATGCATTCTCATTGCTCAAATTTAGAAAAATTAGAAAAGCATAATGAGGAAAATATAGATAACATATAACATCACCCTTTAAAAGTAATTCCTGCTAATATTTAATGCCCTTTCAGAATTTTTCGTATTTGTTTTCCAGTGTATGTACATAAATTTTCTGTGAGTTTTATATGTGTGATTTCAAACCTTCCATGTGACTAATCTTGTGCCAGTCTACTCTAAGGATATGCCATAATTTATTCAGTTAAAAGCCTGTTATTAGAATTTGATTCTATTCTGTTGTGACTATAAATAATGTTTCATTGACCATTGCTGTGTACATAACTTCTATGAAAGGAGGCAAAGTGCTATGCATGTTTACTATTTAGACATGTTATCAAATATCTTCCAGGACTACACCTGTATATGAAGTTGCCTTTCACTCTACCTTTGGGATTAATTGGGACAGCATGATCGTTTCTTCATCCAGTTCATTAAAACCCATCTGAGTGCTTACTATGTATGCATTAGGCACTGGGCAAGGTCCAAGATACAGGAGTGATGGGATACAGACGGCCCTGCTATTTAAAATGCAATGGGTGAAGATAAGGTTGAAATAAATAATTGTATAAATGTCTTTTTAGTGGGATTTGTGAAGGAAGCATTCAATCAGTGAACCCTATCTAGCATGGGGTGAGGAGTGGGTGGTCTGGAAGCCCTCCCTGAAAAAATGATGGTTGACATTTGCAAAGGGTAGTTGTGGGTGAGTTAATACACACTGTTACTTTATGGTAACAACATTGAGCGTTTCATCCCTACAAGGTGATGCTGTGTATGCTTCACACATTCTAAGTCATTTTATTCTGGTTTATTGTTGAATAATCAAAAATGGGCTACATGATCTGCTTTTTACTCCCTTTCCTCTCCTATTACCTGCAACTACTTTAATTAACATGGTCCAGAACAGTTTTGTAAAGGAAAAAAGGGTGTCCGTATTCAAAAGAGTTGTTCATCTCCCAGATAGGATTGCGTCTTACAACATATTCAGATAGTGCTACTTGTTTTTCCATGTAGATCCAGGTGAAGTTCCAATTGCCGTCATCTATGTCTTTAATGGACATAAGCAAAACTGAGGGGACATTGGAACAGCAGCACATTTAGAATATGAACAGTAATGTCTTTATGGTCTGACCTCTCTTTTTTTAAAATATTTTTTTAGATATTAATAGACCTTTATTTTATTCATTTATTTATATGTGGTGCTGAGAATCAAACCCAGGGCCTCACACATGGTAGGCAAGTGCTTGACCACTGAGCCACAACCCTAATCCTACAGTCTGACCTCTCTTTGGTCATATTTTACCTATCATTTTAAGTATACATGCCTAGCTCACTAGAGAGGAATGGAAATATGCGGTTTCTGAGTCAAATTTGTGACCAAAATTATTTCTTAATTAATTGAAGTTGTCTCTGCTGACCCAGTTGTTTTCTTTAATCTTGACATTCTTTTCCTATAGACAAATACAGTTGGTGGTTGTTAAATCTTTTTGTACAAAATGCTACAATTATTTTCCAGAAAGAAGTTCAACAGTAGATCATAGACTGAGGTAGAATATTTAATGATGTGATAAAAGTTTCATGTTGAATTAAGCAAACACATCTATATATGAGTACCAAAGAACTGTAGTTATTTGTTCTCTTTATCCAAAGAGAAAGTGACCTAATAAACATCGTTGATGCAAATACCACTATTTAAGATGCAATGGGTTTCTAGTTTTCTCTTTTCTCTGTGAAATGTATGCATGGTTGACCAGGATTCAGTGAAACCTCTCATTAGGGCACTACGGTTCATTAGGGCTTAAAGAGGCATCACTGAAATTTGAATTGGCCATGCTGTGATCGCTGGGTATCTCTGAGTGGTAATGGAGAAACATTATATTGTTGCTTTACTTCTGCGATGGTTTTTAGAGTCTTTTTGTTCCCCCTTAAAACATTAATGGCTTAATTTATGTTACATAAAACATTGGCAAACCTCTTAGAGATGGCATCTTTCTGCTTATGAATGGATATTTAAAAAATAAAATTCTTATTAAAAACATTCAAATGCCGCATTTCATTATGATATGGATTATTTTTCACTTACTAGAAAGAGTTTGTTAGTGTAATATTTCTCCTCACTTTCTCAAACTGGATAAACATCTGCATATGCACAAGGTACTAGAAAAATCTATAGGTAATCTAGATTTTCGATTTACTGAATGCCCAAATGTAGATTGAGAAAACCCATATTCAAAATGAAATCATTTGGGCTGGGGCTGTAGAACAGTTTGAGCGCTTGCCTAGCATGTATGAGGCACTGAGTTTGATCCTCAGCACCGATAAAAATAAATGAATACAATAAAGGCATTGTGTCCATCTGTAACTAAAAAAAAAAAAAAAAGGAAAAAAAAAACCCCAAACATTTGATTGAGAGTAACAGAAACAAGGTGAAGTTACTCATAGGTAAGCAGATGCCCATCATAGCCAGATCCACAAGGGAAGGATTTGTTTAACTACCTGATGAGACTATTTATACTTAATAATTTACCATAATTGGACTAACCAAAGCTATTTTATAGGAACAGGCCCAACAGATCAGCTTGCCTGTGTTTGGCTAGCTACAAAGATGCCCTCCTAAGTAATACATTTACCCTATAAAATATTCCTTTAAAAATAAATTGCTCTTATCTGTACTTAGTCCAAATAATATTTTTTCCTATACACATAATGTTAAATCTCAGTGTTGCTTATTTTATCTACACATTTTGCTCTGGTTGGTGATTGTGAGCATGCCTTCTTGAGATAGTCTACATCACACTGCATTGGAATCCTGACTGTTCACCTGGGTTTTCCCCACTTTTGTGTTGTCATTGGGAGAAACTGGCAACTGTACTTACCTCACCAACTACCATGAGGCCTAATATATGTTATGTGTCCAGTAAATCTATGTTGGATGAGTTAATTACTTTGGATTTCTACCCTCTCGCAAGGTGGCTGCCACAAGTATATCCATATTGCATTTTGTGAATGAGCCAATAGAGGTATACATTTGTTTGCAAATATTTCCGGTTTTATTGACATGACTGCTTAGAGGCATAATCAGACTTATCCGAAAGAAAATTAATGGAAAAGTTCTTTTCAGATATCCTTTTGGAATATCAATGTAAGATTTACTTTTCGTTAGTCTCCAACCTCCTACCTGCCCCTACTCTGGATGAAGAGAGAACTTCAAATACTTTGCTAATGTTGTTCTGTTAAGTTGCTGTGAGTTTGTCATATTACATTTGGTGTCATTCTTGAATTAAGAAATGTATGGTACTCTGGAGAAAACACAAGGTTCATATTTGATTGTTAGATTCTTGGGGTTGCATCCTGACTGCTGGGTCACCTCAAAACAGTTTTGCAAACAAAAGAATAAGAAATCGCTGGGTGCGGTGGTGCCCACTTATAATCCCAGTGGTTGGGGAGGCTGAGGCAGGAGGATGGAGACTTCAAAGTCTGCCTCAGCAAAAGCAAGGTGCTAAGCAACTCAGTGAGACCCTATCTCTAAATAAAATATAAAAAAGGGCTGGGGGTGTGGTTCAGTGATCTAATTCAATCCCCAGTACCCTACCTCCAACCCCCCGCAAAAAAAGAATAAGAAGTAAAACAGGTATATATCCTGCCTTTCACATCCCTGACTTCATTCCCGTACTACATGGTCTTCACTGAGTGAGTCTGGCTGAAGAGTAACAGAATAACATCAGAAGCCAACCACACAGCTCAAAATATTCTGTCTTGGGACTAAGAATGATTGAAGAATAAGAGAAGTGGGAAGGAAGGAGATACAAAGGAAGGGAGAATTGCAAGTACCCTAAGGTATGAAACCCCAGAGAGAGTTATTGAAATGGGAATGTAAAGAAACCTGGATCTGTATCTTCTCTTTCGAAGCAGGCCGCCTCACTGCTGCTTCTGAGGAAGACCCTCAGGAAAGGTGCACATTTGTTTCCAAGGCTTTTGGGCTTTAAATTTCTACTTATGTTTGTTGTATTACAGTCAGGATACATCCCCAAGAGATGGTAAAATACATATAATTTAATTATTATAATTGCTTATCTTACTCCTGTCTGCATTGCACTTCACCCTGTTCTTCTAACTAAAATAGTGTCAAGAATGTTGAGAGGCTACCTTTCTTAGTTTAAATTCCCCATAGAACAGAGTCTAAGATGAATAGTTTTTTGTTTTTGTTTTTTTTTTTTTCTTCAGGTGACCCCAGGAAGTAAAAGTGAAGAATCAGGGAGTGAGCTAGGGAATGGGGTCAAACCCAATAAAGGATATATTGTTGAGTGGGTTACCATTTGTGGGCAACCAAGGTGCCATCTTGCTGGGGACCCTCTGGAGAACCATGCAGCAGTCTCCCATGTGTCCCTCTAAGTAGCAGTGTCCAATAAAATATTCTATGATGGAAATGTTCTGTGTTTACCATGTCTGCTAAGATAACCAGGAATGGCTATTCAGCACTTGAAATATGTCAGATGTGACTCAGGAATTAAAATTTAATTTGAGCTAATTTGAGTGTAAATGCTGAGGCATGGCTAATGACTGCTGGATTGGACAGTACAGCTCTAAAGGATCAGAGGTTAAGGCATTTACCCTTAACTCCTATCTCGCCTGTCAGGGCATGGGGGATTGAGGGCTGTTAACTTCCTCATTCCACTAACCTGTCCTGCAAGGGGCTAAGTAAGATAGCTGCTTTAGCTTGGGAGAAATCCCTAAAGAAGAAAAGTTAAGAAAAACAAAGCTCTTGAGATGGGATCTGATTTGGGGTAAGTTAAGTGTCCCCTGTGGGCACAGAGGGAATCAAAGGCAGACTAAGGGAATAAGGGTGAGGCACCAAATGCCTCTTATCAGAGGCTTCTACTAGGCATTGAAAATTTTGTATATTTCTAAAAGTCAAATCATAAGAAATTTTATTCATGTAATAATTATGAAATTCTAAGTTAACTTAATGCTTTGAAACTTCTAATGTTTTCTCAATAGCCTTCTTCATTGAAAAAAAGTTTAGTCATTTTGATTTTACTTTAGGATAAACCTGCCTCATTAATGAGTAGTGTGTTGTTTTCAATTATTATATTTAGAAATACAAACAGAAAATGCTATCTGCTTACACTTTTATTTTCAAACAAGTGTATTTAAATTAGTTTTAAAAATAAAAAAAGTATTTCAGGTTATTTGTCACTAATGAATGCCATATCTTTGTAAACAGAGTAAATAAAAATAGTATAATGAAAAAATGTGGCAACTCTAGAAATTCAAACTGTGAAAAATGAGGAGGCTCTAATTTTTTTAGTTGGAGTTAAACCATTCTATGCCTGAATTTTTAAAAATTAAATTTTCTGAGAAAATCCCACTTATTTCTAAAGAGTTCTGTCAAGCTCTAAAAATGTAGAGTTTATACCATGTAGATGAAGCTAAATAGTATATTAAGGTGTTACTCTGTAGATACTAAGTCACAAAATTTTCTCCTTTTGCATTTATATGAAATGACTGTTTAAAGGTTAGGAATAAAGGCCAGAATTTGCATTTAAATGGAGATATTTTAAGAAGAAATGCCAATTTGTGACCTTTACCCTTGCCGCTAGTGTGGTTGTTTTAGGCTTAAGAATCAAACTTCAGATAAAATACTAGAATGGAAGTAAATTGATAGAAAATGTTTAGCTTGACCAACTTTCTGGAATAGTGTTTTATACCCCATAGAGAGGGCTCACTGTTCGTTCGTTGTCTTGAATCACTTCAGTGATGTCTGATAGTATAATCATGGTGGGAACATGATGCTGAGTTGTATAATTCAGGAGTCCCATCACCTCAGTCTTAGTGTGAGTGAAGAGATCAAATTGGAGGGGGCCAGTTTGATGTAGGATCATGATCACAGGTTAAGTTTCTTTATCCCATATATTGTTATATATATGCCTTAAAAAATTTAAGGGGATAATTCAAAATATATTAGGGATATTTTATAGGTGTAAAATCGACAATGGGTTCTACTATATATCTGCCCATGAGCAACAGAATCACTGGTTGAAATTATTTTACCATCTCTCAAGTTGTATTAGCTATTGGTAGAGCTCAGTGGAATTAGGGTAATAGACATTAGGGAGGTGCTGAGTCAACATGGATTTTAAATTAGTCCTCCTTGTGCACTGATTAGTTGTGTGTCTGTGGGAATATCTATGTATAAATGTATGTTGGAATGAATGAATGATAAAGAAAGATTGATCAAATCTTCTCTCTCCCCAGTGTGGCATAAAAGAATTACATGAAACATTGTTTAATTTACCTTTGCTGGTTGTGTGCATGTAAACCTCTCTTTAACAATAGTTTTACCTAAATTTATCAGTTCCTTGGTATGTTGGTTCTTCCACTCTAACTTTTAAATTATTACTTGGGTTTTGGACACATGGGAAAAAAGTCAACCTTAGAACTCCAGATTATTCTAGTTAGAAAGGTTTAGGAATCTGAGCATGAGGTAAGTAGAATACAAGAATTTGCATATGAAGCAAGAGTTCTACTCATAAATGAGAGAACCAGTGAAATGAGCTAAAATCCAGTTCATATTGAGT
The DNA here is from genome assembly GCA_020662805.1 of Glaucomys volans. Classification (NCBI taxonomy): domain Eukaryota; kingdom Metazoa; phylum Chordata; class Mammalia; order Rodentia; family Sciuridae; genus Glaucomys; species Glaucomys volans. The sequence continues at coordinate 563,609 of JAJEJO010004164.1, forward strand.
ACAAAATTCCATATTAAGCATACGGTACATAGGACCCAAGACCAACTGAAGTACTCTTTATAGGAAAGTTGATATTTGGTAGGTATCACTCTGGTTCAGTGTTTGGAAAATTAATATTAAAGTCAGGACATTCAGTCCTTGGTCTGCTAGGAAACATCTAGAAATTCAGACTCTAAAAGTCTGAATCAGGAAGGGCAAGGAACAGAGAAGCATAATTTCATAAAACTGACTCAAATGGAGCAGCCCCAGGGCAGGTAGCTGATCAGTGTACCAGAATCGGTTGTTGCCTGCGCAGATACTGAACCAGAGCAGTCTTTACTACCACTGCTCTGGGAGAAGGCGTTATGCCATTCTATTAGAAACTGGATTTTTAAAAGTCAGTGGCCCTTCCAATTGCATTTGTTATTTCCATTTATTTTTTCTATATTCCATTTATTTCTTAGTAGATGCCAGGCACTGTGCTAGGCTCTATCACTCATTATCTTGGTATTCATTGGTGTGAAGTAGCATTTTTCTTGCTAACCTCTCCTACACACTGCTTGTTCAGGAAAACTTGGGTAAATGTGTTAAGGGATGGGACAAAAATATTAAGAAAGTCAACAAATAACCTGCAGTGAAGGATTTTACCATGTGCTTTTTGAAATTCCTCTTTTTGGCAAATAGGTTTAAATCCCCAATTGGAGACATTCATAGCAAAATTCCCCCAGAGAGTAAACAAGCCAGTAAACACACACAGAAAAATCAAAGCATCCCGACTCAAAATTATTTGGGAAATAGTGATTTGAACAGAGTTAAACAGGTAATGTTACTTTTACTACTGTATATATTGAAGACTTTTAGTCTGCTTTTTCAATGTGATATATGCAGTTTCCCAAAATCATTTGATCCAGCAATAGTTTATATTGAAGCAGTTTGAGTGAATAGTGTCCTGTGGCAGACGTGTTAAAATCCTAATGCCCCAGTTTTATCCATCACTAAAAGAAGTTAACCTCAGGAAAACTAAGGAAGGAATGCTGTGTAAGTTCCTGCTGCTTGCACTTCAAAAAAAGCAGAAGCAAATGGGATCTGCACAGATCCCAAAGAGAATAAAGGTTAAGGAGGGGTTCTGCATGTGAAGACTGTCTCTGAATTCCCAGGTCAGGAATTATCTGATCTGAAATAGCACAGACTCTGAAGAGTTATAACTGAAATTATGAAATTATAAATACTGTCCATAGATTGCCCATGCTATTCAGTCTAATTCTAGAAGACAGAATTGACTATATAAATCCTTCCCCTTGTATCCATAAGAGGTCCACAGAAGCTTGTTAATACAAAATCAAACTTTCAGAATAAATCCTACCTTTTGTTGATGATGTACCATGAAATAGAACACCTAGCTGAATGAATCTGTTTGAAAATTATACTCAAGGAGTGTGACTACATCAAACAATAACAACTATTAAATGATCAAGAAATATTTTGTAAAAGAATGAACACAAGTTGGTTTTAAAGACAGTACTTATGCTTCATATTTTATAAACGTGTTTCAAAAGATAAGAGAAAATAGAGAGCTTGAGATTAGTTAGCAAAGTATGATGGATTGATCTATAAAGTGAAGTAGATGAATGTTTCTTTTCCTTTCTTTTTGGTATTAAATTAGTTATTGAACCCACGGGGGCTTAACCATAGAACACATTCCCAGGCCTTTTTATTATTTATTTTAATGTTTTACTTTGAGACAGTGCTGTCTAAGTTCCTTAGGACCTCACTTAATTGCTAAGGCTGGCCTTTAACCTATGATCCTTCTGCCCCAGCTTTCCAAGATCTGGGATTATAGGCATGCACCACCACACTCAGCTTCTTTTCATTTCACTCATGAGTTTGCTTCTCTCCTAAAAACTAAAAAGAAAGTTTGTCTTATATGCACAATATCTAGAAAACTACAAATAGACTTACAAAATCAACTTTGTGTTTACAAGCTTTTTGAACTTCTTCAAAAAGTGAAGACTTAAACATTCTAACATTTTTGATTGTCCAACAGACAAGAAATTGTTAAATAAAGAAAAAAATAAGCTTGATCATGTGTGCTGAGGAACCCCCAGTGAGGACCATTGTATCTGGGTGTATCCTTGAATACAAACACAACTCAGCATTTTAGTATTCATGTTATTTAAACAATTGAAGTACGAATAGTTATGTAACCAAGCTTGATAATGTGTTTTCTGTCAGTGATTGCATTTCTTTATTAACTTCTAGCCTTGAAACTAACTGTACCTTGAAATCTCCTGCCTTTGTAATTCCCATGATTAGGTATCTGAGATGACATAATACAAGGCTACTTAAAATAAGAGTCACCACATTTAATGGAATTGACTGGCTAACTCAATACAATAATCATTTTAATCAGTCTTTCCCAGTAACTAGTAAAACCATATTTTGGTGCTGCAAATTCTTATGTTTTACATAGGAAACAAAATATCAATTGCTTTACCTATATCTTGTTCAACCAGGAAATTTAATTTGATTAGTGTTTTGCATATACTAAAATTCTATTTCTGTCTGGACACATTCAGGGAACTGTGGGGTAGGAGAAAGCTCTTAGGATTTTGTGAGGTTTTTTCCCATGAAACATCCTATAATAATCATATAGAGTAGGATAACCTGCTAAGGGAAAAATTGAAGATGGTGGAGTATAGCTACAAAACTATAGCTATACAAATGTAAAGGGCAGACTGAAAAAGTGCTAATTCCATAGTCTTGGGACAAAAGTAGTTAAGGTAAAAATAGGAAAACTTCCCAAAGCATTTTTGCTTGGTGTTAAGTGTATGCATGTGTACGTGTGTGATCTTTTTGCCTATCTCCTTCTCCAGGAACCATTCAATTCAGTATCCAGAGAATGTGGTAAATCAACTTGTAAAAAATGAAGATATGCTAGAAACTCATGATTAATTGTGCAAAGTTCTTTTTACAAGGCCAGACAATGGTTCTACATTTTATGTTATGTTAATAACTGAGAAAACGTCATTTATGAAATCTAATAAGGCAGAACATTATTATGTTCATATTGAAAATCTAACTAATCTGAGTGGATTAAAGGTGCCTTGTGGAATATGTTATATTAGTTGACTAATTCTTATCCTCATTATTAATGTTCTGAGGCAACTGTAATACCTACAAGTAAACATCTATTCAAAATAACTTCACAAACATTTCTTAATTATTACAGACAGAATATTGTTTGCTGTGTTAATGCAGATTAAATAGCATAAATTTACTTTTATCTCTCATTAACAAAAAACAAATTTTCAAGAGCAGATTAGAGAATGGCAGAGCTGTCACCCTTGATAAAACTGTTTCACATCTTTGGAGAGCTTAAACATGATACATTGAAGTGTGTTCACTGTCCCTCATGAGCATTAAGTGGCTTCTAAGATAAAAGAGAGAAACCAGAGTCAGAAGATTTCTGTTACAAACCCAGTCATATCCTAGAAAGGTATGGCTTGGTTTAAATCCCTACACCTACCCCTACCCACCTCCCTCTCACTCACCAGAACTTCATATGTCCTCTGACATACAACTGAACAGGAGACAGGGAGTCACATTTTTTTCGAAGGGATTTGAAATGTCTTTGTGGTCATGGTCTGGCAGTAATAGAAGCCATATGCTATGGGTCAGAAAGAAAGCTATCTTGAAACAGAAGAACCCATCTCTTGGCCTGATGACCTTGGGAAAGTTTAATCATTTAAATGCATTTATCCTTGAAGCAGCATGGGGGTTATTTGGGCTATTTTCCCTCCATGTGACTCTTGAGAGGGGGAGAACCACATATAATCCATCGAGGAGATAGTGCCAGTGATAAGCAAAGGGCTCTGTCAGTAACAATAAAATTCTCCTTCAGGAAACCTGTTAGGTGATTTGTTGTAGATTGATTTTCATTTCCTTTTGTGATTTTGATTGTCTTTTGGCTCTCTAATACTTCAAAACACAAGTCTGATGGAATGAAAGATCCCATGAAAGAATTTAAGTGGAGCACTTTGTGGATCATTGAAAAGTCGCCTTTGTCTTAAATTACATTGCCTTTGGAATGCCAGCATGTGAGACAGAGCAACATGATCTTTGTAACAACTATCGACACATCTCCAGTTGACACATACATGCAAGTTGTATGGATTGGGTCACTTGAAGTCTCGAGTTTCCCATCCAGTAATGTTTATTGTGGTCTGATTGAGGGGTCAGAATTGGTCTCTAAGTTTCGCTCCAGTCTCTTGCAGTGATCTGTGAACGTGCCCTGGAATTAATAGTGACTTGACTTCATTGGTCATTTAAAATGCAGCTGGTAGATACTTATCAGACAGCCAACATTTTGGCAAAACCCATATTTAGAAGAGGAGAACTGAGGTTTTGGTATTAGGAAAGTCTTTTCTTCTACTGAATTTTTATGATAGGTATAAGCATGAACTTTCTTAGATTAGGTTTTATCAGAACTTCACAATATCCTACTAATGAATCTCCAGACTACCACACATCCGTCATTCTGCTTTCTCACATTGAATGAGGTAATGAAAATGGTGACAGTGCTTCTTCCCTTTCTTTCCATGGATATCCATCATTCATCCTGCCACTTGCCTCAGTAGAGTTTATCATTTGAGGGGAGTGTGATATAAAATGTCTGTTGGTCTCTTTTATTTCAAACTTACCTCTGAAAAGGTATGGTAACTAAGACTTAAACTTACCCCTTTTATTCTTCCAGGATTTTCCTCTATGTGTACTAGTTCACTTGTGTCTAGAGACACTTTGAGAGGACTGTGATCCAGTTCTCTTATCAGCTGGGACCACATTTATTAAAACTAAAGAATAAAAAGGTTGAGTTAAACCAGCCCTAAACATATTGATATTCTATCATTGGACAGGTTGACAGGTTCTTTCAGAGGAAGGTCATTTGAGGAGCTCAAGAAACCTTTTTCCTCTTAACTTCACTCTTTGCTTTTATCTGAGAGCTCATCATGAGATTCTCCTATCATATTTTATCATGATTCTGACAGGTTTCAGGATGAAGAATGGAATGTGGCTTCAAGAGTGCAGGGCTGGTGCGACGACACGGCACTTTGAAATAAACCAAGTGATTTGTCTTCATCAGATGTTCCATAATGATGTTTCACTTCTTTTACTACATCAAATAACTATTATTTCAACAAATGCATTTGCAAAATTTTTTATTGGCACACTATAATTAACATAATAGTGGGATTCATTATGCCATATTTGCACATTCCATAGAACATAATTTGATCCATCTCATTCTCCAGTAAATTTTAAATCAAAACCAAGAATCTAAAATTTTCCAAAAAACTTAAAAAAGTCATTTTAATATTAAATTTTCTCTATTATACTCTAAATATTTTACTTTGACCAATATTAGAAACATTTCCATTGAAATCTCGGGGCATTTAAATAATTATGACAGTATTTAGGTATAGTTAAATGACTGGTATTCTATGTGATAATCACACTGGTAAAATAAAGAAGTAAAGAAATTAAGTAGACATTCCTTTGAGGCTTCCTCTGACAATTGAATCAGAGTTTTTGATTGAGAAATTCCCTTATTAGTAAAGATGGAGTGAATGAACTAATTACTTTGTAATTTGTTCCAATAGGAACTTTCCACTGATGTTAGGGACAAGAAGGGGAACCCCCACCATCTTCACTGTTAGGAAAGAGGCTAAGAAATAATAGGCCTTTAAATTATTTCCCCTGACTTTCCACACGTTAACTCAAACTATTGGGAGATCACCTGAGATTACCATTTGAGAAGATATTTTCAGGGGGAGAAAAAAAGAATAAAGAAAGGCAGCTTTTGCCACATACAATATATTTGAATGACACTCTAATGTGGCTTTCTCAGGTGATGAGATAGAAGTATCCATGATGTTTAACTGAATTTCAGCTGTAACATCCTTAATCATGGTAGTTACTGCAGGACAATGTGGTAAATGAAAGGTAAAATGACATGATTATAAGTCAACTTGAGTTTTGTCTTATTCTCTGCTATTTATAAGGTGGTAAAGCACCATGAAAGAGATTACATCTTCCAGGTAATAAAAAAAAATACTATGTGATCTTGGTATTATTTATGCCAATGATAGTTTTAAGACTTGTTTTGGGGGTGGATTTTTATAGAATAGAGACCACTTCACCACCTCCCCCCCACACACCCCTGTCAACATTATTAAGATATTCTATTGATTGTTTTTTCCTAAGTACCCTTCCTGTAATTGCTCCAGAGCAGTAAACTTTAGTCTTAGGTATTTCATGGAAGCACTTGCATTTAGAGGTAGTTGCTAAAAGTTAAGGTCTGTCTGTATTAAAAAGTTATTTATAGTGACTTCTTTTTCTGCTTTGTTTATAGTACAGTTGGGAAGGTATAAAATGTATGTTATTATGCTTTTTAATGCTTTATTACTAAGGCAGATATAAGAGCTTTAAAGAGGACACAGATTTTTTGAATCAAAGCTGATATTTGTATGCAATTAAAGTAGAAAATGACACCCTATAATTATTGAGACATTTTTGATGCTCTTTTGTTTTTCACATTGATCTTCTTTTATCTCCAGAATTAGTTTGTTTTTAGATTTTTTTTTTCACTCAGATACAGCAAATCATTATCACTTGATTTGCCATCTTTACCACACTGAAGTCTTTTCAGTGAAACAGTAGAATTGTAGGGGTGGAAAAGTGTGATACCTTTTCTCTCCATTATAAGGATCATGGCTGATGTTCCTATAATAAAAAGTTAACATGAAAGAAGCATACAAATTTATTCAAAATTATATAGGAGGACTGGGGTTGTGGCTCAGGGGGATAGCACTTGCCTAGCATGTATGAGACACTCGGTTGATACTCAGCACCACATAAAACAATAAACAAATGAAAGCCATCATGTTCATATACAACTAGAAATATTTTTTAAAAAATTTACATGACACATTTGAGATTTGAGAGATGAAGATCCAAAAACCTAAGGAAAATTGTTTTCATGCTTCGGTTTAATGAAAAATGATCAACTCTATAAAAATGGATTGGACAAAAGGTAATTACCTAAGGATAATGGACTGAGGGAGGAAATCCAGCAGGGTGTGTTTGTTCTTCTTGATCTCTCTCTCTCTAGTATTTCTTCTTCTCAGGCATATGGTTCCCTTGTGGAATGTGGGTCTTATGATTTCCTATCAAAGTTGGTCAGAGAATATCTTTATGGCCAGCTTGTTGGTGGAAAAGGGGGAAGCAGGAAACAGGAGAGCAGAATTACTTCAGAGAAAGACCTGAGGTTCTTCCAGTGTCCTTACTTTAAGGTACTCTGCATTCCAAAGTGTCATACTTTCAAGTATCATTTTTGAGCCTAGAGTCCAGCATTCAATCAGAAGAGGAGACATGTCTGCAGTGAAATTTGAGCTTCATTCTCTGTTTTCACAGGAATGGACACACTCATAGTTTTCAACAGCATTCAAATGATAGAGTATATATGTTTTTTGTTTTGTCTCACTTGTACTCTCAGTAAAAAATCGTGACCTTTGTTATTATTTAATGTCATAGCTGTCAATGTGGCCTTGTCTCTGTCTTCTACACCTGTATTAACTCCCATTCTACCATTCTCAACTCTGATCCCCTGAATTAATTTTCCTAAACAACCATCCCATCATCTCATTTCATAACCTCACACACTTTTCTTGTATCTTTACTCCCTACTGAATATAAAGTTAAGCTCTTTGCATTATGTTTGGGGCTGGGAGAGAAAGCATTATCCATCTTAAAGGACTCTAAAGGAAATATTAAAACTTCTCTATACATGTATTTTCTCATCCTTCTAAATTGGTATATCTGTATATTTTACAATATACATACTTTACCAATAAATTAGTACACAGGCATAATTGATGAATAAATATATAGGGGAAATGATAGATTATCGATGTACACTAATTCTTTCCTTCCTACTTTCCCCAGAATGGGCAAGGTAGATACATTAACTTAGATACATTATCTAAGTGTGCTGTAGGAATTTAGGTCTGCTTACCATTTCCTTTTCATCAAAGCAATTGGTAAATACTGTCTAGCCTTTGTTCACCTCTTTTACTTCTGACTTTTCTATTGAGAACTTTTTTCCCCTTGGAATATTTAAAAAAAAAATTATCAGGTTTGGGGAGTGGGAGGTGAGAGAAGAAGGGAGAAACTTTAGATTACATAGAGGGAAATGAGAGGGTGGAGGGGGCGGGATATGAAAAATGGTGGAATGAGACAGATATCATTACCCTATGTACATGTATGATTACATAAATGGTATGAATTGACCTCATGTACAATCATACAAATGAAAAGTTGTACTCTATTTGTGTACAACGAATCAAAATATAGTCTGTAAAAATAAAAAAAATAAATTAAAAAAATAACCAAGTCCATTTCTTACATTTGATCTGGACCGGTGCTTGTTTTCCCACCCTTGTTAACTCCTTTGTCCTTATTCCTGTACCTTTTATGTACATTCTTGTCTATATATGTTCTTTTTCATTCTCTAGTTGTTTCTCTTGCAGTCTTGCATTATATTTTCATGCTATGAATTGCTAATGAGGCTTTAAGTCCCAGGTACTGTGATCATTTGCTACTGATTCTATTACCACCACTGTCGCCATTACCAATTTGTTTTACCCCCCCCCCCCCAGCAATTCACTTTACCCCTATTCTACTCTGTCAAACATCCCAGTTGCTAATACTGAAACTATCCTGGCTTTCCACTTCAAGATGCAGTCACATTGATTATGAGTTATTCTTGAATTAGGAGCTAAAAATGGTATTCCTGCCACAGTCTGAGCCTTTCAACATTCGATGTTCTTTTCATACTAGTGTAACTTATTTTTCTCCCAAATCACAGTAGTCTTAGAGGCAAAGGCATGGGTCAATTGATATTTCAAGAAATCAACTGTCCCCTACCTGTATCCTGCTTCCTGTTTTCCCCCCTTTCTTATTGTATATTAAACTGAGATACTTTAGGACAAAAATGGTACTTTCTCTCAAGAAGAAAGGTGTAAACTAACTGTCCCAGGCAAACTGGTCCTATGAATACTGTAAAGTAATCCAAGATAGCTGTTCTAAGAAACAGCAGAGTATCCTTTCTGGAATTTCACAGGAAATAGAAGAACCTTCCCTTGAGTGGCATCTGCATTTGAGTCCTCCATGTTCTGACCCTCTACATTTAATCAAATTTATCACCTTCTTTCTTCTCCTTCTGATATTCTACTGACATTGAATTATTCTCTATTCCTTAGACAGAAACTACCTTGCATTCATCCATGGCCTAAAATGCTTTTCCAGCCACAACACACCAGTTGAAATCCTATCCATCCTAGAATACTTTGATCTTGCAGTGGCAATGACCATTAAATAGCCTCTGCTAACCACCCCCACCAAAAGTAAATTTCTTTTTCTGTTGTGTGATGTTTTGTGGCATTATTATTATAACATTGCCACACCCTGGCTTTGTGGTTATTTTAACATGATTTTAAAAAAATTCATAATATCCAACCTACTATTCTATAAGTTCTTTGAGGATGGGTTCTATTTCAAATTCATCTTTGTATATTCCTGACAGCCTGGTTATAATGATATTAATATAGTGAAGGCACAATTGTATTTCTAGAGGGGATTATGTAGCTGAATGCAATGTTTCACAGTGATGTGTTTTTCTGATGGAATTTTTTTAACCTAACATTACTGAGAATTCCTCAGTCAGCAAAGAGACAGTAGTGTATCATTCTGACACCCCTTTGAGGTATATGTTTATTCAGTGTCCACTCTCTTACAAGCAGATATTAAATAAAAAAAAAAACTGTAGTGTGATTATATGCTTAGCCAAGAAATTTCTTTTGCAGTTCTAAGGAAAATCTCCAGCAAACCCAATTACTCTCCCAGCAATGCACTTCAAAGGAAAGAAGAATGCATTTCTTGTACAGAATTCCTGGATATGTTTGATCATTAGTCAGGGCAAGTAGTTTGACTTGAGGCTATTTACACAGCAGGAATAAAAAGTACAGCATTGCTTCAACCAAGAGGAGTGCCCCATACCTTCCCCAACAGAATTTAATTTGATCTGTCAGAGAAGGTACAGAGGTTTGCTATGGAAATGAGTCACGATCAGTAGGATTTGGCTGACTTTGGGGCTATTAAAAACGCTCCTTCCCCCCAAACAGCATTTTTCAAGAATAATAACAACAGACACTTGGCACCAAGTAATTGACTGAGAACCTGAGAATTTCACAGCAACACTTACCATTGAAACAGTTTTTGTTTTCCTGAGTATAAGCCAAATAAACTTCTGCAGTTTTTCCTTTTTCTAATACATGTAAGCAATCTACGGCTGATGTTTCTTTCATCTAGGAAATGCCACAAAAATTTTATGTAGTCAAAAAATGTTATTTTGTTGGCTTTCTAGTTATAAAAATTGGGAAATAAAAATCAATAATGGCATTAATGTCAACTTATTTTTAAACTAAATTCATATTTCATTATATAAGGAAATAAATTTCCCCCCAAGAAAGTGTTATCACCTTTTAATATGTAATTTCTTAGCACTTTCACTTTAAAAAAAATCTAATTTCAGTTATAAAATACATTACCATTTAGCACATTCTTCATCTAAAATAATTTAAAATATTCCATGCTTAATATTCTATTTCATTTTTAGGGAAATAATAATTTCAACTTATAAAAAAATTAAAAACTTGTGCATAGCCATGGATGCTTTACACAATATCTATTTATAATTTTTAACTATGACTATTGCTGAAAGAAATGAATATTTTTCGTATTTAGACCAGAGACAAAATAAAGCACTAGAGAATTTTTCAGCTGTTACTGGTTATTTAAAAAAGAGTGAAACTACCTCTGTAACATTAATTTTGAAAAGTTAATTCCCATATTCTAATGGGAGTGTAATGAGTTTTCCTCATAGTGAACTCTAATGAGTTTATGAACGTGCTGCCGTATTTAGGGTAGAAGCTATGCAAATTGGGCTGATGTTTATGCATGCATTTCATTTGGGAATATATTTAGGGACCATAAACTTGCTGGAGAATTTATTACAGCAAAGAAAATGTATGAAGAAGTCTTTTTGTCCCAGGAGTGGAATTAAGGTAAAATTAACAAGGAATTGAAGTTATCTTTGATCATGATTTTTTATTCCATTTTTATTCACTTTGAGGAAGTGTTGCCTGTTTTTTTGATGTTCAGCAGAGCAGTACAATGCAATACACAGAAGCATAATGTTGAATTTTCATAATAATGTTTGTGATGCAAATGAGACACACTTCAAAAAGTAGGTTGATTAGCATTTCTTGGTAAGATGACAGTCCCCTCTTTTAAAAAAAAAAATTGTTCATTAGTTTTATCGGTGGATTACATATCCAGATTTCAAATTTGAAGTGCATAGTTTTTGCTTATAATTATAATGTGAATTTAAATAGTTTTAGATTGTGCATTTAAAACAATTCTTCTGTCACTGAATTACACTGAATTAATGAGCTATTTGCCACCTCAGAGCCCTCTGCTTTGAAATTCAGTCCGGTTTAAAGTGAACTCCAACCATTTCAGGCCAGCAGCTCACAGAAGGTTGCAGGATTAATGAGCTCCAGGGGCTCTGTGGCTCTCTTAGAAGTATATATCACTAAATTGTATTCTCCAGGAACATCATTCTTATGCAGAAGAAGATGGGGAGCTAAATGTGGAAAAATGGTATTTAAACAGATGATTTGATAATTGCTGATGAGGAGTGTTCTTTCATCTGACTAGGTGCATACAAGACCAGAGTTTTACCTTCTCTAAATGAAGTAAAATTTTAGTTGATGGATGTTTTTAATAAGATTACTAATGCAGTTGAAACAATGCTTTTTTACGACTTGTTACACAACTCTTTGTTTTCATTCCACTTAATGGACTACTTAGGGTTTGATAAAGAACTTACATTCTCCAATACACTTTCCCTATATTCTTAAATATGGGAAACTATTTATAAAACTTTGTCTCCCTAGTTACATTATAGGAATGACTAGCATTTCTCTCATTATAGATCTTCTCATTATAGATCAGGTATCTTCTGAATATATACAATAGAGACATAATATGGGAAAGTTGTACCTTGACTTTCAAATTAGTATTTTCTGGTAAACTGATGATCCTTCTTTAAAAAATAGTGTTTATTTTATTAGCACAACACATAAGCTAATTCTCTTGTTAAGGAAGACCAAGTCTTTTACTTTTTGGGAAAACTGGGCTATCTGAGGGTGTTCCATCTTGTTAGGATAGACTGTGCCAAGGATGGCAAATTCATAGCAATCATATGGATACTACTGATGAATAAATTGGCATCATTTAATTAAAGATATGTTGATGTTACAACTCTTGATTTTAGCATGCTGGGGCTATCTTACAGCAGTGGAGCAAGATATGGGCCCACCACACATTATTTCATGTCCTTGCTCAAGTCTGTCAAGAGATCTATTACTTGAATTCCTTCTTCCGCAAATCAATCAATCTATCATCTATCTATCTATCTATCTATCTATCTATCTATCTATCATCTATCTATCTATCTATCTATCTATCTATCTATCTATCTATATCTATAGAAAATATCACCTCTCATTTTTCTTCATAGAGCAGCCCTCTATCTCACTAAGATACAGTCCCAGAATTCTTATCAGTGGTATGATCCAGGTAGCCTTACCTATTGTCAGGAGTTGGCAAGTGAGATAAATCTGCTGAATCTTGCCTGGTCAACCTTTCTTGCCACAGTTAAGTGCTTTGACCACTTTGACCACTGGGACAGACCTGTGAAGTCCCAGCCTCTCTACAGCATCTAACAGGATGTTAAGATGGAAAAATATGGGCACCTTTGAATTGATGAAATATTCAGCCTCCTCTTTCTTTCTAGTTAATCATTCTGGTCATCTACGTTTCTTCCCAACAAATTTATTTGGATCTTACTTCTGACCTCACCATTGTTTTACCACTAGAATATAAAAAATTATTTTCTAATGAATACATTGATATCCTTGAATTAAAGATACGTTGATATTGCAACTCAAACTTTAGCATGCTGGGGCTCTCTTGTAGCAGTGGGGCAATGTGTGGGCCTACCAGGCATTATTCATTGGCCTTGCTCAAGCCCACTCTTGGCAAGTAGTAACTGTCCCATATACAAAGCAAGAGAAGATTGCAGTAGCTAAAAGCCCCATTGCTAATAAAAGCAGGCTCCTAACCCTTATTCAGGAATTAATATTTCATCACAGCAAATTTGCATGCAAAGAAATCTGTAGAAACTGAATTTTCTCTTACTACTGAAAAGATCTATTACTTTAATCCCTCCTCCCAAAAATCTACCAAGACTGTAAATGTTTCTATGTTAAATATCCAAAGGTTATCACAATGACTAGATGAAATGTCACTAACATGTGGTCAAAAAAATGTAGGAGAGAGAGAGTCATAATTGAAAAGTAGAGAACATCTCAAGTCATTTAGGACATTGCAATTCTGCTTGTAATTCGTTAAGCTGGAAGACAAAAAGCATAAAGATAAGACGGGAAGATGAACATCTCATGCCTTCAGTGCGTGGATGATTTGAAGCTCTATGACAATTCAAAAACCTAGCCTAATTAAGTATAGAACATTCTGAGGAATGTTCATAAAGATATGCAAATGGACTCTGAAATGGAAAAATGCAAATCAGCTGAGGTGGTACAGGGGCCACCTACCCATTCACTCACAGGGAGTATCAGAGCTTCACAAGCTTAACTCAAGGGGAAATGCACACATGCTGACTTTTTTCAGGTAAAAGAAGAATCAGCATGCAGCTAGTATTAAATATTTGAGTTTTGCTTGCCACTGTGGTACGAGAAGAACCTTAACTAGTGTGTTTAATTTGCACCCTGATGTCATTTCAGGAGTTGCTTAGTATTCTCCCTGATGAAAGAGAAATGTGACAATCCAGGACATCCCAAACAGATGTGTGAATTTTAGAATAGTCTTGTCTTTGATGCAGCTGAAACCTCTAAATAATTCAAAATATTGAAGAGTTTACCACACACACCAGATTGTATCATCTTAGTTGGAGTTAGGTCTATAAAAGATAAACATGTCTTACTAGTCAGAATAGAAGATGATGGACTGGTAAATTTTTAAATTTAAAGATGTTTACATGTAAGGACCTCAACATTGAGAAAAGGTGATAAAATTAAAGGCAGTTATCTTCATTAAAGAAAGAGTTTTTGAGAGGGCTGAATAACTGAGGGAGGACAAGTATAGGCCATATTTTGCAATTTCTAGTTTTTCACTATAACAATGATATTAATGCCCTGAGTGAAGGGCTGTGTCGTGACATGCAATGTCTTATGCTGTTGGAAATCAAGGGCTTGCATTAATTTAAAAATCTGCCTAGGAAAAGAAATGATTGTATTCTTCGGAGTAAGTATTACAGAGAAGTAAGTTATCATTCAGGGAAATGGTTAAAAAAGAATGACTCACTTTAAGTGACTCTCTTGGTTTTAGAATTTCTGTACATTTTTTAAAAATTTCATTCTCTCTAGAGTGCCACCTGTACAGGAGATTGGATGCCAAATAACAGGTTAGCATTCACCTTGAATTTGTAGCCTCCAAGGAGATGAAATAAGTTCAGTTGTTAATGAACTTTGGTCTCCAGCACAGAATAATTATGATGGACTATAAGGAGAGTTTCAAGAGCATCAGGGGGATTTTACCAAATTCAATTTAATCTCTCCTTTCCCCATTTACAGGTCAACTTATTAAAGTTGAGAGTTCTTGGGGAATGGTTTCCTAGGAGGGACAAAATTATATCTTTGGATAAATTAGTGTTAGTTTGATTCAACAAACATTTATTCAGTTTCACCTGTGAAGCATAATTTTTTCTTAGGATTTAAAGGGATGTATGTGAAAAATAATTGCCCTTAATTAAGTTGACATAATGGTCTTATACATAAAGATGTACAGAGTTAAAAGTGAAAATGTGAGACCAGTGTGGTGGTGCACACCTGTAATCCCAGAAACTCAGGAGACCGGGGCAGGAGGATGGTGAATTTAAGGCCAGACTAGGCAATTTAATAAAACCCTGTCTCAAAATAAAATTTTTTCAAAAAAGTACTCCTGTATTAAATTCCAAGTACCACATACACACACAAAAGTGGCAAGTATCATCATGTAGACATAAATGAAGTAAAAATAATTGTGTTCTTCATTACAAGGACTTGTTTGCTGCTTATACTAACCCTGTTTTCAAATACTGAATTTATCCCATTTTATAGACAACAAAACAGTCTTACAGGGAGTAAAGTCAAGGCTTAATCCCAAACCATTTAATACAATGCCTGTTTCAGTGCTGGGTCCCCACCCCCATGTGTCAGCCTGATCTGGAACATGAGACTAGGGAGCAATCATAAGTCAGACTTGGAAGCAAATGTTTGCAGAAATTTGATTTCACTGCAGAACTTTCACAGTGCCCTAGGTTAGGAAGCCACCCAAGTGCTCATATGGCCCAAATTTAATTCTTTTGTTCTGTTGAACAAACTTGTCTCCATATACTCTGTGTGGAGTCCTACTATCGTTCGGTCTACAACATGTTTAAAAGAGGTTGTTGGGGGTGAAGGGTGGCAAGAATGGAGGAAGGATAGATAGCATAGAGGGAAGGGAGGGGTGGGGGGTGGGTGGGGGGTAAAAATAATAACAGAATGTGTGACAGATACCATTGCCCTGTGTACATGTATGAATGCACAGATGGTGTGACTCTACTTTGTGTACAACCAGTGAAACAATAGCTGTACTCCATTTGTGTTCAATGAATCAATAAGTAAATAAAAAAAAGAAGAGGTTGTTGTTCACAAGGAACACAGTCTCTTTGGGAAGCAAGAAACAAAAACATGGTGTTTCCTCATGTTCTGATGAATATTGCTGTGGTGGAGGAAGGAATGACCATTTTAAGAGCATCTAGCACAAGCTGGGGGATCTCAAAGCTTCTGAGTAAAATGGCATTAGGATTGAATCTTAAAAGATGGGTAAACATTATCTAGGCAGATGATAAAGAAGAAAAACAAAACCCCTAAGAAAAGTTACAAGTATGGTATCATGTCTGTTTAGATAACTAGTAACAGAGTAATGTGAGCTGAGGTATGGTCAGTGTGTGGGGGTGGCGTACTTGGTCACAGAAGGACTTACATAGAACATTGGGCTCTTGGACTTTATAGAAAATGGGTACGGCTGTAGTGTCTTAATAGAAAGCAACTTGACTGTTTTATTTATAGGAAGGCAGATGATTCTGACTTGTGTAAATGTGTCTGTATGTAGGGATGGGTTGGGTAGAGAAGTCTGTTTGAAATATAAAGCAATAATCCAGGTAAAAAAAATCATGACCTAAGGAAGGGTGCTTGGAGAAGACAGGTAAAACTGACTTTAGAGTGACTGAATAAAGGGGTGGAGGACAGTTGAGTGCATTGGTGTCTCCTAGCTTCCGTCAGGTGATTAGAAATACTTTAATGGTACTGAATACCATTTTCCTAAGTTATGACATTTATAAATGATTTTAAAATAGAGTAGGGTTTGTAGGCAGACAACAGAGCTCCATTGAACAAAAGCATGGAGGAGAAAATTGAAAGCAATAAAGAGAAATGAAAAGGGCCAGCAATTATTTGGTGTTGTGACCCATGTCTTAAATCACCTATTGGTTTCAGTTTTTCAGCAATATTCTTCTCCCATACCTCCCCACCTCCGCTTTTTTTTTTTAATTACTAAATTCCTTAAGAAATGTGTGTGTTTTGGGGGGGGAGTTAGCATATTTGGCATGAGAAGTGAGTTCTTAGAAGCATTATGGTGGTGGTGGCAGCCAAGAGTTTGCTTATGATCTTATTAAATATCTATCTGGAGCAACATGAATAAAATTTGGAGGGTTTGGGGCTAGCAGGGGGAGAAATGAGAGAATTTAATGAAATGAGGAAATGTGAAAGGAACCATTACGTGTAACTGGAATTAAATGGACCCTACTTGGAGGGTTTTCCAGTTAGATTTGGTGTAATCTGTCTCTCCAAACAGGTGGGCAATTGGTTCATTTGACTGGAATCCTGGGATAACTAGGTCAGAATTAGGGTTTTTTGTGTCTTCACTCCATCTAGCTTTAACCTCTCTCATGACCCCAGGACACTTTCAACTTGGCCATCATCATGACATGTGTCTTTGAGTTCAGAGATGCAGCCAACAGAGATCACAGATGGCTTTCCAACACATCTGTCTTCACTAGGAGACCGCAGTGGTCAGATAAGAAGGATTTCTATTTACCCCAAAGGAAAAGCCTGCTCCATCATTACCTGTTCCATCATTAGGAAAGTGAAAATAGCCACAAGAAAACCAATATCTGTTCTTGAGTTTGGTTTATGAAAAATGGAATCTGAGATGCCAACCCATTGCAAAGTTTTGTGATCATAGGTGTTTGGGTGACTATTGGTGTACTTAATTGATAACTCAGAATACTGGTGATTATAGAGTTGAACTTAACTCATGGACTGTCAGAGGAAGGGTGGCTGGATTGGCTACTTGCTTTGACTCTAGAGTATTTTATGTTCAGTTATTGTGGCACAACTAGTGTTTGTCATACCTTTTGATGCAATGGAAACAAAACAAGTTGTATTTTCCACTACAAAGTTTGTTTCTGAAAAACCTTGTTTGTCACCTTGATAGGAAACATCTGCATTTAATTCAGGAAAAAACACACAGATTTTACAACTTATGTACCACTTGGGGTGATATAACTGAAACTTATGTAATACTTTTTAAGAGAAAGAAAAACTTCAAAATACAAAATCAGGTATAAAGTAATAAATTACATTCAGTTTTCTTCTCTAAAGTGATAGAATTTTCAGAAATTCTTACCAGTTAAGAAAAGCTCTTCCACATAACTCTTCTTTGATAATTACATGTACATTGTTAAAATTATGGTTAAATGCAAGAAAATGTTTTTAGTATTTTTTCACAATGAGCAGCAAGATTTTAGGCATTTTGGATTTTCTGGTGCAGGAATTACTTACTCTTAACTACTTTTGGAATTGATTACATTCATTAACTAAGTTGTTACCATAACTGTTTCTCATTTTGGCAAATGAAAATAAAGTGACACTGTGAACACATTGTTAGGATCCTATCAAGTCCTAAAGGTGCTCTAGGCATGTGAGAGGTCTTGAAACTTAAATTTAGCATGAAACAATGGAGTTTATTTGTGATCTGATAGCATCATAATTTTCCACTGAATCTTTCCAAACAGGATTGTATTCAATCGTCAATGAAGCAGTTAACCTTTCATACAGTTACAGTAAGATAGTTGAAGAAGTCACGCTTTTTTAGTGATCCCACTTCTTTTTCTTAATAAGGCATAACCAATTCTTAAACCTTGGCTTAATTGGCATACAATAGCTTGCTGTTAATTTACATATTATTACAGTTACATTAATATCTTTGTATCTGTTACAAGTCTTAACTTATCCCTTATAACAGACTAAACTCTCACATGCAAACATGAACATATTTTTAAAGATGTTTTATGCTATGTCTTTTATAGTCCACTAGCTAAATTAGTTGTGGTTATCTAAAGTATTAACTAATCTTAATAGATAATATAAGGGTAAATAAATATATAATATAATCATCTTGTACAGGCAGCTTAAATATTTTTAAATGTTATGATTTATAGGTCTTAAAATGAAGCTTGTTACTTAAGAAAGATTTCAGAAGACATATATAGATCCAGTTGTGCTTTAAATAGCTTTCCTTTATGTTAATCAAGATCCATTTTATTACATTTGACCTATTTAGTTCATTAAAAATGCCTGGGCTTCCCCCTTTTCTATTGCCTCCTACCCCTTTTATAGACACCAATCCAGCAACCTAATGATGTTGTCTTTGATAAAATTTAATTTGATTTTTCACTAGTATATACTGTCTGGTGGCAATTAAATAGAATCTAATTTTTAAAAATTTACAAGATAAAGCTTAATTATCTGGTGTAACATAGTAAAACCTGGCAAAAAGTCTAGATGTTGAAAGATAACCTTGATGGGGATAAAGGCTTGGCAAAACAGAGGCCAGTGCACAAAAGGAGAGAAGTGGGGAGATTCCGTTGCAAAAGCTATCTATTTAGTTTGAATTCTAAATAACAAAGCATGTTTTGTTGAAGATATATCCACAATAAAAATTGGGTTGTTTCTTATTTAGTTTTTTTATATCTATATATTCTATCACAAACATAAAATGGAAGTGTGAATAACTAGACAATTCACTTGTTAAATGGCAATTTAGATTTTTAAGCTATTCTCCCAAACTTGATTTTTGGACCAATATTTCTCAGTCCTTAATGAAGTCTAGGGATTTTATGAAAATACCAATTGTGATTCAGCAGATCTGGGGCAGAGCCCAGGATTCTGTATTTCTAAGAAGCTCCCAGGCAGTGCACATGCTGTTGATCTGAGGACCCCACTCTGAGTAAGGCCCTGGACCTTGAAGTGAAGACAGGTGGTTTAGGACAGTAGGCAGCACCATCATCACCATAATTGTGCTGATGGTAATCTTTAAATAACACTCTCTCGACAGTAGACTTCATTCACAGACTTCCATTACCTTGTTTTCATGTCATACAATGTCACATATCATATCTCAGCTTGATCACCACCCTTTGTAAAGCTGGTTACATAGGAAGAACATTTATTTCAGAGTCTTTGCCCATTTAGTCCAGCATGAAAAAAGCATAGCCAGGTTTATCTTTCCAGAAAATATTGTCCAAATCTTGTTGATGCCCCACTCAAGGTCCATCAGCTGAGCATCATCTCTGATGTTTCTGACATTTCCCTCTCTAGTCCTATGAAGCATTGTCCCTATTCTCTGTCTTTTTGCCACAACAGAGGCCCTCTCACTCTCCTACAGACAGACTGGGTTTTATTCCTGAATCCAAATCCTGCTCGTGTAGTACTCTGACCAAAAAATATTCCCGTCTATACCTCCTATCCTCCATGAAGCCTTCCTGAAAACTCCTTCCTCACTCACAGGCTCTGAGTGGCCTGATCACTCATCATGTGACTGCTGAACAGGTGGTCAGAGGTGTTGGAACTGTCTTGATTTTTATTTAGAGATGCTCTTTGGCTTCCTTGTGCTGCATTTTAACATTGGATGCCCATCAGCTCTCAGAGCGTCTTTCTTGTAGACTTTTTATCAAGCAGATTTCTATCATTGAGTTTCTGAGGTGTGACAGTGGAACACCACTAGTTATAAGTAGTGTTAATTTTTAAAGCTCTGAATTAAAGCCACGAAGTTAATAGGTAATTAATGTGTAAAGTGAAAGTTTTGATTTACAGAAAAGGAGGCAGTTAAACAATTAAAGGAATTTTCACATCAGGTCAATATAATTAATAACTAACAATTAATACCTCTGTGGAGTTATTTAGTCAATAGTGAAAATATTTCATATAATATTCTCACTTGCAGGGTATTTGTTAGAAAGCAAGTCCCATGATGCATTTTTATTACTCTTACCTGTTACTGAGAGATTTGGCACATGTAGCAAGGTGATAAATATGCCAAAAGGGTAAAGCTAGGAAATGTGGTTAAACCATAGCCGAGGTCTGAGTGGAATTCTGAACAAAGTTGAGACAGGTGGCAGTGACCTGCTGGGCCCCTGGCCAGCTGAAATTCTTGGGTTTGTTGTTTTCCCTAACAGAAAATTCTCAAGATTCTCAAGCCTTCCTGTGTGATTTTGTGGTAGGAAAGAAAATGGAGAAAACAAACCAAGAAAAAAGCAGTCTGGATCCACATTACATCTTAGATTATATAGGAGAAGGGTTAATCCTTATGATCTAATAATGTTACAGTTAGGGGGAATTTAAGAGAGATGACAAAGTATTCCTTGACAGTCACACTGCAGGATTTTATTTTCTATCCAGAGAACTTGCTGCCAGTATGTTTTACTATGTGATGTGTCTACTTGTGAGTGTGAACTGATTAAGGACAGGAGGCGTATTATGTTCCTCTGGGCAGAAAGATTGCCGCATAGTCCTCAAGATAACACTAGGTTGAAATTTCAACATTTCACGTAGTGTGGCTTTAGATATGTTTTTAAAACTATCCAAACTTCAATTTACTTATCTGCAAAATGATAATAATAGTACCTACCACAAAGAGCTGTGAGAATTAAATAAAGTAAAACATTTTATTTGAAGGCAAAGAGATAGTTATGAAATTAAGTATTAATTTAAAGGAATATTTTGGTAAGGTCAATAATATTAAATAATTACTAAAAATTATTGCCTCCATGTGATACTATTTAAAACAGCTTCTGTGCCTAGCAAGTAGAAAATATTCTATCAACATCATTATAATACCCATGTTTACTGCTATGGATTTAAGAAAAAAAAAACAAGCGATGCATCTTTAGAAATATTTTTATACACGTGAAGTGCTTAAAACAGTGCCTATGTGTTTGTGTACTCAATAAATGCGAGTTGTTGTTGTTAGAGTTACTATTTCTTCCTAGTGCTCACCCTCAGCTGACCTCTGGAGGATCCATCACAGCAGATCTTCCAAAAGATAAAGCCAGTAAATATTTGTTGAATATTTATCTTTTACTTTTGGAGTTACTATCAACCTATTTGAAGTGATACTTTTCTGAGAAATTTTTCTTTTCCAAACCACTAATAACATTATTTCTGCTGTTGCGGTATTTTATGGTAAACAATTTTCCTTCCATTTATAATCCTGTTTGGAAAAAACCAGTTTCTTCTCTTTTTCCAATGTGCCCCCTCAGTCCCAATTACTCATTACTTATTATTTAGCTTTCTAAAAATCATTGATGGTTTGAGGTTTACACAATAGTCTTTCTCATTTCTCAGAAGAACAAAATAGGAAAAAAAATAGTGGGATATTAAATCAGGAAAGGGATCTTTGGGGGTTAATTTTTTTAGGATCTTAATTTTATAAATAAGGGTATGTGACTTGTCCATTGTCACTTAGCAGGTCAGACAAAAGTCCTGGAGGATATGTACTAAAATGTTATTATTTTATAAATGCTCACAAAGCATATCCATTAATTTCAAGTTGTTTTATGAATAAACTGGGAGTATAGATCTGTGGTAGAATGCTTGCCTACCATACTCAAGGCCCTGTGTTCACTCTCTAACAGTGTAAAAAAATAAAAATATAATAAAATTATCTTGAAAGAAGTCATAGTAAGAGGAAGAATATGTGTTAGATTTTTGTACTTTCGCAGGGAAGGGTGTTCTAACATATTGGTCAGTTGCCTTCTAAATTGCACAGATGACTATTTCTGAATATGGCCTCAAATAAATTGAAAAGCACATTCTCATTCTTGTCAAATACAGGGTCTGTCATAGTGCTTTCAGTTTTGAAGGGGTGACAGAATAGAAATCTATGCAAAAGAATGTATGTCTAAAACTCTGAATCTGAATTGGCACTTTGTAACCTTTCCCCTATCTTTCCTTTTTAATTTTTTTCTTTGTTTTTGGTGGTGTTTGGTGGTGGGCGTGGGAGCAGTAAGCAGCACATTCCATGTGATAATTCTATTCTCACTCCTCTTCCTTCTTTCTGGGGTGGGTAGGAGTTTTTGGCAAAAAGTTAGGTCACCATTGATGGTGAGAGTCAAGAGCAAGAACTCTTTCCAAGCCTATGGACCCAAAGCAGTGCTTCTGCCTCTCTCTCTGCTAGACTCTGTGATCTGGGACTCCTCTGGTCTCTGTTTGCCTAATTGTGACTTGCACTTATGCCCTCCAGTTCACACTGGCCCCTTTGATCCTTTTCAGCAAGTCCTCTCAAAGCAGCAGGACAAAATGGGAAGGTAAGCAATTGCTTCACATAAAAGAGGGCAGCAGAACCCAGGTGGGGGCTCCTGCTGAGATGCTCCCTCCCAAGGCTGTGACCACACAGCCTAAGAAAAAACACTGACTAGTGCCAGCAAATGAAATTTACGGCTTTCTGAACCTGCAAGCCATAGCATCCATCCTGCTCCCCAAAAGAAATTTAATGTGGCTACTTTTTAAAAATCTCTGATTTCTCTTTGGGGTGTCTGAGGGCTGAATTAGATTATCTTCATCTCTAAACCATATCTTCACTCTGCAAGTTTTTACAAATATTTTCAAAATTTTCGCTATTTATTTTCTCTTTTGAACAAAGGATCTTAATATGAATGGAACTAAAGTAGCAAATCTAATCTATTCCCAAAGGGTTCAAATAATGAGAATTTAATTAAAGGAGTAGTTACAGAAGTGTGGGTAACATTGAGGAAACTGATACAGATATGGAATCTTTCAGACAAGTAACTGATGGAAGCTGTTACTGCCCTTATATACCCTTTAGGCCTACAAGGACACAGGGGAGACAGAGCTGACTAGTGAGAGCTGAGAACCGGGCACATAAACAGAGCTGTTGGTCTCAGTGTTGTCTACTCATTGGAATTACCAGGGATAATTTAAATATAGTAACATCTGAGTTCCACCCCTAGAGATTCTGATTTAATTGTTCATTTTTTGTGGCCATCAGAATTTGCAAAAACTTATCAAGTAATTGCAATGTAGGAGTATAATCTAGTAATAGAAAGACATGATCAGTGATTGAGATACAGTGCTAGAGCAAGATGCAAACAGGGAAGAAATGCCCTGACTCCTTTCTCCTAGATTCTGTCATCCTACTGGTGCCTCCAGTCAGAAACCAGTCAGAAATCAGATGGAAAGGGGGCTGGGGTCAAGAAAACTGCAAGGGTCACCTTCCTGGAGCCCATGTAGTAGGGGAGATGGAGGGATAGCCAGGTCCAAGCTTACAGTGAAATCCCACCAATACCTCCTCTGCCTCTTCCCTGCCTCCACAGAAGTTAGAAATAAGAACAGAATCTCAACTTTTCCTATTACGATGGCTCACTCATGCTGTGTTGGTGTCGAGCAGGGCATCCTTCAGGTGGAATAACCTCCTAAGGAGCTAATGCCCTCTGGCGATTTTTTACAATGTTCTTCCTGGGCATTAATGGCACTCCTGCTACTGGACAAGTAGGATCCCATGGTCCATTGGGATGGACACACACTACTGTGACCTGAAATGCTGGGGGAAGCATGAAATGCAGACTTGTATTCTTTACAGAGAAATTTGACACCAGAGCAATGAGTCTTACCAAGGCTGACTATTGCCATTTGTCTTGATAGATGACCCAATGCTAAATGGGCACAGAATTGTAGAGAAGGGCAGAAGCGACCATCAGAGTTGGCACACACACTTGAATGAGGAATTTGGAGCAATGAGCTGCATATTCCCAAGTGAGAGCCAAACCTTTACTTAAAACTTCCCACAGAAGATGGGCGTGGAGTACATGTGAATTAAATGACACAGAAGTTCCTAATAAGGACAAAGTATTCACTAACCATTCTCTAATTCCAGGAGTTTGGTTCACATGAGGTCATTAAAGTAGATACAAACTGTCCATGGGTTCTGTATCAATTTCTTCCACTAGAATCCTGGTTGTTCACAAAAGATCTGTAGAAAGAAAAATGGGATTCCTGAAGGGCAGCAACATTTCATAAATGGAACTTTTAGTTTTACCAGTGAACATATCTGTGGGCTCATCGCACAGCATTGCTGTCCTTATTGGCACTTAACACTGTGGATTCCTTGTCTCTTCTGATTTCCTCCCATATCACAAAGACAGGGCCAACTATAATGTATCTGTAAAACTCAGGGAGTGCAGGGGAGTATAGGTGGGGATAAAAGAACTATTTTTTTTCAGATGCTGTAAACATGACTATTTTGTACACATTGATTCTAGATGAATAATTTAATTTAAAACTCATATTGCAAATACAATTTGATCAACTGCAACAGCAAAAAAGCATGTTGGACAGGAGTAAGGATAGATTCCTAGAAAAATATCAATTAGGAAAACAAAAGTTTCCAGGAAAGAAGAAAAAAAAATACATGTCTGTTGTTAATATATAACTTTAATATGCTGTAATTAACATGTTTGTAGTATATAACATTGGTCAGATACTATTACTAAGCATTTCACATCTACTTTATATTCATAACAGCCCTATTAAATAGAAACTATTGTTTTATCCATAGCACAGATGGAAAAACAAAGTCTCTAAGAGTTTAAGAAACTTACCCAATGTTGTGTAACTAGGAAGTGACAAAGCCAGGATTCAGAACCCTGTTTAAACTACCTCCAAATCCCAACCTCTCTTCTGCCTTGTTAAACTCAACCGGAACTGGCTTAAAATGAAGTTTGCCATATTCTTCCCAGGAATCTTGAGTTTTAATGAGTTCCTAGGTTATTTTTATAGTCAATAGAATTTGGATCACGCTATATATTATACTATGTATTTCCCAATTTATATGAATTCTTTTTTATAGACTCATATTTTCCAAAACATGAATAGGAATGCTTTTCTATGTGTTCTGCAAAAAGAAAAAGATTTCATTGTTAAATGTTTATACATACTAAATACCATGTCTTTTTTTTTTGTTTTGCTAAGACATGATTATTAGTGCATCAGATGCTATGAAAAGTGCTATAGCAAAGTAACTTTTTGTTCAAAGAACCCTTTCCCTGAATAACACCCACATGTATGTCCTTCAATGCACCCTTTAGGGAAGGCAGTTTTAGATTCATGCAAACTTTATATGGATTAATAAATCAGCCTTTTTATACTGAAACAGTTAATTTTAAGACTTTAATGTTTTCACTAATTTGAACATGTAAGTCAATTTTATCTCCTATCTACTATTAAGTTTTTTTTTTTTTTTTTACAAGATGTTTCAAAGTTCTAGATAACTAGTACTGTGCAAAAGATTTCTTTTCTCAATAGAGAAATGGTGGGTGTTGAACACAGAGACCTGTTGTATAGAATAAAAAGACTTGTCTGCGAGCTTCTTGAGACTATATCAGCTAGGGGAATTTCAGTTCTGTTAAAGATACCTGAGCAAATAATTGCTCAAAAATTACTGTCATCTGCCAATGGATCTTTAGACCTGCAATCCCAGTTTGCTTTAAAAAAACTACTACTTTAAGGTTTCTAGATCTGGGCTACCAGTGTTAATTTAAATCTTGTAATTTCCCTGTGAGAATGTTAAATCACAAGGACCATAGTCTGTATGGGAGTCAATTGATGCTTTTGGTTAATGTTGAATTTCATGGTGATTCCAGGGTCACAAAATGTAAGAACTTCCAACTTCAACCTTGCTAGTATAGATCTAGGCATAAGTCACTGATAGCTACGTGGTGTCCTCAGCCTATTTGAAGTGTATTCATTCTTGTCCTTTCCCTTCCATACTTCAGCTCACAAAGGAGTACACCTCTTTAAGCTCTATTTCCCAGACTTTAATGTCTGAGTGCTAACTAGGTTAGGTTAATGGGAGACATTGTCAAGGAGATTATCGGACAAGAAGGAGGAGAGGCCCGGGGAGGATTTCTTTCACCCACTCTCTGCCTCCACAGCAGCTCACCTCTAGTATTCATTCCCTACTGGAGAAGCCTGCTAAGACTGTAGCTTCCTGCATGTAACCAGGGTCCCTGTGCTCTCATGACACTATCTCTTTTCCCTGTCTTTTGAAGTTTCCTGCCTTGGGTAATCCCTAGGTCACCTCACTGTTATTTATTTGGCTTTTCAGCTCTACTCTACCTGTGAAACCAATGCCCCATATTTAATTCCCTCCACTTAAGTTATTTGTTTGTGTTTGCCTGATCCTACTCTGACAAAGTTTTAAACACCAAAAGTTTCCTAGAGTTACTTCTTCAATGGAATAACATTTACAACCAATTCTGTAAGGTGTTGGCTTTTCAGAATTTATTGTTTCCACAAATGTTTGTTTCGAATCTTCTTGGCTAGTATTCTTTATTTTAAAACTTAATTACTACTACTAATGATGACAAATACACTCTTAAATATATTATATTCCAAATTTGGATTTATATGCATGTATCATGGATTCTCAATTCCACACTGCTTCTTTTCCCAACTCTGTTTAATTAAATAATACCTTATGATAAAGCAAGCTCACATCCAACTTGATTTATATGATTTTGCTTTTTCATAAAACAGTGACTGATTTGTAGCAAGTTCTCAAAAAGATGTACTCGCAACATTCCTTTTCTAAGGATCTGGAAAACAGCCATAATTTTTCACTTTACAGTTCAACCTTTCTTAAGGTATATATAGAGGTCAGGTTCCAGAAATAGCTCTATAATGTCTGGTTTTTCATTCTTTCAGTGTACTTAATCTTTGTGTGCCCTTCTTGGCAAACCATAGGCACAAAATAAATATATGTTGAATGAATGAATACAAGAACTTTAAAAAATTCTCTCATGCTCATACAAATTGTGGTATTCCATATTAGCTATTTTTAAATGGTTAAGGCAGGAAAATGTTAAGTTATCCTTCAGGAAGATGAACTTAGCAGAATGGGTCTTGGTTTGACATACAGGCAACCAACTGCATTCTATAGGAGCCATCAGAGCAAAATTCAGATGTTGACAGTAAAGATTAATGAACCAACTTTCCTTAATTGATAGCATCCAAAGTGCACTCCCTTCAGCCTTTTGTCTGTCAGTTGGCAGAGGATCCAGCAGGGAGACACACTCCATTGCTTGCCGAAATTAAAAACAGGTAATTTAATCTTCTTGGTACTCTAGCTGATGATTTTTTTAAAGTTGCAGTTGAAACAACACAACAATTTCTGGGTGAGTAGGTCTTCTTGGTGATTCATAATTTAGTAGATGACATGTTCAAATTTGACCTAAGCATAAAAATTGTCCAAGAGAACAATTAATCTGTAATGCTGCAAATGTATTATTTCAAGAATAGTATAATTCTACTAGTATATATTTTACTATTTATTTAAACCAGCTTTTAGGTGAAGAATAAGCTTTTCAGAGTTGGTGGCATACGCTTTTATGAGAAAAAAAAAAAAAAAGCTTCCAGTTTCTGAATGTGGGTGGGAAGGCGTACCTGATATTTATCCAGAGAGTAAGCAATTTTGCACATAGAATGTATGTGGATAAATATGAATTTGCTTTAGGTTAAGGTGTTAATACAACCTTGTCAAAAAGAACAAATCTGAAAAGTAGCTAAAGCTGTTTTTGAAGAATAAAATTATCATCTTTCAAACCGTATCATCTTTGTCTAAGAATATTTCTCCCCCCTACCTGTAATTTTAGAGCTCTGTGATGTGGAAGTTGTCAATGTTGTATAATTGGGAGCAATCTAACTTTTGGTATTGTGTGCATTCATCAAGGGTCATGTTTAGGTGGTCCCACTCAATGCATTTCTAAAAAGCCTTATTCCACTCATAAATAAATACTGAGTCCCTGGAGCAAATTCATGAATCAAGACACATTTTGATAGCTGCTTTTTAAATAGTAGAAATGTGTGCATGATGTTATTTTCCTAGAGAGGAAAAATAAACCATTCTATTTGTGTTTAATACATACGAAGCCATGGCAATGTGAATTGGCTGATAGACTGATGATTTTTTTTTCTCACTAAGAAACTCAAAAATACACCAGGTGACATACTTTGAAGTGTAAATGTTTCTGTTAAATCTGTTTTTCCTAGTACAATTGGAAAGTTAGTTTTAAGCCTATCAAAGAAATGGGATTCTAATAAATGGGGTGCTTAGACATAGGACAGTTGCTCCAGGCAATGAGATTTCTATTTCTGCATGGATCCCTATTCAATAGGTTATTGTGCACCTACCTCTTGACCAGCCTTCCATCTACTGCTGCCATGTTGGGTTCTTCTGTATATTCATTTCTCATTACTTCCAGAAGCAATTACATTTCTAGGAAATATTAAAGTATTCTCGATGTCTCCAAGTTCTCTTGAAATTGAGGCCACTATTTTCTTCCTTAGCTACATAAAATGGCTGAAACCTCCACTTAATGTACTTTGGGAAGTCCAGTATTATAGTTAGCTTTTCCAAGTGTCTAAAAAGTCCTTGTGTTGTAACAGTTCTTACTCCAAATCCATGCTCACTGGCTCACCTATCATGGCTGTTGGCCATTTTCTGCCTTGCCTTGCTCCATCTACCCTTTTAAACACCACCTAAGGCCAGTAAGGATTATGTTTTTTCTTTGAATGATAGAGAAGGAAATAGAGTGGAGGATTTCTTGTTGTCATCTAAATATAGAACAGAAAGCAGGTTAAACTTGAATGTAAAAACTCTGTTCCTAGAAATGCATTAGCCATTCTTTGGCACAAGGACATCATCACTGGCATGAGCCTTCATTAGACCCTAAACCTCTGCCAGGTAGAGAGCTTTGGGTTCATCTCTCTCCTGTGTCTCCTGTTCCAGAGTTCATGTTCCCTACCATTAGCTACTACATGAATAAAATCCTTGTTATTTTATTATGCAGAAGACTTGAATTCTCAAACCCATTCCAGCCTAGAGTTGGGCCCATATTTGCATATCTGAAAATAAATAAGGGTTTTTTTTTTTCCTTAAAGGCAAGGATCTCTGATCTTACTCATACTAAGAGCCATCAGAAAATTTGAAATTGCTACGTGTAAGAGCGGAGGTTATGGGCAGGGGTGTGGGTGGTGGTGAGATGTTGAAGGTACATGAAGGATTCCACAGTATGTGTTGCCACCTTCAACTAAAGGAGCAAAATAGGTTAAGGCACCAGTGTTTCTTTTTTTTCTTTGCATATCTACCCTGTGGTTCTTAGTCAAACTCTATCTTCAGCACAGATCTATATGACTTGTAGAGCCCAGTAAAAAATGAAAATGTAGACTTCTTACTAAAAAATTACCAAGAAATCCATGAAAACCACAACACAGCTTGAAAATATAGGTGCACCCTTCTAAGCACAGGGCAATGGTATAGGTCACACCCATGAATCCAGTCCTATGTTGGTGATTGTTGTTGAAAGTAAGATTTTTAATAATACAATAGTTTTTAGCTTGTGATTCATTTTCTGCCCATTTTAGAGAGAATGTAAGGCAGGGGAAATTATACGAATGGCAGTTGTCAAAGATGAGTTGCCCTGAGATGTATGTTCTATTGGGATTCTTCAGAGTTTGATCAGAGATGCAGAAACTCCCTTACATATTTTAAACTTGAAGGGATTTCATATGTTCAAAGTAGATGCTTCTAGAACTGTTGGAAGTGTTGGAGGATCAAAGCCCTAGGAAAATCACCATTAGCTTTCAGAGGCTTTAGAACCCCAGAAAATTGCTAGTAATTCCAAGCTACCAGTGGCACTGTAGTTTGGTTTGGTAGTTTTCCAAACCAGCCCAACTACTACAATGGATCCTTGGGTTGCAAAAATTTCTGTTTTTTCTTCTGTGCTTTTATAAATCATCTTGTTGATAAAATTTTAAATGGTAAACAGAATTTAAGGAGATCTGACTCTAGAGGTAGCTGGAAAAATTAGCTATGTGCTGAGGAGGAAAGGAAATGGGTAAGGCCAATAGTTAGAAAATTCCTTTATATGATGCCTGATAGAAATGCAGGCAAGCTTTCTACCATTTCAGCAAACAGAGTCATCATTCACAAGGGGAACACATAGCTTTTTGTATTTTATTAAACCTCTTTGTTTTTTAATTTCTGAATCTGTGAAATGGGGATAATAAGTGCATCTCATAGGTTTGTGATAAGGATTTTATGATGTGATGCAAGTGAAATGGCTTAGTACAATACCTGAAAATGAGCAGAAATTACATAAGCTAATGTTATCACTAAATTTTAATAAAGAATACCATATTAGGAAATAATTTAATTTATCAAACATGCTCAGCACATGCATGGCACATAATAAAAAGTCAACAAATATGTATTATTATCTTATTAACTTATTGAGCCTTCTTGGTATTATAACTAAATTTACCAGGATGATTTTTAACTCATAAGAACCCCTCAGATATTTGTACAGTCACTTCAGTCCATCACTAGATTTAAAGACTCTTTTTGTTAGCTATAGCTTGATCTTTGGGGGTCTGTAGAGGACTTTATAAATTGCTTTTCATTTGTTTATTGACAATTAAATATGAAAGGGAATACTCTAGTTTCAGATGATAAAATTTGAAATGGAAAATGCCAAAAATGTAAAAATAAGTAAATAAATTGGTCATGTCTAATAATTCAGAAGCACATATTAAACATTGATTTAATGTTGATGCTTTAATTGAGGAAGGATTTTAAATTTGTGTGCAACTGAGTCAATCCTAAATTTGTTTAGAAACTTCTGAAATTGAATGCAATTGCTTAGAGGTGAAGACATGTTAGGCCAGATAGCAATATTGCTTTTAATTTACCTATCTTCAACACTGATCAGGAGAATACATTTGTACACATCTTTGTAAACATACCTGCTTGCATAATTTTGCTAATGTCATTCATGAGAGAGTTGCTTTATAAGATCAAATGGTAAAGAATAGTCGAGGCGTGTTATTTTCAAACTGCCGCACTCTCAAATATGCATAAATATTCATTCCTTTGTTTAAAGGTGGGAAAACAGAGTACATCTTCAGCTCTATAATCATTGCTGGACTTTCATGGCATTTGTGCTCAAAGGCAGGGTCTGAGACATTGCATAATATTACCTGGCAATGCTAGACCACCTTGAAGATTGCCTCAATAGTGTCAAAACATGATTGCTCAAGGCACATTTATATGGTTTTCTTTATGTTAGGGAGTCTCTGTCCTCTCTGTTGTGTGTTGTGTTTTGTCAGATGTTTTAAAGTAAAGCTATCAGACTATTATTTTTTTGACAAGAAATAATAAAGGTTAGGTAGCAAAACATTACAACACAAAAGACAGACTCAGGATTCAGGAGCACAACATACAAACATGAACTCATCCAGTTTTCCTAAATTCATGGAAACAAAGAAGCTAAGACATTCAAAGTGGTCAAAAGACCTTTTTCCAATTCTTCCCAAGAACTTATTTGAGTAATGCATTGGGAGAGGGGTACTGGAGATGGAGCCCAGCAGTGCTCTCCCACCAAGTCACATCCTCAGTGCTTTTTTAAAATTTTTAAATTTTATTTGTTCTAATTAGTTGTACATGACAGTAGAATGCATGTATACATTTTGATAGATCATACATATACAATGAGTATAATCTCTCATTTTTCTGATTTTACATATTACAGAATCACATTGGTCATGCAGTCATAAATGTACACCAGTACTTTTTATTATTATTTTTTTTAATTTTGAGAGGCAGGGTCTAGCTAACTTGCTGAAGCAGTCTTTGAAATCATGATCCTCCTGCTCTGATCCTTTTGCCTCCTGAGTTATTGTTACTATAGGCATGTGCCACTGCACCTAGCATGCATTTATTCTTTAAGCGGTGATACACCCAGAATAAATTATTGAATAAATTAATAAGTGCATGAATAGTTTCATTCTCTGCATTCACTAATAAACCATTCTGATTAATGTTTAAATACACAGAAAAAGAATTGAGTCTCTCATGAAGTCATATGTCATTCGTACACCTAAATTCTAATGAATATGTCCTATGGGGTAATATAAAGAAAAATATTCTTGCAATACTGTATTAATTTGACCTCTCTTTTAGAATGTTCAGATTGGTTCATTCATGTTGACATGAACCAGTTTTGAAATTCAGACATTATGTGTGCACATATAGATTTGACATTTGAGATGAACTTATTTTTTTTTTCAAACTAAATTATGGAAACAATGACTCAGAGGAGAATGGAGAGGCTATGTGGGCAAAATACTGTGGCAATGTAGCTAGACCAGACTGAGAAAGATGAGAAAAGAGCCTATTTTCATGAAGCAATGATTCAGCACTGTTAGAGAGTACGATGAGGTTACATTATTCTATCATCACAAACTGCCAGGCTGATTGTGATATGTACAGAATATAGCTGATTCAGAAGATAATTGGTTATTGTGCTTCTCTATTTTTATTTTATTTTCAATTTTTAATTTTTTCTAATTTATTACATTTATACATTTTGATAGATCATACATAAATGGAGTATAATTTCTCATTTTTCTAATAAGCACATTAGTGCACTAAAAAGCATAGAATCCTGGTTCTTGCCATGAAATCTGATGATGAAAAACAAACTGAAAAAAATTTTTAGATACACCTGGGTTTACAAATGGGCAGAGGTTCTTGAAAGTCATTTTTAAATTCCTTTAAAGCTGCAGAATATGTTTGTTTCCTAAGTTAGGTTTTTCTTCTTTTAATCCCAATAGGAACTAAACTTGTGGAAAGTAAACCCCTGGCTCTTTTTAGTCTTATGAGAGCAGAGTATGCATTATACTTTTTCTTTGGATGATAAATATACAAACTGTGTTGACTAGGACAAAGCAGGGCAGTGGATTTTTATGAATTGTCATAAGCCCAGCTCCAACTTGAGACACAGGATCAGTTTACTTTGAATGCTGTAAGAGAACTGAGAAAGAAGCTCTGTACGTTAAATAAGTGAGTCTCTTGTTTTCATCATATGAAAAGATATGTCTTTCTTCAACCTCATTTTTGTGATAGAGGGTTGTGGAAGCAAGGCTGGTGGCTGCATTGCTGGCATAGCTTCTGATCACCTGGTATGCAAAAAAATTATTTTTATCTGCTGTTGCTCCTGTCCTGCTCTTAATATCCTCATCTCCCTGGAGGCATAGGCACTACAGAGTTAAATTAAGGATGAGAGTGATCACTGAATGTTGATTTGAATATAAAATCCATGGCTATTTGAAAGGGAAACCTTCAGGATCCCATGTAATAAATCCTGGGGAACTTAAGACAGATGAACTGTACCTAATTGCATGTGACATGACTAAATCACACAGATCTCTCTGAAGAGTATGAAGACACATTCTCTAAATCCTCTACTTAGCACTATTCAAAGTTCAAACAGTATATTTAGCTAATCTACAGGTATGTTAAAACCTCCCTCTAATGGCTAATGATGAGAAGCCAAAATCATAAGAATGTGTAATTAAAGATGTTAAAGACAAACTGAAGAGAACTCAGAACCATTTCCAACTCATGACTTTCAATGCCATGCCCTCTTTTGTCTAAACTTGGCCTCAGAGTGCAAACACAACTCCCACCATAACACAAATGAGTTTGCCTGGGCAAAAACAGTGCCCCATCCCTGTTTGCATGGTCCTGGAGGACTAGAATTTTGTGTGATGCCTCAGAACCTTTGTCACAAGATTCTGTAATTCTGTGTATGAGTCCTAAGAAAATCCAGGTGTAGTGCACATTGTTTTTTGCACTTTTAATCAAGAATGAGAGGATGTTACAAAGGAAAGGAAAATATTAATTCCTGGTTGACTCTTTGTCAATAGAAACTTCTCCCAAACTCTGTCTTCTGGAATTGTAGATCCAAAGATTTTTGGAGGCAGTTAATCTTAAGTGTTTTTATAAATTTCCTTCTTCTCGTGAGTTTTACCATACTAGATAGCAAGCAGCGTGACTCTAAACACTGAACTGTAAACTATACCATCTTTGTTGGCTTAAAGTTCAAGGACTCAGTTGGAACAAGCCTTGGCCTGCAGGTCTAAGAGACAAAAGTAAAACCTGGTCAGTCTTGACCCTGACAAATCACTTGACCCTTCTGTACCTCAGTCTTCTCTTATACAGAAAGAATCTCATTGTTCTTATACCAAAGTTTTATTGCTGGAAAATGAATTAGGTAATCATCAATTCTCCTAAACCTGGAAGGCCACACACAGCCTCTTCAGGACAAATCATGGCCATTTCTCTCATTGTTCCAATTGGGAACCAGGCAGTGAGAAGGTGGATCATATTTTGACTTAGTTTCTGTGCAGACAGACTTTGAATTTGCCTCAAGCTTGTCCATGCTCTGGAATGACATTAGTAGTTCAGTGGCCTATTTCTTGAATTTGAGAACTCTGGGCCATTTTTTAGGAGTTCTAGCTGACATCTGCTGCCCCCCGTTTTTCTGGAGCCATGACCCTGTAACCCTAAGTCAACGAAGGGACCAAAGGAAGCTCCAGAAAATCTGATCCACTTGAAGACCCTATTGCTTATGTTAGTATGTCTCCCCCTAAAATCAAAAGAATAGACTTAGCTTTGTATAATGCTTATAATATGCCTTGCTCTCTGTGTGTCAAGTCACTTAGTCCCCACAGCAATTCTCAAAGGTACTTACCCTTACTATTTGTTTAGAGAAGAAATTAAGGCACAGAAACTTGAAAGAGCTTCCTCGAAGCCTTACAAGATCCTATGGTTGTGTCAAGATGAGGATTCAAGCTCAGACAGTCTTGCCCCTGAATCCACAGATTTTGCCACGCTTCTCTGGTGATGTCTTGCTTCTCTGACTTGTCACTCTCCAGAGCTCCGGCCAACACTCTGTAAATAGTTGACAGGTGAATCCATGAATGAGGGATCCTTCCACATTTATCCCAGTTCCTGTTCTCTCATCCTTCTGCTTTTTATCATCAAAGTGTTTAGAATCTTCATTTCCTCATTTTACTAGGTATCTCTTGTCTTTATATGTGTCAGCTTCCAACTAGGTTATAAAAGATACTTTCCTGAAGGGAAGAACCATGTTTTATACCTGTTATGTAACTGCCACAAGAATAACTGAATAATTAGTTCATGGCATGCAAAACTCCAAAATAACTTTATAAATAGATTAGAAACTTGGGTTGTTTAGATTTATACTTATTCTCCTTCTAAAACCATCCCTTTCCTCCTTCCCATAAAATGCTATTTGATTGAATATTTTAAAGATTAAAAGATAACATGGCAAACTATTTGGAGTTAAAACAGAAATAAGAACATTCTAAAGAAGCAGAAATGCATTTAGACTCTTAAGACAAATAGATAATGCCAAATGTGGTGGCAGGTGCTTGTAGTCCCAGCACTCAGGAGGCTGAGAAGGGAGGATTCCTTGAGCCCAGGAGTTTAAGACCAGCCTCGGCAACCTAGTGACACCCCATCTCATAAACAACAACAAAATAAAAGATGAATAGACTAGAATATTAGGCAAATGTTTGGCCTCCAAGATATTAGGTCACTGAGGAAAAAAAATAAAAAGGAAAACATTGGATTGAATTAGCTCAAAATTCTTAAGAAAA
Organism: Glaucomys volans; assembly: GCA_020662805.1. NCBI lineage: Eukaryota > Metazoa > Chordata > Mammalia > Rodentia > Sciuridae > Glaucomys > Glaucomys volans. The sequence goes on from JAJEJO010004164.1 coordinate 599,752, forward strand.
TGTAGCATTTGGACTTCTTTTTGAAAATGAAATTTTTCTTGGAAATATATTCAAATTGGACTTGAATATGTAATCCTATGTGACTTCATCAAGCTTAATGTTACAGTAGACACCATTTTGCCTTCCTAAATTGATAATAGATCATAAAACTGGTAAGAATGGCCATCTTTTGTGTTGGGGTTTTTGGAATTCATTTTCCTTTATTAAATAGAAGCCACAGCAGATTGAGTCATAGATAATTGTGGCAATATTGCTTCTCTTTCCTTTGAACCATTTACCTATGCATTGACCTAACATGTTTTAAATACCACAAAGAACTTAGACTATTATATGTTGGAGAGAAAAATGTACAACCACCTATTTCTTGAAAAGACTGTAATTGCATTTAAGAAATGCTAGTAATTAATAGCCTGAATGGGTAAGTCTAAGTTAGCTTCATGAAAAACCAAGAGACATATCTAACTTTTCTTAAGCTCCAGGGCATATATGTAATTTGAACATTATGTCTGCAATAAGGGTGTGTTTTCTTCCTTTTCAATGAAGAGGGTAATTAGGATGATAATAGAAATAATACTTGGTCTTACTTCGCTGAGGTTTACCAAGGTGGTTTCTGGCTCTGCAGTAAACTTGTCAGACTGATGTCAGCAATAGAAGTCACTGAGTTTTTCATATCTTTCCCCTTTGGACTTCCTTTTTCTCTAATAAAACTACTTTAATCTCATCCATTTCAGCCCTGAATACCAGCACTTAAAATGATCTGTCTGTATTCATCTAACTTTTTAAAAAATGTAGTTCAAATAAAAGCAAAGGGTTGTTTGCTCTCTTTTCCCACCTGGATGGATCTGTCACATACATGTACTGGCCCCTGACATGAAACTCTGATATTGATCTGGAGCCTTATCGATCTCCAACTTAATATAGGGACAGTGTCTACCAATAACTTAGACAGTTCCAGAGGCACTTACTTAATCTTCTTTTGTTCACTTACAAAATGAAAAGATGTCTTTGCTAGAGTCACTACTAAAGAGTTCCAGTATGCCTTACTCCAAGCTGAAGTTTGGAATTTCATCAAATTCCAATACATTTTTAAGCAAGCTTCTGGTTTTGTAAGATTAATTTGGGATTAGATTTCCTCTAGGGATTCAAACAAAATGAAAGAATGCTCTTAAAGTATTTAATACATTTTGTTCCCTCCCTTGTTAATTTGGATCAAAATATATCCCTTCCAAGGTCATCCCAAAGTGGCAGTGGACCCCATACTAAAGGACACACTACTATTCTGTGACACCCTACTAAGTAAGAATAATTAGGGGTCACAACGGTTTAACCCCATGTGGTTCCACAAAGAAAACTCATACTAATTCATATTTTTGTTCCTCTCTCTCATTATCATCAGTCGTTTAACAAGCCATTCTAAACAGTATTGGATTTAAACAATAGTAATGACTTATTTGGTCACAAATCTGCAATTTGAACAGGACTCAGCAATACAGGCATGTCTTTCATGTCTTACTAACATGACTGGTATTGGCTAATGATGAGGAACACAGCTGATTCTGTGACCTGTAGTTGTTGTTTCCTTGGATTTAAAGTACCAGAACTGCTGGGCATGGTGATGCACACCTGTAATTCCAGTGTCTTGGGAGGCTGGAGTAGGAGGAAAGCAAGTTCAAGGTCAGCCTTAGCAACTTAGTGAGACTCTAAGCAAGTTAGCAAGACCGTGTCTCAAAATAAAACAAAAAGGGCTGGGAATGTGGCACAGTGGTAAAGGACCTCTGGGTTCAATCCCAAGTACCTAAATAAATAAATAAATATTAAGGTACCAAAATCAGAAACTGCTACTCACTCTCTTTCCAATCTGGTACAATATCATTTTTACCATATCTGATTGCCCAAAGTCATCACAAATGATGCTAAAATTTAAGGAGAGGGAACATAAGAATCTACTTTTAAAAAATTGGCACGTAATAATTATGCACAATAGTATCCATTGTAATATATTTGTGCATGTGCATAATGTGATTTAGTCATTTTCATTCCCCAGGAACTCCTCTGGTCCTCTACCCTCTCTCTCCCTAAATCCCTCCTTCTAACCTCCGAGTCTCTTCTATATTCTTGGGGTCCCTGTTTCTTTTCTTTTTTCTCTCTAGCTTCCACATCTGAAGGGATGCAAATGACCCTTGACTTTGAGTCTGGCTTACTTTGCTTAACATGATGATTTCCATTTCTATCCATGATACTACAAACTATACAATTCTTACTTACAGTTGAATAAAACTCTATATGTGTGTCACATTTTCTTCATACATTCATCTGTTGATGGATACTTATGCTGGCTCCATATAACATGGCTATCATGAGTTGTGCTTTTACAAATATAGGTATGCATGTATCTCTATAGTATGTTAATTTTCATTCTCCTGCGTAATATCAAGGAGTGATATAGCTGGGTAATAGGTTCCATTCCTAGTCTTTTGAGGAAACTGTATACTGATTTCCATGGTGGTTGTGCTAATCTGCATTTACAACAAGAGTATGTAAGTTCCTTTTTTTCACATGGTAGAAAGCATTTATTATTTTTATTCTTTTTTAAATTTATGTTTTTCCAGACTTCATTTTGATTCATTGTACACATATCGGGTACAAATTTTCATTTCTATGGTTGTACATGATGTACAGTCATATCATTCTTGTTAATCACACATGTACATAGGGTAATGATGTCTGTCTCATTCCACCATTTTTTATACCCCCCTCCCCCTCTCATTTCCCTCTACATAATCCTCCATTCTTCTCTCATCCCCCCTCAACCAGATTCTATATCATCATCCACATATCAGGGAAAACATTCGGCCTTTGTTTTTTTGGGATTGGTTTATTTCACTTAACATGACAATCTCCAATTCCATCCATTTATCTGCAAATGCCATAATATTATTCTTCTTTATGGCTGAGTAGTATTCCATTGTGTATATATACCACATCTTTTTTACCATTCATCTGTTGAAGGGCATCTAGGTTTGTTCCACAGTCTAGTTATTGTGAATTGAGCTGCTGTAAACACTGATGTGTCTGTGTTACTGTGGTATGGTAATTTTAAGTCCTCTGGGTATAAACCAAGGAGTGGGATAAGTGGGTCAAAAGGGGGATTCATTTCAAGTTTTCTGAGGAATCTCCACACTGCTTTCCAGAATAGTTGCACCATTTTGAAACTCCACCAGCAATGTGAAAGTGTGCCTTTTTCCCCACACCCACGCCAACATCTATTATTGTTTGCGTTCTTGATAATAGCCATTCTAATTAGAGTAAGATGAAATCTTAGAGTAGTTTTAGAGTGCAACTCTTAGAGTTGCATTTCTCTAATTACTAGAGATGTTGAACGCTTTTTCATATATTTATTGATTGCCTGTTCATCATCTTCTGTAAAGTGTCTGTCCAGATCCTTGGCCTATTTATTGATTGGGTTCTTTGTATTTTTGGTGTAAAGTTTTGTAAGTTCTTTATAAATTTTGGAGATTAGTGCTCTATCTAAAGTGTGTGTGGTAAAGATTTTCTCCCACTCTGTAAGCTCTCTTTTCACATTATTGATTGTATACTTTGCTGAGAAAAAGCTTTTTAGTTTGAGTCCATCCGATTTATTGATTCTTGCTTTGATTTCTTGTGCTTTGGAAGTCTTGTTAACGAAGTCTGATCCTAAGCCAACATGATGAAGATTCGGGTCTACTTTGTCTTCTATTTGGTGCAGGGTCTCTGGCCTAATTCCTAAGTCCTTGATCCATTTTGAGTTGAGTTTTGTGCAGGGTGAGACATAGAGGTTTAAATTCATTTTATTACATATGGATTTCCAGTTTTCCCAGCACCATTTGTTGAAGAGGCTATCTTTTCTCCATCGTATGTTTTTGGCTCCTTTTTCTAGTATGAGGTAACTGTATTTTTGTGGGTTTGTCTCTGTGTCTTCTATTCTGTACCATTGGTCTGCCTGTCTATTTTGGTGCCAGTACCATGCTGTTTTTGTTACTATTGCTCTGTAGTATAGTTGAAGGTCTGGTATTGTGATACCTCCTGTTTCACTCCTTCTGCTCAGGATTGTTTTGGCTATTTGAGGTCTCTTATTCTTCCAGATGAAGTTCATGATTGCCTTCTCTATTTCTATGAGGAATGTCATTGGAATTTTAATTGGAAATTCATTAAATCTGTGTAGTGCCTTTGGTAGAATGGCCACTTTGACAATATTAATTCTGCCTATCCAAGAACATGGGAGATCTTTCTAAGGTTTTCTTCAATTTCTTTCTTTAGTGTTCTGTAGTTTTCATTGTAGAGGTCTTTCACCTCTTTTGTTAGAGTGCCTCCCAAGTATTTTTTTTTTTTTGAGGCTATTGTGAATGGAGCAGTTTTTCTAATTTTTCAGAGGATTCATCACTTATAAAAAGAAATGCATTAGATTTATGCATATTGATTTTATATCCAGTCACTTTTCTGAATTCTATTTATTAGTTCTAGAAGTTCTCTAGTGGAGTTTTTTGGGTCCTCTAAATATAGAATCATGTTATCAGCAAATAGTGACAGCTTGAGTTCTTCTTTTCCTATTTGTATTCCTTTAATTTCTTTGGTCTGTCTAATTACTCTGGCTAGTGTTTCAAGGATGATGTTGAATAGAAGTGGTGAAAGAGGACATGCCTGTCTGTTTCCAGTTTTTAGAGGGAATGCTTTCAGTTTTTCTCCATTTAGAATGATGTTGGCAATGGGCTAAGCATAGATAGCCTTTACAATGTTGAGGTATGTTCCAACTATGCCTATTTTTTTGAGTGTTTTAAGCATGAAGGGCTGCTGTATTTTATCAAAAACTTTCTCAGCATCTATTGAAATGATCATATGATTCTTAACTTTGAGTCTATTGATGTGGTGAATTACATTTATTCATTTCCAGATGTTAAACCAACCTTGCATCCCTGGGATAAACCCCACTTGATCATGGTGCACTATCTTTTTAATATGTCTTTGTATGTCATTTGCCAGAATTTTGTTAAGGATTTTTGCATCTATGTTCATCAGGGATATTGGTCTAAAGTTTTCTTTCCTTGATGCGTCCTTGTCTGGTTTGGTATCAGAGTGATACTAGCTTCATAGGATGAGTTTGGAAGGGTTCCCTCACTTCATAGAATGAAATACTTTGAGGAATATTGGTATTAATTTTTCTTTAAAGGTCTTGTAGAATTCGGCTGAGAATCCATCTGGTCCTGGGCTTTTCTTGGTTGGTAGGATTTTGATGGCTTCTTCCATTTCAGTGCTTGAAATTGATCTGTTTAAGTTGTGTATATTAAAAAAATAAAAAGTCAACAACTAAATGACCTAACATTATATCTCAAAGCTCTAGAAAAAGAAGAACAGATCAACACCAAAAGTAGAAGAGAGGAAATAATTAAAATCAGAGCTGAAATCAATGAAATTGAAACAATAGAAACAATTCAAAAAATTGACAGAACAAAAAGTTGGTTCTTTGAAAAAGTAAATAAAATTGATAAACCCTTAGCCACACTAATGAAGACAAGGAGAGAAAAAACTCAATTTACTATAATTCATGATAAAAATGGAAAAATCACAACAGACACCACTGGAATACATAACATAGTTAGAAGCTATTCTGAAAATCTGTACTAAAACAAAATAGAAAATATCGAAGAATATTGACAAATTCTTAGAGACTGAGGTTCATTTTTATCTCCCCAATTTCTAAAGATGTCTTATGTATTTGTTGGCCATTTATATTTCCTTTTTTGAGACACACTTGTTTAGTTCATTTGCCCATTTATCAATTGGGTTATTCATTTTTGTATTAACTTTTTTGAGTTCTTTATATATTCTAGATATTAATCCAGAATTAACATCTAATATATTAATTAATATTAATAGGAAGAGTATCTGGCAAAGAGCTCTCTATGCTCATTTCCTTTGCCATGCAGAAGCTTTTTAATTTGATGCCGGATTATTTCATTTCCTTTTTCTTCTTTACCTTATTATTTCCTGAGCTTTAGGAATTGTATTGACGAAGTTATTGTCTTTGCCTATATGTTGGAGTATTGACCACATGTTACCTATTATCAGTTGCAGAGTTTCTGGTCCAAGGCCAAGTTTTTGATCCATATCAAGCTGACTTTTGTATAGGGTGGGATGAGGATCTAATTTTATTTTTCTGTGTATAGGTAACCAGTTTCCTAGCACTGTCTGTTTTAAAGACTTGTCTTTTCTCCAATGTATTTTTTGGTGACTTCGTTAAGCATCACATGACTATCTGTGTGGATTTATCTCTATGTCTTCTATTCTGTTCCATTGGTCTGTGTGTGTGTGCATGTGTGTTTTATGTCAGTACCATACTGTTTCTGTTACTATAGTTTTGTAGTATAATTTGAAATTGGTTATTTTGTGATGCTTCTAACATTGCTCTGTTTGCTCAGAATTGCTTTGTCTATTCTGGATCTTTTTCATGTGAATCTTAGCACTGTTTCTGCTAGTTCTATGATGATATATGATATCTTAATGGAAATTTTATTGAATCTATAGAATATTTGGTAATATGACCATTTAAAAAGTATTCATTCTGCCTATCCACAAACATGGGAAGACTTTACATTTTCTAATATGTTCTTCTATTTCTTTTTTCATTGTTCTATAATTGTCATGGTAGAGACCGTTCACCTCTTTAGTCAGATTTATTCCTAGGGATTTTAATTCTTACTCTTTTTTGTGGCTATTTTGAATGGAATTGTTTCCCTGACTTCCTTCTTAGTAAATTTGTTATTGGCATAGAGAAAAGCTATCATTTTTTCTTATGTTGATTTTATATTCTGCTACTATGCTGAATTTATCAGTTCTAGAAGTCTTTTGGTAAAGTTATTAGATCTTCCAAGTATAGGACCATATCATCTACAGTGATAATTTGACTTCCTCATTTCCTTTCCGTATTGTTTGTATTTTAACTGCTCTAGCAAATTTCTCTGGGTTAAGTGCTGTTTTGAATAAGAGTGGCAAGAGTGGACATCCTGTGTTGTTCTTAATTTCATAGGAAGTACTTAGTGTTTTCCTATTTAGTATGGTGGTGGCTTTGGGTTTGTTGTATGTAGCCTTTATGATTTTGAATTAATTTCCTTATCTACATAGTTTCTTCAACTCAGAATGGGAGTTGAAGGCTTTTCTGCATCTGTTGAAGTGATAATGTGTGTTTTTTTTTTGTCCTTGGTTCTATTTATGTTGTATGCACTTATTGATTTGCCAATGTCAAATTATCCTTGCACTCTGCAAAGAAACCAACATGATCATGATGTATAATTTTCTTAAAGTGTTGTTGAATACAATGTGCTAAAATTTTATAAAGGATTTTTGCGTCTATGTTCTTCCAGATTACTATTCTATAGTTATCTTTCCTTGTTATCTGATTTTGGTATCAGGGTAATACTAGCTTCTTAGAATTGATTTAGAAGTGTTCCATTTTGAGTTCGTGGAATAATTTGAGGAGCATTGACATTAATTCTTAAAGGTCTGGTAGAATCTATCACTTCCTGGACTTTTCTTTGTAGGAAGACTTTATGACTGCTTTAATCTCCTTGCTTGTTTTTGATCTGTTTAGTTTTTCTCCATCTTCTTGGATCAATTTTGGTAGTTTATATGAATGTAGAGTTCTTCTAGAGTTTTCAATTTATCAGAATGTAAGTTTTCAAAATAGTCCCTATTTATTCTATGGATTTCAGTCATGTCTGTCATGAAATCTTCTTTTTCATCACAAATTTCATTAATTTGGCTCCTCTCTTTTTTCTTTGTGGTTCATCACTCTTGTTTATTTTTTCAAAGAACCACCTCTTTGTCACACTGATCCTTTGTATTTTTTAATTCTCTATTTAATTAAGTTTCAAGTCTGATATGTATTATTTCCTTCCTTCTACTGGCTTTTTAAATTTGTTCGTATTTTCTAAGACTGAGATGTAGCATTAGGCTATGTGGGATCTTCCTGATTAAATTTTTTAACGTAAGCACTCATAGCTATAAAGTTTCCACTCATAACTATCTCTATAGTATTTCAGAGATTCTGGTATGTTATATCATTTTTATTGTCTGATTCTAAGAAGTTTTAATTTTTCAAATTTTGCTTCCAATTGCTTTGACTTACTCATTATCCAAAAGTGTATTGTTCAATCTCCGTATAGTTTCTACTTTTTTTCTGGCAGTAGATTTCTGATTTCATTCCATTATATCTGATAAGATGCAAGGAATTCTATCAACTTTTTCGTGTTTTCTAAGACTGATTTTGTTGCCTAAAATAAGATCTATTTTTGAGAAAGTTTCATGAGCAGCTGAGAAGAACATGTATTCACCTTTCATTGGATGAAATAATTTGTATGTCTGTTAAGACCATTTTATTTATAGCGCATTTCAGGTCCAAGCTATCTTTGTTTATTTTATATCTGGGTGACCTACTTATTGGTAAGAGAGGTATATTGAAATCAAACAGTGTTATTGTATTGAGATCTATTTGAACTTTTAAGTTGAGAAGTATTTGTCTTATGGAATTAGGTTCACTAGTGTTTGGGGCATAAATACTACCATTGTATGTTCTTGGTAGATTATTCCTCTTACCAGTTTGTAGTGATCTTCACAATTTCTTCTGACTAACTTTGGCTCTAGTCTGCTTTGTTGGATAATAGAGTAGCTACTCCTGCTTGTATTCAGGTTCCATTCACATGAAATATACTTTCCATCCTTTCACTTTAAACCTGTGACTGTCTTTACCTATGGAATATGTTTCTTGTTAGCAACATTTAGTTGTGTCTGGTTTTTTAATTCAGTCTGAGAGTCTGTGTTTTGATGGCAGATTTGACCATTAATATTCAGTGATTTATTTTGATTTATTTCTATAGTTTGATTTGTTCCTAATTCTTATTTACCTATATACTCTTAGAATGAGTTCTATTATTTCCTAAGTTCTCTTGATTATCTTCTACTTTTGCCTGTATTCTTTAAGTATCTTTTGCAATGATGGCTCAGTAGTCATGAATTTTCTTTAGTTGATGATTATCTTTGAAGATTTTTATTCCCCCTTTGATTCTGAAGGATGACTGATTCATATGTACATCAAATATAAATCAGTATATCTATTATTAATATTATATATTAATGTTGATGCATATTAATGTTATATAATTTTATACATTAATATTATATATCAACATGTGTCAGTATTATATATGTGTATATACACATTTAGATAGATATTTATCTATCTTGATTGGCAGTTCTTTTCTTTCAGGGTTTGGAATGCATTGTTCTGAGCCCTCCAGGACCTTCGGGTTTCTGCTAAGAAATCTTGTTATCTAATTTGTTTTCCCCTAAATATGACCTTCTTTCTCTGGTAATCTTTAAAATGATTTCTTTGAAGTGGATATTGATTTAGAAATAGACATTGCAATGCATTTCAAATATTAAAAACTTAAGAAAAAAACCCAACAGTAGTAAAATACAGAAAAATAAATCTGTTATGCTAATTAACTTTCTGGTACACTTCTCTCACTTTCTGACATGCTTCTATATTATTTTTATAATTGTTTTTTGACTTCACGTTTTGGTCATTCATTTGTTTATGTGAAATTGACTTTGTAATAGTGTTCTCAATCTAGCGAAAAAATTAAATTCTTTCTTTGATCTGTACTTTTGGCATGTTGATTAATTTGTTGTGAAGATGTTCTTTTGTGACCTTGTCTATTTGGAGTTCTAAATGTCTCCAATATCAGGATATCCATTTTATTTGCAAGGTTTGGAAATTTTCTGTTATTATTTCGCTAAGTAGGTTTTCAGTATGGTTAGCCTGTTTCTCTGTTCATTACTTAATGCCTGTAACCCTATTTTTTGGCCTCTTAACATTGCCCAGAGTTCTTATATATTTGGATAGTTTATTTTCTTTTTCTTTCTTTCTTTCTTTCTTTCTTTTTTTTTTTTTTCCTTTTTTTCCTTTCTGGACAATCAAGGATGACTCCTTTTCTTCAGGCACTGAGATTTTGTGTTCTACTTGATCTACTGTGTTGGAGAGATTTTCAACTGATTTTAGTCAAAAGGATCAGAAGCAATTATTAAAGAAACTTTCAACTGAGTGTTTTATTTGATTGAGCCCTTCCTTTCCAAGATTTCTGATTCTTTTTCAGAATATCTATCTCTTTATTGAAATGTGCTTTCTTATTTGATGTTTTCTTTCTTAGTTCATTCCTTGGATCTTCTTTTAATTCATTAGCCAGTTTTAATTATCAATTTTTGAATTGAAAATTTTTTTAATTATCTGGTATTTTATACATGTTGATATATTTGGATTCAGCCAATGGGTGGTTATTTACTTTTAGAGGCATCTTGTTGGCTTGTTTCTTTTTGTTTTCTTAAACTCTCTGTTGTTTGTATATGCATTGTGATGGATTCTTCTTCCTCTGCTATGTAAAAGTCTTAGAGAGCTCTTTTCTCTATACAATCTTCCCTGATCTGGGGTATATCTTAGTTTCAAGACATCCAGTCAGCATAAACTTGGTGCTAAATTCAACTCCCTGTACTAATTTGAGAGAAGAAAGTAACTCAGTAACAGTGATCACTTAATAGTAAACCATATAGCAACATATTAAAAAAAAGAAAAAAAAACCTAAATGGGCTGAGGACATAGCTCAGTTGGTAGAGTGCTTGCCTCGCATGCAGAAGGCCCTGGGTTCAATCTCAAACCCCAGCACCACCACCAAAAAAAAAAAATAGAAAATTCTTGCTAATTGTCTCTATAACTCTATTATTCAACAGGGAAAGTGGGTGAAAATAACATATAGACTGAAATATTAAGCAATAGTGATGGTGTACTTAAAACTCAATTGTATTGGGACAAACTACAGAAATGAGAGATATAAAAGGTGGTAGAAGGAAGAGAGACAGAAGATGAAATGAGAGATAGAAGGATGAAGGAGAAGGAAAGGCGAATGGAGATGAGAAAGAATAAAAGAGGTATCAAGAAAGAACCCAATTAATTGAAAAAATATATGAAATTAGAACTCTGAAATAACACATAATGAAGGAAGACAGAAGTCACTTTACACAGAGTAGATAATGCAACCACAATCATAAAGATTTAGGGTTTTTTTTCCTTAAATTTTTAAAATGGAGGCATTTCTTTCCAGAGTTTTGATTTTTAGAAGCCCCCAGCTATGATGATGTTTGTGCAATGCAATAATTGTGCTCTTTATTCATTCTCATCTGTGACCCAAGCCAACCAAAGTTGATATGGGAGTTCGTATGCTGAACTCTGCCCTTCCTAGCCCGGCAGAGGGTACTGAGGTAGCGTTGCTGCGTCGGAGCAGAATTCACTCTCAATAAGGCAGTGTTATTGAAACCAGGAACATGAGTACAGCTCTGGCAGGGGCTGTGGACAGTCTGTGGACTGGTTCTGGTGGGACCAAGCTCCATGTTCTTTATGTGCTGGGGGGAAGTGTGTTGAAGTGCGCAGGTCATATCCGCATGTCCTCCATGCCCTTCTGGGCATAGGGGATGTGGAGGGGGCCATGGTATCATGCTGTGGGTCACCGCTTTCCACCAGACCCTGATCTGTCCTTGTTCCAGCCCAGTCAGCCTTGCAGCTTATCACAGAGTTCAGCCCTACAATTTCAAATGAAATTGTCCTTTGCTCTTGTCTTCTCTGTAGACTTGCAGACCAGAAGCCGTGACCTATGTCACTGCCTCCAAGTCTGTGCTACAATCTTACTGTCCTGAACAGAGTAACCCATGGCTTTGGCTCCCATGAAAACCAGTGGAAACCAAAGCACAGGTAGCAGGTGGGTCCTGGATACTCAAAAAGAAAATATACCAACAACAAGACAAAAATGAATTATAAAACAGAGCAAAATGAAAAACAAGGGAAAACTGCAGGGGTTTCTACTCTCCCTCTCAGGAAGTGAAAACAGTGTCTTTTTAAACTGGTGCCACTTCCCCATTTTCACTAACTGCTGGGCGATGCCAGGATTCCCCTCTATTGCCTCTCTTTGCAGTATATGAGCAATTTTTTGGCTCAGATTGTGAATTTTCTGGACAGTGGAATCTGCTTTTCTTAAACTCCCTGGGAGACTTTCTTTCAGCTCATTGAAGGGGATCTTCCCTTCCCTCACTTAGCTACCATTCACCTTGTCTGGCTGCAGTCGATTTCTTTTGTTATTTTTCTATTCTAAAAACTGATATTTCTGGTTTTCATTTGGTCGCCAGTTCTCCAAGTTGTGTTTCAGTGTTTTTCCATAGCTTTCCTATCTTGATGTGCTTCCACACAACTGTGATTTTGATTCAGTCAGCAGGTACCATAAAGTGGGTGCCTAAATCTCTTTTCTCTTCTTCAGAGACCCTCTACTTGTTGGGAGGAGTGTCAAAGAATTTAGTCATCTCCATATTACCACCCTCTTTGATTGCTATCCAGTTCCCCTAGCCTAGAACTTGGGTTTCACTTATCTTTACTTTTCTTATTTGTCCTTGTCTGAAAGACCCAATCCAGAAATATATAGATTAATTTCTGGATTTATTTAAAATAAATTTTAAATAAATCCAGAAATTAATAAAAATAAATTTATTTATAAAAATAAATTTTAAATAAATTTTAAAATAAAATTTATTATAAAAGTAGTCATATATTTTTATCAAATATAATATTCTATGTGTATATATGCATATATATACACATATATGTGTATATGTAAATATATAATATATATATATGCATATATATATATATATATATGAGTGTATGGTGTGTGTGTGTGTGTCTGTGTATGTGTGAGTTACCAAATCCTTGGCCCCAGAATCTTTTGACTTCTTTTGAGTACTATAACCATTTCTTTAGTACACACATCAGTCCTCATGACTCCTAACGGGTCTCTCTAAAGCAGTCATGGTGATTTTTTTAAAATCAAAAATACTACATTCTTGATTAAAATTCCTCAAATGTCCTCCATTGCTCTTAGGGTAAAGTGCAAATTTATCTGCATGATTCACAAGGTCCTGCAGGATTTAGTCCCTATCTTCTCCTCCCCCAGCTGTGCCTCTTTATTTCTTGCTAAACCCGTGGTTTTCAGGTTTCAGTTTTACCAAAATCCAGATGTTCTCTGAATGCTTTGGTTCCTCTTTCTTCTGGGACTTTGTGTACGTTTGTCTCTTCCTGAAAAAATGCTGTTTCTTGCCCTCCTTCCTTCTCACTGTCTCCCATTCCCTTGCTGGAATAATTCACTCTCATTCTTTAGATTTCAGGTTAGTTTTCAATTACTCAAGTTTTTTGGAAAACATCTGTGACCCTTTATTCATAATATTGATTGAGTATTGATGATATGCCGGGCACTGTGATAGGTGCTGGGGATATTGCAGTAAGCAAAATAGAAAAACATAACAAACAAAAAACTTCTGTCATGGAATTTACCCCTCTAGGTGGAAAAATAAGGCCACAAACAAGAAAACAGGTAAAATATCTAGTGTGTTAGGTAGTGATCAGAGCTAAAAAGAAAGAACTGAAATAAGAGATACAATATAAAATACTGGAGGGTGAGGACATTGATGTTTGGGCATGGTCCCCCGGGAAGGTGTCATCTGAGTCAGACTTGAATGAATAAGTGGGCTAACTATGAGGCCATCTGGGAGGAGAATATTCCAGACAAACAAGCAAGTGCAGAGGTTGTGAAATTGCCATGGGATTCTGTGTTCAAGGAATGCAAGGGCCAGAGTTGCTGGAGTGAATTAGGAAAAGAAGAAGGGGAGATGAGATGAGAGCACTGATGGGGTGAAGCCCAGAGAAAACCTTGTAGGTTATGCAGGTTAGGAATAGGATTTCATCTTCTTACCCAAATAAAGGTGGTGGCCTTGAGAGAGTTTGTGAGAGGAGTAACTTGCTCTAATTTGTGGTTTAAGAGGTCCCACCCACTTCACAAATCTTCCCACAGTGCTCCCTACACCCAACATACAACTTCTTACCTGTGCTGTAACTCGTTTCACTTTGTGAGAAGAGGTGCTTTGCCCTACTGATTAATATTTTATCCATGTCACCCAACCAAGTGTCCAGGAATCAGAGGTGTCCAGGAATCAGTAAACATGTGTTTAATTATGTGGAATAATGAGTAAAAGAAAACTGGCCCCTGTGCTAATCTTCAATTCTTTTACTTATTGCTATAATTTCTTTAGATTGATAATAATAAACCCCAGTTCATAATTATGGCAAAGAGGTAAAAGGAGAAAGTGATGAGGAGAGAACAGGACATAAAGGAAATTCTTAGGAACAATCATGGCAGCCACCTGTAAGTTAAGAAACCCAGTTTTTTTTTTTTTAATTAATTTATTTTGATTCATTGTACACAAATGGAATACAGCTATTGTTTCTCTGGTTGTACACAAAGTAGAGTCACACCATTTGTGTAATCATACCTGTACATAGGGTAATAATGTTTGTCTCATTCTGTTATTATTCTTACCCCCTCACCCCCATCCCACCCCCCTTTTCCCTCTATGCAATCCATCCTTCCTCCATTCTTGCCTCCCTTCCACCCTGCATTATGTATCATCATCCATTTATCAGAGAAATCATTCAGCTTTTGGTTTTTTGGGATTAGCTAATCTCATGTAGCATGACAGTCTCCAACTTCATCCATTTACCTGCAAATGTCATAATTTTATTCTTCTTTACAGCTGAGTAATATTCCATTGTGTATATATACCACAGTTTCTTTATCCATTCATCTGTTGAAGGGCATCTAGGTTGGTTCCACAATCTAGCTATTGTGAATTGGGCAGCTATGAACATTGATGTGGCTGCATCACTGTAGTATGCTGATTTTAAGTCCTTTGGGTAAAGGCCAAGGAGTAGGATAGCTGGGTCAAATGGTGGATCCATTCCAAGTTTTCTGAGGAACCTCCACACTGCTTTCCAGAGTGGCTGTACTAATTTGCAACCCCACCAGCAATGTATGAGTGTACCTTTTTCCCCACATCCTCTCCAACACCTGTTATTACTAGTATTCTTGATAATGACGTTCTTATTGAAGAAACCCAGTTTTTTATTTCTGCCTCAAGGTCTCTACTGCAGAATCTGACTGTCCCATCTGTGAGATCAAGAGATGGCCATTCATTTCTTGGAGAAGACATAGTCACAGTTTGACTTTTGCAGGGAGGGCAAGTACTCCGTTTGGAAACATTCTGAGGATAGTTAAGCAAAATGGCCAGGACACTGCCATACTTACTATAGAAACTATTTTCTCCTGGTTTTGTGTGTGTGTGTGTGTGTGTGTGTGTGTGTGCACGCGCGCATATGTGTATATATGTGTACAAAGGCTTCATTACCCCTCATTGGTGTCTACTTTGTATCTAGCATCAGCAGTAGAGGGTTCTGAGTCCTCACTGAATTCATAGTTCATTAAAGTCTTATGTTAGCTCTCTGTTACTATAACAAAATTCCTATGATAATAAACTTATAAAGAGAAAAGGTGTATTTTGGCTCACTGTATTAGAGGTTCTAGTCCATGAGTGGTTGGCTTCATTGCCTTAGGCCTAGAACAAAGCATATCAGGGTGGAAGCATATGGCAAAGCAAAATGACTTATATCAGGAGCAAAGGCAGAAAGAGGAAGAGTCTGGAGTCTCTCAATCCCCTTTAAGGATACCTGTTGACCTAAGGATCTCCCACAAGATACTACCTCAAAAAGATTCTACCACCCCCGGTAACCCCATCCTGGAGGCTAAGTCTTTAACACATGAGTCTTTTCAGATCCAAACTATAGCAAGGCTACATAACTACAGTATAGCATAGTGAGTAAAACAGTGGGGAAACAAGTGTCTGTTCTAGGAAGTAAACGAAACAGAATATATGAGATAGAAAAATGTGCTAATATCAATTATATGGTTATCATTTCTTGCATACCAGCAGGAACAATCACTCACTGACCAAAACGATATTTTTCTTGTTTGTTTTAATCGGTAAGATCAGGGAGGGGTACAGTTGGCTACCATTTGGAGAATTACATTTGACTTGTCTCATTGTATCACAAAACATTCAAACTGGGAAAATGGAAGAGGGTTAAAAAAAAAAAAAAGATGCAGCACCTAGTATTTAATTTTTATTTGGTTTAGAGTATGAAGAATATAAGGCCCAGAGCTTGCATATGGGAAGAACAAAGAGGAAAACCAAGTCTCTGAGCCTGGAACCAAATGATTGTTATGTCATCTAAATCAAAAAGAATGACAATCTTCTCCATAGGAGTACTATAGAGTGAGTTAGTGGGTGGTCTCTTTACTCAAAACCCCCTGTCTTTGTTGATGTTTTGGTTTATTCTCATTTGCTGAGTCTAGACATGCTGCTGTCAGTCCTGGAACCTGAGTACACTGTGAGGGGTTCATATTGCTAGCTGTGCTTCGTTGTTCACTGTATTGCAGAATGATGAAAAGATGCTTGGGAGCCAACCTAAGCACCATGAGCCACACCTGCCACAGGCATCCTCTGTTTTCTTTTCCTACTGCTCCATTTGAGGCTGGCAGGGCTTGTCTGCACTGCATCCAGCTTGTCAGACCCTGAGGAGTGCTGGCATGCAGCTCCAGGTCTAGAAAGGAAAGGAAAGCACTGGTCAGATGCATATACTGCTCTAAATCTCCAGTTTGTTCCAGAACGATCATATGTTGATTAAAATTTTACCATCTTTACATGTAGACTGACCGAGCCATCAAGTATTAGTGATATCTCTTGCTGTAGCTGTATGACAAGACAGACATGCAACCAAATTAAATAGAATTAATTTCAAGCCCACATCCTGATTTGGAGAAGCATTTGCACAATTACACAGTGTCAGCACGAGTCACTTATCCTGAATGGTTTTATTGTTGTGACCCTGATTTGGAAGTAGTCACGCTTGCTGTGCATGATAAACTTGAACCATATTTTGCCCTCAAGTTTTAAGAAACTATAATTTAAAACATCTATTAAAAAAAAAACAAGAGTAAATGATATTGCCCCAGTTTAGATGCCTCTTTCAGCAGCACAATGATCAATTCTTTCCATGATAACATTGAAGGACTCTGGGAGTCTTTTTATTAAATAATAATCCTTCCTCATATAGGATTTTATTTGGGGGAGAAAATCTATATACCTGCTCTATCTCAAACAATAGGCATTACTTCCCTGCTTTCTGTATCATTTCTGCTGCATGTTTACATGGGCAAACTGGTAGCTTTACATCATTTTGTACTGTGGACATCATTTCACATACAGCATATGCAAGAAAACAATTTCTATCAAATGTCATGAATTATACCTAAGAATAAAAGAACAGGCAACCCTCTTCCATTTCATGCTGTTATGCTCTTCATATTTTGTTGTGCAATAAGTATTACACAAGCCAAGGATAGATATACATCAGTGTATGAAACAGGATATTATTCCTGCCCTCATGAAGTTTATATTTTAGCAGAAGTTGGGGACTGGGAAATACATACAGTTAAAATTTATAATAAATATAATAATATAATATAATAAATAAATATAAATATTTAAATAATTTAGATTCTATAGCATACTTGAAACTGAAGCTATAAACAGAGGAGAAAGAAGAGCAGATTAAGGAGGAAGTTCATGAGTTCTAGTATTAAATAGGAAGCAGCTGGGTTAGGAAGAGATGTGAGTAGAGACTTGAAGGAGGTGAAGCAGTGAACCAATGAGAAAATGTGACAGAAAATGTATTTTAGGTGGAGGAATCAGCTAAAGCATGGGCTCTAAGGTGGTAAGCTAAATGGCAAAGAAGACCTTGGAGATCTGGAGATTGTTGTGGACAAAATCAAATGCACATAGGGAAGATAAACTCAGAAAGGAAAGTAAGCTGTTTAGAATCAGAGAAAGAGGTGTGGCCTTATTAGGACTTTGCAGGCTATGGTGAAATATCTGGGTTAATTCTGAGTAAACTGGGAAACCATCATAGTTGTTTGAGAAAAGGAGTGACATAACTGAATTTAAATTTCTAGAAGGTTTACCTGACTAGGTTTGTAGTCAGAGTTAACTGTTTGGTGAGATAATTCTGCGTATGGATTTGTAACCTACTATGATAGCAGAAATAACAAAACCAGAGCAAGAGAAAATCCCCATTTGTCCGATCAGAATTTCATCCCCATCAGTGCCATCAAACTGCTGCCAGCGATCCACCCATTATCCCACATTGCTGAACCTCTGGTCATTCTTAGTCTTCAGCATCCCTCACCTTTCAACAGAATTGGATGCCATGAGCATTCCCTCCTCGAGGCATTTTCTTTGCCAGTTTACAATCCTCCGTTGGTTTTCCATGTTTATCATTGGTCCTTTCTTCTTAGACTTTTTATCTGGTTCCTACATGTTTCCCTAACCCATATGACTCAACCTTAACATCCTCTTTTTTTGTTTTTCTTTTTTAATCTTTATTCAATCCTTTGGTGTTTACATCTACCCTCACAACCCTCATGACTAACTACCACTGCCAACAACTCAGAAGTTCAATCCCCTTCCCATGCCTCTCTCCTACGGTACATACTCTCCAGCTGGATATCTAATCGTCTTCTCAAACTTGGAATGCCCAAACTCAAATGCCTGATCTTCCTCACAAAACCTATTTCTATGGCTATTTCACTTTCCATATCCGCTGGTAGTAAATCCATCTTTCTAGACACAGATCAAAACCCTTGGAGTCAACCTCAGCTTCTCTGTGATGGCTCTTGCCTTAAAATATGTACAAAATCTGAATTACCATTTCCATGCTTCCTGCAGTCCTGATGGAGCCAACCCTACCTCTCATCCAGGTTATTGCAGTAGCCTGTGTATGCCGTCGTATTGCCATGTCATCTTCCCCATATGCAGATATTTGTTGACAGTATAATTTTAATGAATCCCTTTGGGAATTTGTTTTCAAACTCCTGGAAGACTTTCACTTATTTAATCTGGCTCTAAAATTCAAACACTGGCATGGATTTTAATTATCCTCAGATTTCATTTATGAATAAATCAACTAAGAGAACAGATAAGAATTTTAGAAAGTTATTAAATTATTTTTGGCTATTAAATTGTACTTTTATCCACTAAATGAATATGGAGAAAAAGTATTAGTTACTCATTTTACTACATCTTAATAATTTAAAGTCATATAATATTCTCAAAAGACATCCAGGGTTTTCTTAATATAATAAAATCTTTGAAGGAGACAACCAGACTTTATAATATCTTCTGTATTCAGCAACGTATTGCACAGATAAGGTTTGCAATAAATCTTTGTTGGCTTAATTTTCTAAGCACATTCTGATCCTGCTTTCTTATATACAAATGTCATTCCATAAAGGAAAAATAATAATAGAAAACAGTCAGAAGAGTGCTAATACTGTTAGAACTTATAGTTCTTGAAGACTTTGTAATCCTGTTAGGTAAAAAACATAGACATATTTGAGAAATTCAATAACAAGGTAAAAACTTTATAAGGAAACAGTGAAAGATAGACTTATGATGAGTGACCAAATGAAACCTGTAGATAATAGGTGTTTAAAGATATCCTTGCAGAAAAACACCAAGGAATTTATTCCTAAAGTACTCTCCCATACTCTACTCTCCTGTCTCCCCTCTGCTCTCACCAAAAATAAAATGAATACATTTGTACAAAATTCAGTTTATAATATATTATGGTTATTTTTTTCTTGCTTATTCAGTATTCTACCCTGTGACTATACCATGATTTATTTAGCTATTTCCATGGATTGAATGTTTAGATTGTTGTTTTCTCTTTTCCATTATACACCAAACTAAAATGAAGAGCCCTGTAGCTATGTCTTTGTACATATTCAATAGTTATTTCTTGATATTAAATTTCTCAAGTGGAATTATAAACCAAAAACAGTAACATAGAGAATCTTTAAAAGTTGTACTTAAGATGCTAAATTTTGTTAAATGCTCTTAATCATTTTTAGTTGGAAAGTTCAGAAGTGTCAAATATATTCATGTTGTTGGGCCCTGTTTTCTAGAATGTTTTTATTTGTGAAACGGAAATTCTATATCTGTTGAACAATCCTCCCTGCCCCTGTTCACAATTCTATATTCTGTTTATATGAATTTAATTACTTTAGATAGCTTATGTGAGTGAAATGAGAAAGTGTTTATTTTATTGTGACTGGTGGTTTCATTTTGTCTATTGACCTCAAGGTTCATCAATGTTATAACATGTGATAGGATTTTCTTCAAGACTGAGTAACATTTCAATGTATATATGTACCATATATTGTTTATCATTTGTCAATGAACTGTGGGTTGCTTTCATTTCTTAGCTGTTGTCAATAATGTTGCAATGAACATGGGAATACATGTATTTCTCTTAAATCCTACTTTCAATTCTTCTGAGTATAAATTTCTGAGTTATATGGTAATTCCGTTTAATTTTTTTGAGGAAACTCCATACTATTTTCCATATACCCACCAATAGTGCAAAAGTTTTCCAACTTATCCATATTTTCACCAACTCTAGTTATTCTGTTTTTATTTTTGAGTAATACCATCTAAATGAGCATGATATACATTTTTTTTAAACTATTGTGTTTTCAGGATATTTCTGTATGAAATCAATATATTACATTTGCTTTTAATATTATATATTTTTTCTTTGCTTATTTAATAGGTGAAAATAACATGTATTTATCTGATTATTAAAGAGTGAATTTTTTTTGTACATGACTACTGGCCAATTATGTTTTCCTTTGTGAATTTTAAGTTCATAATCTATACAGATTTTTTCTGTTAGGTTTCCTACACCTTTCTTATTGATTTGTAAGAACTGTTGATATGTACATATCCTTTTCTCATGTTTCTTACAAACACTGTTCTCAGATTTTATACTCATAGATTCAAACCTATAACTACTTTTTTTATGTTTTATTTATTTATTTTTTTACCATGGATTGAACCTGGGGCACTTAACCACTGAGCCATATCCCCGGCCCTTTTTTATATTTTATTTAAAGATATGGTTTTGCTGAGTTGCTCAGTGCCTCACTTTTGCTGAGGCTGGCTTTGAATTTGCCTTCGGCTTCGGCCTCTGGGATTACAGGCATGTACCTGTAACCATGCCTGGCTCAAACCTATGACTATCAAATTCACATTTATCTCCACTTTTATATGAAGAAGTTATTTTGTAACAGTCAATTAAATATTCATTACTTTTCTCCTTAATATTTTTATCAAATTCTAGTCAGTTGGGAATTAATGAATATTATATTTAATATTGTTCTCCCAAAGTAATCTTATATTTATTTTAAAAAATTGTAATGTGTTCAAATAGCAAATAACATTATAGAAAAATAGGAACAACTTACCAAAGATTAATTTATATTAACTTTGCCATATTAATTTCAGATTTTGATAATCTAACGTTATTAAGAAAGTTTCTTTTTACCTATCAAGAAATCCCTCCCCTAGGCATCTGCTCTAAAAAGTTGGTGTATGATTTTCTTTTTATTTCTTTTGGTAGCATCAGGGATGGAACCCAGGGCCTCATAGGATAGTCAAGTGCTACATCCCCAGCCCTTTTTATTTTATTTTGAGACAGGATCTTGCTAAGTTGCCTAGACTGACTTTGAACTTGCAATTTTCCTGCCTCAGGTTCACAAGTAGTGGATTATACAGGTATGTGCTATGATTCCTGGTATAGTATATAGATTTCTGTCCATATTTTTATGCTTTTACTACCTATATTTATAGTATTAGAAAGAATAAAGTATTTTGGGATGCTTAAATAGGGGATATTCTCTTATATCTTTTTCTAACTTGTTTATCTCCCCCAGTGTGTCCTTGTAATGTGTTCATGCTGGCACATATACAACTATATTATCTTTTATAACCACAAAATAGTATTATGACATGTGAATATACAATATGTGTTTATCCATTCATCTATGGATTGCTAACATAAGTTGTTCCTAGGATTTTCTTTGTTAAAAACTGTGTTCAGAGAAATCTCACAAGTCTCCTTTTGCATGTGTGTGGGGATATTTTTAGATGAGTCTATACCTAAATGTGGAATTCCTGGATTATATGTAAGGAACCTTTTTGTTTTTTCTTAAACCTATCAAATGGCTCTCACAGTGATTTTGAGAAAATTAATAATGTCTCTAGTTCTCAGTTACTTTGTTTAGGTAATACGGAAAACAGTAACTCTGTTTCCAGTGTGTTGTGAGAATTAAATGTGCAAATGCATACAGTGTCTATGAAGGGCTCCTTAGCAAACATGGATAAATGTGAAGTGTGTGTAAGTGGAATAAGCCAGGCATAGAAAACAAATACTGCATGGTCTCATTTATATGTGAAATCTGACAAAGTTAAATTATAGAAACAGAAAAGAATGGTGTTTGCAAGGGGATGGGACATCGGAGAAATGAGAAGATCTTGGTCAGAGTACAAAGAAAAGTAGAAAAAATAGGGGAAAAAGTACTTGGTAAAGAACAAGCACCCAAAGTCCTAAGAAAATACATTTTCCATAACATACATGTTAGCTTAATATACCACATTCTAAAAATTATAAATACAAGCTAGTGGAGAACAAAGCAGTTGTTCATTCTAAATGGTTCCTAATTTTAAAAGAAAAATACTCAGCAACTTAGCAAGGCCCTAAGCAACTCAGTGAGACCCTGTCTCTAAATAAAAAACAAAATAGGGCTGGGGATGTGGTTCAGTGGTCCAGTGCCTCTGAGTTCAATCCCCGGTTCCAAAAAAAAAAAAGAAAAATAATTTTAATTCAGGTATAATCTGCATAGTAGATGAAAACCAGTATGGATGGGTGGTCTGCTCAGACTCCTGAATTTCCCCTTCTTGTATGATTTATTTTCCTTGCCTTACCTTTTTATTTTGTATAGCCTTGGTGCTTTTACCAGTGAGTGCATTGTCCAATCATCTAATTGTTTTCAATTTGGTATTCATTGCTAGGATTTTAAAAACATACATTCTCCAGATAATTTTGTGCTTAGCTACAATTTATATTGTATCAACTTATTTTAAAAGGTTCTAAACATTCAAAGAAAAAAAAAGAACCAGCACCCAAGTCTAAATCCTCTTCTGGTCTAACATTCGGTACTGATGACTGTTGAGCAAGACACTGATAGTCTCAAAGAGTATTTAGTGATATAATGATCATTTGTTATTTTGTGGGTATGTGACCATTTAACCTCTTGCCATATGAAGAGAATGACCCCTTGAAAATAATATTGTTGCAACATACCTCCCTGTTTACCACTATGGACCAGGTGACATACTCTGAACCAAGGTTATGACAAAGAAAATGAAAGATAATAAATGGATATGTAAAGCTTTAAATCATACTTTTAAGTAGTAACTTATTGCTAGTAATCTAGAGAGGGAGGTTATAAGGTAGAAAGGGTTTAGACAAAATTCAGAAGTTTAGAAATATAAATTTAGCACTATTGATATTCTATGAACCAAAAATGAGATAGTGGAATTGAAAGCTCTTGAGAAATAGATGAGTCAGGTTTCAGACATGGTGATTTAAAAAGACTATCCAGTTGTTGAAAAATAGCCAGATGGAGCTCAGGAAAGTAGGAGTTTGAACTAGATTTGAGAATATTCTTATGAGAACTATTAAAAGCAAATAGTTTTTTTTTTTTTAAGTTGGGAAATGCATATAGCATATAGCAGAAGTCTCCTTTTTCTGCTTTGGTTAGATTTTCCCTTTGGCAAGATTTTCTCCTACACTTAGCCTTACTGAATTTTAGGTCCTGAATTATTATTTTCCTGTGTAGTTCCAGATTGGGACTGATAATTCTGGTAGTCTGTGTATCTCTGGAACACATGATTGGGGATGAAAGGGTATGTATGGATGGGCAGAAGAGAGGGTATACTCTCTAGTCTCCAAATTTTCCTGCAATATGACATGTATACTTAGCAAAGGTGGAGGGAAGGAAAATGTAGAAGAATACTGCTTTTGTGGATTAGGGGGATAATGTAGAGGAACAAAAATATATGAATGTGTATCTGACTATGCCCACTGAATTCTGAAGAATGTCTACCTCTGGGGATAAGAGATGGGGTAGGCATGGAGAATATAACTGCTTTACCAGAATCATCAATGTTTTAATAACTAACATTTTAAAAAAGAAATCTGAAGAAAATAGAAAAATGTTACCATCTGTTAAATGCGATTGGTGGTGACCTTATTATGCTCCTTTCAATTTGAGATTTTTTGAAGTTTAAAAAAATTAAAATGACGGTCAGAAAATTTAGGGAAATAATCGTGGACGATAAAGGAGTTTTAGAATATTTTAAATATTGATTAATTCCAAATAAATTTAAACTCAGAGCACACTATTTACCTAACAGTTTTCTCTTTCACAAAAGAAATTGAAATGAGTTAAATCAATTACACTAATAACATTTGGAGAGAAGAACACATTTGCTGTGAATTTTTTTAAAAGGAGTTATTTGTTTTGAATTATTTGTCTTAAATTAGTTGTAGCATTGCTTGTTTAATTTTTTTTAAATGAATCCTAGAATTCTGAATATGCTGTGTGGAGTAGCAGAGTTACAGCTCTTTCCCTGTTTGTTTGTACCAGATTCATGGATTTCTTTCTGTTTATACCAGATTGATGAACTTGAACCTTTTCTCTTCAACACTTTGCTTTGGAGCAACTTATTCTGATACTTGTATCACCTGAGGCACCAGAACCTCAGATTTCCTTATATACTTTCAGCCAGATGAGTTTCCACAGAAATAGTGACATCGAGCATTGATCCCCTTGAGTAAAGCGATTCTCCCAGTTAGATGGCATTTGGTGCTTCCTGTAAATTGATGCAAACTTCATTAAAGAAAATGACAGATGGCATATGCCTGCAGGCACAATGCCAGTCCGCATGATGAATCCTACCATATTCTAGTCCAGGATAAACAATGTTTTTAATCACCTTGAAAAAAAGCTGTCACATTAATTTTTCTGTAGTAACCAGGTAATTATAAACATGCAGCAAATTCCTGCTAGCTTGAGAAAAAATAAAATAAAATAAAAATGGCAACAGATAGGCATTTGGTTTTGGTTTATACCTTGGGATAGAGATAGCCTAATGACACTTTATGACCCTGAATTGACTTGATGAGATCTCCACTTGGGCAACATTGCAATAGAGTGACCACAGAACCTGAATTCACATAGTCTTCTTGAGTTGTTTGGAATATTACTTTGAGAATCAGCCTGGGGGCACAAAAACTGATTATGAGATTTTTCTTAGCTTGACAAGACAAGCAGGTCTGTGAGGCAGAGGCTTGCTGTAGACAGGTCCCAATCCCAGACTCATGTTGCATTGCATTCCTTTTGAAGGTGGGTGTTTTAATACAATTGAATTTTAAGGAGTTAATCACACTCCGATCAAATTTTAAGGTTCACTTCATGATTCATTTTTTAAGTTAAAGCATCAGATTTTTGTGTTTTTTAAACCAATTTTACACGTAGAACTTGATCATATGTGTATATATACATATTTATATTTCAGTAGCCCCAAATAAATTTGTTAAGGAATAAAAATGATTTTACAGGTTTCCTAGAAAAGAGAACTGGATTTTAGTTTCAGTACAGGGAGCTTATATAGCTAATGTTATTGATTCATATCAGGCTTTTATTCAAACAATGCAAATTGCCTCTGTCTAATTTAAATAGAAGAATGTATTAGAGGATAATCACTGAATGGGCAGAAAAGCAGGGGAACCAAGCAGGAATCAGTTCCACATGATTTAGTCTGTTTGCTGCTTAACAGAACACCACAAACTGGGTGACTTAGAGGCAGCAGAAATTTATTTCTTATACTTTTGGAGGGGAGAAGTCCAAGATCAGGGTGCTGACAGATTTGGTATCAGGTTAGGACTCTCTTTCTCATATAGGACTTCAACATATGAATTAGGGGCTGGAAAGAAGGATATAACCATAGCATACAGCAATATCACACCATATCATAGTCTGGTTAGGGTACTCACTGCTGAGTACCCCCTCCACTAAGGACTTTTGATTGTGCCAGGATTTCCTTGTTTCCAAAGACAATTTCTCAACTGTTCTTCTTTGTACTGTTCTCCAGAGCTTCAAGGAACTTTTGATTGGTGAAGTTTAGGCAATGCGCCAGTTCTCTAGGTGCCTAATGCATTGGTCTCCTAATGACTTCTTTCTCACCAGAGCCCACATGTGAAAAATTGATATCAAATAGGGAGTAGTTCCATGTTTAATTTCCAAAGGGAAAAACAAAAACAAAATAAAAAAACAAAACAAAACAAAGAGGAGCTAACAGTGGCGTAAGACAGAAAATAAAAATTGTCCATTACATCAACTTCTTTCTAGTTTTTTTTTTCTGTTTTTGATTACCATAAAAACATAAAATAAATAATGCCATTGTTAATATCTCCTATCCAAACACTTGGTTATAGATTTGCCTTTCAGCCTTGTGATTTTTCTGCTGTAACAAAGACACAACTACTGTACTTGAACTGCACATCAATCTCCTTTTCTTACATATTCTTCTGATATTTTCAAGCTTAAGAGAAGGCAGGCATTGTCCCTGTATCAACCCACGTTTTGAAATGAGCATTACATCTCCCTATTTATTTTGCCATGTTTTTCAAGTAAGTAAAATTTTACTGAGGACATCTTGATTAGTTTTCCAGGGTTACCATAACAAAGTTTCATTATATGAATGGTTTAAATGGCAGAAACTTATTATCTCACAGTTGTGTTACGTAGAAGCCCAGGTGTTGGGATGGTTCTACCTGAGGTCTTTGAGAAAGAATCAGTTCCCTATCTGTCCCATAGCTTCTGATGGCTTGCTGGCAATCTTTGGTATTCCTCGGGTTGTAGAAGCATCACCCTGACCATCTTTATTCCCACATGGTGCTCTCCCTGTGTGTCTACATCTGTGTCTACATCTCACTCTTTTTTTTTAAATAATGGCACCAGTTATATTGGATTAGGGCCTATGTTAATGACCCTACTAAACTTGATGAGTTCTTTAAAGATCATATCTCCAAACAAGATCACAATCGAATTCCAACTCACTTTTTTTAGGGAAACACAATTCAACCCATTACTTCTTAAAAGGCTGATCCTTCAATATGAGGATTTGAAATTTTGAGCCCTTTCTGGAATTAACGACAACCAAAACAAACCACACTTTAAAACCAAGAAATATATAACTGGGCAGACTTGTGTTGACTATTAGGATTATACACACAGCTAAATTCCAGGTCTAAAATGGACAAAATGGTTTATTTGAGGAAACATAGGGGATTACTTGACACGTTTTTATAGGTTGAAGAAATTCCTATCTGTTAAAAAAAAAAATTCTTGTCTAATATTTTTAATCATGACAGGTTACTGAATATTGTCATTTTTTCTGCTTCTGTTGAGACAATATGTGTTTTATCTTTTATTCTACTACTAGGGTTTATTGTACTGATAACTCTTCCCATATTGAACTAGTATTGAATTCTATGATAGATCCTACTTACTCATGGTAATAATCATTTGTTTTAGCTACTAGATTTTACTTGCTGGGAAATTGAGATTTTGAAACTATGTTAATATGGGGTATTGGTCTGTAGTTTTCTTTTGATGCCATTTACGTTTTAGTATTATGGTAATACTGGTTTCGTAGATGGGCTGGGACACTTAGCCTCTTATCCTTTACTGAAAGAGTCGTCTGTGAAGGACCCTGGGTGATTCCTTTCAAATGTGTAGTAGAATTCACCAGCTGAAACCATCTAGACCTAGGCTTTTCTTTGTGGGAAGTATTTTAGTTATTAATTCTAATCCTTTACTTGTTATAGTTCTGTTCAGATTTTCTATTTCTTCTTGAGTTGGTTTAGTATTTTGTGTCTTTCTAAAGATTTTTTCTTTCATTTTGATTACCTAATTTGTTGGCATACAGTTCTTCACGGCATTCTTCAAAATCCTTTTTGTTTCTGTAAGGTCAGCAATGATGTCCCCTCTTTTCCTGATTTTAGTAATTTGGGCACTCTCTTTTTTTCATGAGAAAAAAGCTCTTCAAAACCAACCCAACTTTTTTGTTGATTTTTCTCTTTTGTTTTAAAAGTCTATTTTTGTGTAAATTTATTCCCTTTATTGTTCTTGTTTTGGATTTAGCTTTATTTTATTTTTTTCTAGTTGCTTCAGATCTTCTTTGTGGATGTCCTCTGATGTACGAAAAAATTGAGGCCAGTTCTACTTTGTTTTGGTAAAGCATTAATTATTACTAAATATTAGAGTAATAATCATCAGTCCAGTTTCATAGAGAATACTTATTTGAATGAGTAATTTAGATCTTCTACAAGAAAACATTTTATTACATCAGTGGACATGGACAAAAGGACATCTATAAAAATATAATTTAGTTTCCAGAAGTATGTATCATATTTTAAATATCCTCCCAAGGGCTCTGATGGATGAAAGTATTATTTTATATAAAATGTTTTAATTTTGGTTGGGGTAGATGCAGTAAATGCTACTTCAGCCTAAAAAATGTTTCAGATACTGCTTTTTGTTAGATAGATTGAAGTTTTTTAAAAAATGACTCTTTACAAATTAAAATCTCTAAATGGAATACCTATGATCCTTTAATTCAAAGTATTATTTTCATATTGCTATGAATTGGTAAAAGTTTATGACATTATTGTTCTTTTATTTACATATTCTAATGTTTTTTAATGAAAACATACAACTAAAATAAAATCCTACAAAATAATATTTTTAAAGCAAATAGTATTCTAAGTCATTGGAATTAAGGTCAACAATAACAAAAATTCAATGTAAAATCCTTGAGCAAGGCTTAGAATATATTCTATTAGGTTATGATCTGTTTGTAATGTTACAAGAATTTTTTTAAAAAATATGCTCTTGTCCAATTATTAGACATTAATCTAAATGGAGGCATTTGTATCACAAGAATTTATAGATTATAATATGTGACCTATTTAAGATAACCATAACATTTTAGAAACAATTATTAACCATTCCCCCCATTAATATAATGATTAGTTTAAAATACTTAAGCAAATCACAAAACCAAAATCTACATCAAACTCTCTGGGATAATTTTTCATTTTCCCTGAGATGTGGGAATAGTTATCTCAAAAATTTAAGGCTCTTTTGAAGCTATAGATTTGTATATCTGTCAGTTTGATTACCTTCTGCATCACTTGACTGTAGTTGGTTATAGTAAAAGCCCTTTAGATGATCTTACTGGAAAATGCAGTCTTAAAGTATATGTCAAAAATATTTACTCAAAACTGGTATAAAATTGAAACAATGAAACTTACTATAAATAGTCCAATAGTAGACATGCTTCTGAGAAGACGATTTTAAAACCAATTGCTATAAATGGAATAACCAAGATTTATATGTACTAAAACCTCCTACTTAATGGAAACATTGGAAGGCCTTTTATAAAAAGAAATATGCTTTTGTAAAGGCAAAACATCCTCCAACTTAATCATTTTAAGAAAAGCATTTTTCAGGAAGGGAGGGGCAAATTGCTGGGAAGTGAAATTGGCCAAATGATATTGTTATATTGTGTGCACGTACAAATATGTAACAAGTCCCATCACTATGTACAACTATAATTCACCAATAAAAAATGTGGGGGGGGGATGTCAAGAGAACCTCTCTTCCTCATGCCCTCCCAAAATAGCATTTTTTTCAGATCAAATTTTCCTAAAGCAGCCACAACTATGTTTACTTCTTTGTTTTCCTTTTGAAATTCATGTTTAGGAGTTAAGTTTTTGAGTAAAAAGGAGTCTTTTTTTTTTTTTTTTTAATCTTTAAGATATTCTAAGAAATGTGTGGAAGCCAAAGTTGGCAGGCAGCAAATAGGTCAGTCACATTGTTCCTTGAGCAAAAGAGAGAGCATTTCAAAGTCAAGCAAGGATTGGCATCAGATAAACCGTGTTCTGTGTTCTTTTCAAACATTCTGTCTGTGGTATTCTTTGAGGAAGCTGGCATTTGCCCTCCCCATACCGCAAGGGTGGAAATGTGACCTCTTTCAGAAAGCTTAAAGTGAAATTAGTACTGAAAGTCAGTCTGAGGAGAAGTGAGAGTCAGTTTGTGGTCAGGGTGGCTAAAGACCCAATATGTAAGAAAAGCAGAGAGGCAGGGTAGCTGGGACATGCTGAGAAAGAATGGAAAACTAGGGACCTCACAGCTTGAGGCCACAGTAGCAACTCTGAGGGGAATATAGCTCCAAAGCCTGTTATAAAACAAAGTTGAACCTTGAAAGCAAAAGCCGGGAAGGACTCAAGGAATACCATGAGGCCAGCACGAGGGGAAACAGAACACAGTACATAAATGGAAGTTCAAAGACTGAAAAGGAGAGAGAGATGAAAGATAAATGCAGAGGGAAGAAAATAACAGAAAAGCATTAAAACAGGGAAAGATTATAGATGTCACTTTTTTGGTTTTCTGTCAGAAAAACCCTTATAGTAAAAGAAGTAAACTTTCAAATAGTAAGTTTGCTATTTGTTTGAAGAAGATAGCAATAGACAACAGATGAACCTGGCAAGGACCAGGAACAGGGCTGATAAGACAGCTAAACTTGGCTACAGAATTCTTATTAACTCCTAATGAGAACTGACTGGTGATAGCATAGAATTAATTTTACCTAACATTAATTTAGATATGAATGTGAATTTGTTTATAGTTAGCCAGTTGTATAATTTGTTTACTATTTCTAGATCCTATTTTAAGAGTATTGAGATAATGTTAGGAAATAAAAGTTGATAAATATGGGAACACTTAGTCTATTGAGAGGTTTCTATATGTGCTAGGGTAATATTAGATGCTAGAAGAGATAATCTCAAAGTTTCATCAGCTTAACACAATACAGTTTACTAATGGTCCTCATGCAAGAGGATTTGGGGCAGACAGGAATACAGGAGGATGGAGAATTCCCCACTGATGTGTGAATTCAGTGATTACTGTGGGCTTGGTAAACATTTGACCAAAGGGATAAAAGCATGAAGGAATGTGTGAAAAGTCTTATGATTTTCTTTTCTTTCACATTTTCTTGTTCAGGACTTAACTACAGGGCTACAATAAACTGCTAAAAACAACAACAACAACAAAAAAAAACAAAAACAAAAAAAACACAAAAAAGCAAAGAACTGGGAGTATAGTCCACCCCAGGGGCCAGATAGGAGGGGAATAGGGATTTGGATGAATAACAAGAAATTTGTCTGGTACAGAAAAATTACTGGACTCAAGAGAGAAATTCTGTACCATGCCTACTTCTATCAACCCCATCTATATTTTGGGTTCTAAGCAGACTCCTAAGTGTGTTTTCAGAATATATTTTGTAGGTATTGCAATAACGGAATGCTATTGGGTACTCAAATTTTGTGAAGGCATAGATTTCCTCTGAATTTTACTTGTATTCTAATCTCTGTGGTTTATGTGACTCATACATGTAAACATAGGAAACATCAATATGTACTCAATCATAGAATTGAATTATTCACTGATTTTATCCATATGAAAGGACTTGTGAGAGAAATGAAGACAAAACATTTCTTTGACAAGTTTCTGTTCCTGGTTAAAATATTATGCTCCAAATATAATTAAAATATGCATTTTTGTTTATTTGCTTCCACATATTTGTAAATCAGTATATATATCTGTGTACAAATGTAGATCAATACAGACATTT
Source organism: Glaucomys volans (assembly GCA_020662805.1). Lineage (NCBI taxonomy): Eukaryota > Metazoa > Chordata > Mammalia > Rodentia > Sciuridae > Glaucomys > Glaucomys volans. The sequence continues at coordinate 631,486 of JAJEJO010004164.1, forward strand.
CTGTGACAGTGTTAAGCTACAACAGTAAAGCTAAACTCATAATTTTATTGCTGTATCATGGACTTTAGCATCCTCAGTTTTCTAATTTTTAAATTGTCACTTACTAGCTAGAGGACCCTAAAGTCAATTACTCAGTCTCTTTAAACTTCAGCTAATTTTTGTGTAGGATAGGAAAAATAATAGCTATTCATCAACCTCAGTTGTTGGAAACAATGAAATTATATATGTAAAGCTTCACCCAGAACCTGGTACACAGTAAGTACCTAATCATATATATTACACGTATTATGTGTAGTAGAAAGCTTGATTCAACCTCTGGGACCCCCATAACATGCAAACAAATGAATGCAGATAGACACAAAAATAGAAAATTAGTTGTCTGCTGAGATTTAATAGCTTCATATATTCATTCATTCATTCCTTTAGTAAACATTGCTAGACCATTAATATGTACAATCTTTGAGCTATGGTATATATACCATACATTGTATTGTACATATTGTACATATTAATGGTCTAGCAATGTTTACTAAACATTACTGAGGTAGCTTCATTGTTATTAAAGGGTTTGCTTCCTCATTATGAGAACTCAATCATAATATGAAGTGACATTTGCATAGGAGAAATACCAAAGAATGATATATGGTTTTAAAATAAGAAAAAATAATTTTTTGGAAGAGAGCTGTTTGAAGAAAATGTTTTGGGTATTTTAGATCTCCTGAGTCTTAAACTGGCTCTTACAACCAGAATTTCAAGAAATGGATAGAAGAAAGATGCATTTAATTTAGAAAGAATGGCATAAGCAAGAAAAAGCACAGAATATTTTTAGGCAAGATTGAGTAATAAGTAAGGGAAAGTAGTGTGGGTCAAATGGGAAGGCCATGGCATTTAGTCATACTAAAGAGTTTCACTTTATTCTGAAAACAAGGAGTAAGAAAAGATAGGGTAAGAAATAAAGGTATGAAAGGAAAAGGATTTTGAGCATAGAATGACCCTGTGACCTTGAATATTTTACTTGACCTTTTCCACCATCTATTTTTCTCCTCTAGACAGCAAATGGATGGGACTAATATTCCTTTCTGAGCTGACACTCCAGGAGCCTCCTCTGCATATTACATCCCCTAGAGTTGTGGTTGTTTGACATCCCTGTTCTCTGTGGTGGACCATCTGCAATGCTATTTACTTAGGTCTCACCCCAAACTATTGTCATATCCTTCAGATATCTGGGTTGGCTTGCCTACAGGCCTGCCCTCCATCTTTAGTGATAGGCACATGAGCAATATCTCATTCATTCACAGAGATGTCCTCCTGTCCCTATCCTCAACTCCTGATCTTACTCCCATGTATGGGACTGGGAAGCTAACTCACTCCTGATCTTTGCCCATCTTATTGCTTCTCCAATTTTATTTTTACTTGGTATGTATACATTACAAAAAATGGAAGAGAAATATTATGAAAGAAACAAGCTGGAGTTAATTGGGGAAATGTGATGGCTTCATAAAAAATGTTGTCACCATATATAAAGTGTAATGGAGAGGGAAATGTCCCCTTTTTTTCTTTTCAGAGTTGTAAGGACAGTTACAACTGCATTATATTCAAAAAGTGGTAGCAATAACCTGGTTTTTAGGTAACACTTACTGGTAGCTTTTTTCTCTTTTGGTGAACAGGGTTTCGCAAATGTTTAACATATAAATATTTAAAGTGTAAAAATATCATCCAATAAGGCTTTTTTGAAATCATTCTCAGAATTCAGGTTCACTATAAGAGCAACCTTCTTCCTTGTCTCTGAGTATACTGTATTATTTGTTTCACAAGTATTCTCAGAACTTAAAAGTACTTCATTTCTCTCAAACATTCTTTAAACCTCTCAACCCCTCTTTCTCTTGTGACTGCAGTGCTTGTTAACTAATTCAGTGAACATTTTTAGGGTTCTGTGGAAAGAAATAGCTACAATTCTGGATCCTGCCACTGAGAATTTATGGGCAAGGAGACTGGCATATAAATACAGAATTGTATGCAGTATGGTAAGTGCTGGAATAGAGCTCAATTCATGTGGTTCAGGAGGGAGTATTCAGTCTGCTTAAGATGCTACAGGAGGATTCACTGAAAAGGAAACTCACAAACTGGGTCTTAAACTGGCTCTTTTGGCATTTGCAGAAAGGAAGCTCAAATCCTTCTCCCAAGAAGAACATGCACACGTAGTCACTTTTGGATACAAACAAATCCATGAATTTGGAACCCAAGTTACAAAGTGCTAAAGGTCACTGGAAACCATTGACAGCTATTAAACAAAAAAGTGACATGATCAAAAGTGGTATCTTCAAAGTGAACACTTGCGAGAATGCAGAGAGTATTACAAGGGATGGGACTCTATTAGGGAAAATGGAGATAGATTTCAGCCAATAGATCAAGATCTGTAATAAGGTGGCAGCAAATATTTGTTTTTAATCATTTTCCTGCTTTGTGTGTGTCAGTCTGCTTGTTAAGATACCACTATAGAAGGCAAGTGTGTGAATGGTGGTGCCATTTACTGAAGTATTGATTTCAGATATAAGTGCAGCTTCTTGAGGAAGGATGAGGAATTCAGAGGCCATGATGAGTTCGAAGTGCCTATAGGTTATATCACTGCAGGTACAGGTTGGCAGGTAAAAAGAGAGATCTTAGCTGAGGATATTTTTAAAAAGGTATCCTGGACCATTACATAGAGGCAGTAGATTTAATGCAGTGAGGAGACAAAAGAGCATAAACTGATAAGGGTTTGAAGTAGCAGACTGGAAATTTGGGATTTCTTTCCCATTTCAGGGAGTTAAGCCTTAATTCTCTTGTTAACTGCTACTCCCTGTTGGATCCAGATTTCTGAATGCTTAAGCCTCTGAGAGAAGGGAGTTTCTTCACAACAGAAGCTTCCCAGGACTTTGAATCTGGTTAAGTGAAAGAATGAAGAAGATGGTAAAATTTTAAGGAACAGTTTGATGGATGTTATTAGGTCACAAATTTGACATTCATAAAGGTAATAGGGCTATTATCTGAGGTTTGGTATTTTTTTTTTTTTTTTTTGTACTGGGGATTGAACCCAGGGGCACTCCACCACTGAGCCACATCCCCAGCCCTATTTTGTATTTTATTTAGAGACAGGGTCTCACTGAGTTGCTTAGGACCTTGCTAAATTGCTGAAGCTGACTTTGAACTCCTGATCCTCCTGCCTCAGCCTCCGAAGTACTGGGATTATAGGCGTGTGTCACCGCACGCGGCTTGAGGTTTGGTAAATTATTACCCAGATGAAAAGCCTGGTTCACACTTGTCACTTACCTTTCTGATACTAAATTTCTCCATCTGTAAAATGGGAGTAGCTATACCTACTTCAAAGAGACAAGCAGAGGGAATAAAAATAACCTATTTATCCCACCTATATAGTTCCCACCAGAGGAGTTGAGTAGGTAGTTAAATCTACTTAAGTTTTCTAAGAAACTTTCCAATTCTAACTAGTCAATCACCTTTTCTGATTGTTAAACCTGTCATTACTTTTACCTATCTGAAAAGACAGAAATTTGAAAATCTTTCTTTTAGGACTATGTTTTGTATTTAGCTAATTTTTTTGTTCTTCTTCACCGATATGTGGCTAAGGGGTGAAATTAAGATTGTATTGTGGCCACTTTAAAATGTTCCTTTTCATTGACAATTAAAAAGTAATTACATACTCTCTGACTAACTTCCTTATTGCATTGCCTAGTGTGGTGACAACTCAAATGTAGATTCTTGGGGATGTATTATTTTCTTGAGAACCTCTGGAATGCTAGCCAGATAATGCTAATAAAAATCATTCAAACTCATCAAACTTTCACTGATCTCTTTTCTGTACTTCAGATACTAAATGAAACTCTTTGGAGAACCTTCAAGTTGGAAGGGAAGACCTCAGATGTCACTTAGTGTAACTACTTTATTTTATAGGCCACAAACTATTCATTTTAAGTTTGGTGTGCTCAGGAACTGATGATCACATTTCCCCCTCTATTCTTATATTATACTTGAAAGAATCTCAGCTATGCACTTCCCACTTACATATCAATACAGAGCCCAGACTGCAGGGAGAATTGGCAAGTTGAAGTGGGGAAGGAAGATTGGGGAGCAGAATTACAATGTGTTCTATGGTACTTCAGTCCCTCAAGGGAGCTGTAATTAATGTGCACTAGGAAAACACTGCAAGGAAACTAATTTAAAGAACATACTGAAACAATTTTCTCCTGGATTTCCAAAATAAATAAAGAAAAAAGAAATCACTGTCAAGCTTTGTGGAAGCATAAAGAATTCCAGCAGAAAGGAAATTTATTGAGAGACCAAGTAGGGGCTGGTAATAATACCTGGTTAGAATGTAAAGCCTCTTTTAAACTTAGACTTCCTCCACCATTTGTTGGAGCTCCAAGGTCTCTGATCCATTCATTAAGCATTTCGCATGCGTGTCACCCTAATTATAGGTCAGAATTTGGTTACAGCCCGCTGATTGCTCTTTCTTTGTGTCTGGTAACTTAGTTCTTTACACCGGTTGCTATCCCACTTGCCATTCCTTTTTCCACTCCTGCTTGTCCTTTTTTATCTTAAGCTTGTTAGGTGACTCCAGAGTTTAGAATGCCCTGTAATTGCATGTCACTTGATGCGAATGCTCTGAATTCTCCAGAGCAAAGGCTTTCCAACTTTTTACCTGCAACCCATAAGAATTTTGTTTTACATCCTTTCCAGTACATGCATGCATATGTGATTGAAAAATTAAAGTTTCATGGAAAAATAATGTGTGTAATATGCTTTGATACCTTCTCTTCAACTCCATTTCATTTATTTGAGGAGGGAAATAAAGCAGACCAAGACTTTGAAGAGGATCATTTGATCCTCAGTGTCAAAACAATGAGTTTACTTCATAAAGTCTTCAGACATTTTGCAAGAAATCATTGTAATCAGTCCTGAACCCTAAATACCACCTACTGAATTAGCGTCCACTCTGGTACCCTGTAGGAGTACATAGTTTGACCAATTCCCCTATAAGGTTTTAAAGTTCAAAAACCAGCCCCAGGGCTGAGGGTTTAGCTCTCAGTGGTAGAGAGCTTGCCTAGCTTGTGAAAGGCCTTGGATTCAATTCCCAGTATGGGAAGGAAAAATAAAATACCATAACTTAACACCTTAACATAATATCCTCACAGGAAGAGACCTTCTTCGCCAGTTGATTTTTAAACTTTTTGTATGTGGCTATCCATAGCTAGACCGGAGCTCTGAACTCTGAATCTCCATGTCATCTTGCTGATTGAGAATTACACATTAGTTCAAATGGTGCCAGAAACCTTGGGCATCTCATCACATCTTCTTATGTGACAGGTGATATTCTAAGTGCATTATGTGAATTAAACCTCACAGCAGTGCTTTCTTCCTGCCATGAGCCTATTTTACAGGATAGGAAAACAAGACCTCAGAAAGTTAAATAAACCTTTTCAAAGTTGCATCATAAGCAAATGACAGAACTGGGATTCAGATCTCAGAAACTGACTCTAGAACCATAATCGTGTCTAACACTTTCTCTTAATACTTCATTTAGCATGAAATGGGAGGTAGTGAATTAACTATACTTATCATGAGTCTTAGGTGATTTTCCTAACCCATAATGTGCTATTAGAAGATAAATTAATTGGTCATTTGGTTCCATATCTTACTAAATACTCCACCCTTGGTTCAGGGATCTGATAATTACTTTTCCTCTACTTGCCCCTCAGTCTTTAGGACGAGGGAGCATAGCAGCTTTCTGCTGTTGTTATCTTTGACTTTGACTCATTGTCTCCTATTAGACTACCATCACTTCTATCACTTCAGTAAGTAACCAATTATCTATAATTTTCAAACCTACAATGTAATTCAAATACTTTAAATATAGCAAATGCAATACTCTGTGATTATTTTATCATATAGCAAATGCTCTAACAGATTATTAAATTCATTGTATCTAAATATCCAAATGATTCTGACAATACAAAGGGATAATTTAAAGTATATTTTTAGATTAAATGGCCTCCAAAAGTCACTACCAAGAACTTTGCTAAGTTTCTTGTTGGAGCATGCTAGCTAGTCTTCAAAGGAACTTTCTAGCGTTTTCCTCACATGCATGCCAAAGCAAGAGAAGACTAATTGGGAACAATTAAATTCTGAAAGATAACTTTAAAAAATATGTCCTTGAAGCTTAGTTGTGACTGTTGTATAAGCAATGAAAAAGATCCCTGGTTACAGGGATCATCCTATGTGAAGACCAAAAAGCCTTGAAAGATCATATTGTCTTCAAGAGTTAGACCAGGAAAAATCAATTGAGTTGACTTGAGAAGTCAACTACAGGCTTAAAAACTCAGAGTTGCTCTCCTTCCACCGCTGCATGCAGCTGCCCCTGGAAGAGACTTGTCAGAATTTCAGAATGGGGGCTCTGTCCATAGCTCCAGGTAAAGAAAATTGCCCTGAACAGACTCCAGCTTCTCAGGTCATTTGCACCTACATTTGGCTCATACATACAAAGTACCTAGAAATGCTAACCAGGAACTATACCCAAATCCTCCCTCTCTTTAATTAGGAAATAAAGATAAAAGGAAGCATTGTGACAGTTCAGAGAGCAAAACTTGTGTGTGTGAACATGCACATAGGACAGAATGAACTCCCTGCCAAGAGACTAAGATAGAAAATTAGATGAAATGCTGTATTTTTTTCCTTTTTTTTTTTTTTACCTGCTATATTGTTGACATAGTCCTTGAACCAACAGGCTTGTAGTTACAATGGTTATTCTAATTCTTAAAGAAATGCCACTTATGTCTGGACAGTACTTCATATCTTGGATCCTTTCATTATTCCTATTTATTATTTCTATTTTTTCTGAACATATAAAAAATTCCATATGAAGTTATCACTCTGTCCTTCTCTGCCTCACCCCTACCTCTATCAGACATTGCAATTCACAGTGTTTCTTCATATTTATTTGGAATGTTAACAGTGTAACCCAATTATATGTACCCTAATAGGGTATTTGGTTGTCAATGTCATAGACCATACTGGAAAGGAATCAACCAGCAACCAAGAAAGAACCAAAGACTTCTGACTTCTTTGGACTATAGTTCCAGGCAGCTGTAAGTGGTGGTGCTAGAATTTCTTTTTGTTTGGTTGCAAGTGCCTCATACTGTAAGCAGTTTGCAGCTTTCTTCATATAAAAGATGTTTCTGAAAGGAAATTCCCCACACCCAGCCCTTCTGGGTATCTTTGCTTCAGCTCCAAAGCACTCACTCTTTGCAACCAAAGTATGGAGAGCTGTTGTATTTTCAGTTCCTTTACTCAGTGGAAGCACGCAGGGAATTTGCTGTTAGAACTGATCTCAGTTGGGGTGTTTCTTCCTGACAGACTTGAGGAGAGCATCATGAAGGGACATATTATTCAAGAATTTTCTGTTAAGCAGTAACTGTGCTCACAGTCTATGTCAAAGGGTTTCCCCACAAGTCCTTAGTGTGTGGTGCTAACATGTTTTAAATTTATTAAGACCAATATTTCCAAAATTCGAAAACATGGAACTACAGATTGTGGTAGGCAAAGAAACTGACCATGCTGTGAACAAGTTGTACAACAGTCTATAGAAGAAATTTGAGGATAAGGGAAATTAGCAATGTAACAAGAACTTTGTCTTGACAAAATATTCTCCCACAATGCGAATCCCCTAAGAAATCAGAAAAGAGCAATTAGATACCTATCCACATATTTCAATATTGGAAGAGTTTCAGACTGACTGAATGTTTGACAGCTCTAGACATTTCATTTTTATAATAATTTATAAAAAGGACAACTACCTCTCTAAATCTATATAATATTTGTTTTTTTTAAAAAATAAAGCTTCTCTTCAAGTGTTGCTGGCATAAGCTTTCAGACTCACCCATGCTATGGAGCAGGCTGTCAGACTCGTCCAAAAATTAATTCTCCTAATCCATGCCATATTTCATATTGTATTGGCTGTTTTTGTAAATTCTGAAGAAAACAGGAAGGAGCATTTTTTCTTAAATTTAATTCATGTATACATGGGATAGAGCTATGTAAGGATTTACACTCTCAGGAGACCAAATCTAAAATAGCAATAGATATGACTGATTTTTAAAAAGAAATCTATTTTATGTAATGTGGGAAATAAGGCACACATGATAGGATTAAAACTAAAATGTTGTGTTGTTTGAATCTCTTTCTATGCTCACTTTAAAACCATGGACAGCTAAGGCTATGTGTTGTGGCCTTAAAGTCTCCTGCATGCAAACATGCATGTGTTTGTATGTGATCTGCTCTACAAAAGCATAGCAATAAAGGAGAATTTAATTTAGCCAAGGCCTTTATGAGTTTTGGGTAAGGTGCACATGGGGAAACACGAGACATGTCCATGAAATCAGCACAGACTCCAGTGGCATTTCTGGTGTCTTCAAAAGACTGCCACAAAACGAAGCACACTGTGTCAAAATGAAAACCCCAAATAAGAGAAATGAGGGAAGAAGTTCAAGGAACAGAAACTATTTGGGGCAGATGATTTGAATGTCTTCCAAAACCTTCAAGAAGCATTAAGCTCAAGCTCAGCCCTTTATCTTTGACAAATACCACACCGTGTATCTGCTTGTTATTTTGTGGTCCTGTTGCTCCTGTCAGCTTGTTAAATGGAACTCTGGCTTCAGTCGGGAGATGATAATGTGGTAATCTCGGTGCTCTGCTTGCCTCGGCATCCAGAGGAGCGGCTGTGCCCGACAGTGTGAGGCCGCCCAGTGCCAAGGGTAACCGCTGGCAGCTGGGCTGATGGAAAACAGCCTGCACCAACAGATTGAAAATGTTCTTTTCAGATCTTTAGATTGGAACTTGAGCTTTACTTTTAAAAGTTTTATGTCTACAGCACGGTTCACAAAATAAATTACTAAACCAATTGCTTTGGGAGCTTCCAAGCCATGACATTAAGGTGACTGAGAGTCATCATTCTTGATGAAATGCGAAGGAGCAGCCTAAGAACGCTTGTCCATCAGAGGCAGGTTGGGCAAACCCCCCCGCCAACCCCACCACTGTTACAATCTGCAGACCTGTGGTAAATAGATCTCACTTATATAAGCATTTATTTTCAGAAGGATGATAAAAACTATGCATTCTTAAATTCAGACTTATTTCAAATTAGAGGGAAAAGAGTACCCTTTTAATGCGATTGGTTTTTCTCACAGAGACGTATTTGAGGTGCAAATACAAGGCACCTTTTTTTCTCTGTGGAAGTTCCTCATCCTGCAGTGCCCAGTTTATCCTCCCAGCATAAAGTGAAGATAAGCAACAAAGGCAGCATCATAAAATGCAAGGCTGTTATTCACAAATGAGTCAGAGTTCTGTCTGCTTTCCAGTCGGGGAGCTGAACTGAGCAGTCACACTCTACATGGATAGCACCCTTAGAATGCTGAGTCCCGATAAAACTAAAGGCTAAAGTTTTATGTCCCCAAACCTCAGATATTCTATAGGATGTCTGTGAGGGGTGAGGTTGAAATTGAAGGGCTGAGATATTTATATGTTAAAGATTTGAACCTTGGAGAAAATTTGGCTTTCATTACTTTTAATGTGACCTAGCCTAGCTGATTAGACTTCTGGTTCTCTGTTTTATTCATTTTTAAAACAGCACCATCATATTCATCTCACAGGGCCATTGGAAACATGATAACTTGAGGGGAAAAGTTTGCTCATGCTTTTAGCTTTGAAATGGATTTAAAAATGAAATAGGTAGATATATGAGTGGATAAATGATAACTGTGTCATAAAACAAATATAGTGACATTAGCCAGCCATTGTAAATAGAGATGGTGGGTATATTTGTCTTATAATTCTTTCAACTTTCTTTTTTCCATTTATTTATTTTTTTGCTGGGGATCAAATCCAGGGTTTTGTGCATGTTCCATCACTGAGCTACACTCCCAGCCTACTCTTTCAACTTTTCTGTGTGCTTGAAAACATCTGAATCAGGAAGGAAAAGTTAAAAAGAGAAGTCTTTTCAATCCAAGTGTAATGCCTGTCATTTCTCCCTACCTCTAGTTAGATTCCAAAATGAAGGCACAAAACCTACTAAACCTTAAGAGATGGGTGAAAAGTGTCTTTTTCTCAGACCACTCTGAACCCAGCTAAAATTTAGGGATTCTGCTTCTATGAAGAGGAGAGAAAGTAGATGTCTTGATTAGTAACCGAAACTTCATTATTTCATGGCAAATCCTAGGTGCTAAATAACATGGTGGCCATTACTGTTTAGAAAAGAAGGGAATGACCACTGCTTTTCTATCTCAGGCTGGAAAGCCCTAAGTAGTGTCCTGATCCTGCCCTGGATTATCCAGTGTGCTTATTTCTTCCATCCCTGTTCAGCTGGTTTTGCATTTCTGCAGCAGAATTTTACTCCACCCTCCATTGTGTATCCTTGATTCTCTCCAGAACCCCTCCCTGCGGAGCCTGAGGTTAGCTTTCTATGACATGGGGATCTCTATTCTTCCATGTATTTAAACTCAAAATGTTTCCTTATGGCAGAATTTTCTTAAAAGTCTTAAGTGTTGTTAACTCTTTGCAATACTGCTATATGGACAGCGGATTGTTCTATTATAGGTCCCATATGAAGGAGTTCTGTTTTTTATGGTTTCTCATCATTGCCTCCTTGGTGGGCATTTCCTGTGAAGCAATGCAGAGAGTTCTCTATGACAAAGACTATGTCTAGGCCTTTGATTTCCATCCAGGGAGCTCCCTCCACCTGCCTGTGTGAGAGCCAGGCTATGGAAGGGGACCAAGAGCTCTAAACAAGAACAACACACAGAATGGGTAGAGGAAAAGGATCCTCCAGAATACTCTGACTCAAACAAAACCAAGACAACAACGAGCAGCAAAACCAAAACAGACAAGGCAGCTCATGATGGAAGAAGAACCAGGTCAGGGTTATGCGTAGAAAGCTCAAAGGGAAAAATTAAATTCAGGAAGGACTGGTCAGTGGTATCTAATGCTCCTCATGACCAAGGAAGATAAGATCTGATCATTGTCCTTCAAGTCACTGTTGATTTTAACAGTCATTCCAGGGAAGCAATGAAGACAGCAGTCAAGTTTCAATAGGGTAAAGATGGCAGAGAGGTAAAGGAGAAAGGAGGGCACTGTGAAGTAATTCAGCAAAGCAGGGGAGAAGGTCACAGGGTAATATGGGACCTGGAGAAGGTTTTCATGAAGAGAAAGAGCTGAGTGTGATCTAGCATTAATGAGAAGGAACCAAAAAGTGGCAGAAAGACATGGAAGAGTGGAGAGGTAAATGCTTACCATAGAAGGCAAGACAAGGAAAATCCAGTCAACCAGAGGAGGTGTCCCCCTGATCAGGAAGGCTCCTCTTATATTGTGATAGGAGAGCAGGGGTATGCTGCTGTGCCAGTGAGGATCAGCCACGAGAAAGTGGAACTATTACCCCTCTTAATTTAGTTCATGTGTTTCTCTGAAGTCAGTCTGCAATCATATCACCTTAGATCTTTTTGTGACACTGTTGTTTTTTCTGGAGTTGATTAGCAAATGACAAACATTTTCTCATACCAGCTCCTGCTAAACAATGTCTCCTTTATCCCATTTGTATGCATTTCTGAAACCTAGTTCAAGTTCCAAAGTTTATTTCCATTAAATGTTATTTTATTAGATTTAGATCATGTTTTCAGTTTGTCAAGATCTTTTAATATTTTAATTTAACTCGCAATATACCACTGATGTGTTTCAGCCTTGTGTCAGCCACACATTAAAATATCAGCTGTGTATCTTCATCCAAAGAACTGTCTTTAGCTTAATTTTATTTTTATTTTTATTTCATCAGGCTTTCTGCATCCCCTCCACACCCCACCCCCAAAGAGACTCAAGGGAAGGAGAATTAGACTGGATGCTTTGATGATAACTGATAAAGCCTTTGGTTCTGAGGAATCCTCCCAAATTGGATTAAGTGGATTCATTTGTGGTTTGCAGTGTTTATGTTTTAGGGAGAAAAGGATGTGAAAACTCTCACTCTCTCTGTGTTCATTCTCAGAAATAGATGGATACTGTCACTTTTCAAGGCTTGTCCATCTGGAATGCATCACAAACACATTGCTGGGAAAGTAAAAGTTCCAGAAAGAGTCTCATTTTTCCCTGGAACTGTGAAATTGAGTGGCCTAGTTTCTTCTATGTTGTTATAAATTCACAGGAGTGTAATACAAGCTACATTTTTAACCATTTGAGCTAGCTTATGATTGAATAATGCTTCCTGCCAGACATGTTTTTCCTTTATTTATCACTTACTTTTCTCTCTAATTTCAGCAAAGGCAATTGCTGATTATGGAAATGACTCCAATTGTTCAACCTCTCATAACTGCATTTAGTTACCCAAAGCAATCTATCTGCTACTTTCAAAAGCTGTTAAACAAGCAAGCAATTTATTCCTGCCTCCTTGCAAGCAAACAAGGAACACACCACATTCTTTCTGCTCCCTGCATTGCTTTGAAACCTTTTTCTAACTTGAATCAAAATCTGCATGTTCCTAACCACTGCCTTTGCAATCAGTAATTTGACTCAGTGGGTTTAATTCAAAGCAGGCACTTACATTCTTTAGACTATTCGTCCATCTTCTAGGAAATCAAGGAGAACAACAAAAACAAACAAACACTGGCCTCTAAATTAACCCAGATAGGGAGGAAGAAGCTTCAATGAAGGATGACTTAAAATAACAACAAAAGTCAAGAGAAATGAATAGAAAATATTTTGAGGCTCCACCTGCTCCAGCCCCATTAGCCAGACCTTTATCTTCCTTTCCTAGAGAAAATCAAAGCCTCTCCCAAGAGCAGTTATTAGTAGTCAGCTTCCAGACTTCCACAGAGCTATCTGAATCTAGCTCCTCCCATCCTGTCCCCAGCAGGTAAGCACACCTAGGATAGCTGCCTGCAGACATTTCCCAGTGATTTCCCTGCATCTCAAACAGCCAGCATCCCTGCAGAAATCTCTTCCCTTTGCTGAAATAACGCTGATGAATTAATTCCCTTTGGAGTTATCAGCAGCCTGGCTTCCTACAGCAGCTATGGGGTGCCGGGATAGAGGAGTTGGCATCATTCCTAGAAAACCAAGTAGTTTTTCTTCCTTGTGATAGTGCTCAACTTTGTCTTGCCCCAGGCTTAAACTAGAGGTCCAGTCTTTAATTTAGCTTTTCTTGCGTGAATAACCAGGGCTCAACAAGATTATAGTGGGTTAGCATATATCATTGATAGAGGTACTCCTAGTCTGAAACAGAGGTATTCCCTGGTAAATCTGAGTTTATTTAATGTTTTCAAAGTGTGAATAGGTCAGAGAATGTTCTTTTTGAAAGTTAATTATTTAATTTTTATTTATCTTAATTTTATTAATTTCTTCCCTGAGGTTTTTGTTGTTGTAGTTGTTTTTTGTGTGTTTGTGGTACTGGGAATTGAACCCGGGGGTGCTCAGCTACTGAGCCACATCCCCAGTCCTTTTTATATTTTATTTTGAGAGAGGGTCTCCTTAAGTTGCTGAGGCTGGCCTCAAACTTAGGATCCTCCTGCCTCAGTCTTCCTGAATCAGTGGGATTGCAGTTTGTGCTACTGTGCCTAGATCTCCTTAGTTTTTGAGTGTGATCTCTGTTCTCTCATTTAGGTAGGATTTTTATTTTGTTTTGTTTCCTTTTTAGGATAACTGACTGAAGGCAGAACTTTTTCTAGATACTTGTAGACTTAGAATATATGATGTGTTTACAATTTACATAAAATGCATAGGAACTATTTCCTAATTTATCCAGAGTTACCTTTTAGTACAGATTTTAAACATGTTATCATAGTTTCATGCTATGAAGGTGTGTTTAATACTCCTACCTTATTTGTAAATTCTGGAATGTAGCTTCAGTATAATGAATACAGTTAATAAAAAATAGAGGGATTATGTGTAGTCAAAATATGGTAAAATTGCTTTGTTCTTTTATGGTAGGTTATTTTATAGGCATTCCTCCACTCTTGTACCTTGGGGGAGTTACTTATTCATTAGGTTTAAAACTAATAATTTAGCTTTAAACAAGTCTCAACTCTTAAGGAATTAAGACAAAAGCTTCATATATGTGCCACAACTGTGATAAGTAATAAACATGAAATAGGGAATACAAATTTTAAAGAATATAGATAATTTTCCATTTATTGTAATTATTTTTACATAATGTATAGAATCTTTCTCCGTGCCGATGAATTGATTCTGTATTGTGACATGTATTTCTTATCTATTTGACCTGTGTCTTGAGTGTTTAAGAACCACATTGGCATTAGGGGCAATGCAGTTATTTCCCCTGACATTTTAAAAATCCATTTCTGAATTACATATTCCAATCTAGCGAAAATTAGATCTACTCTATTTGAATTTGGCATCCAACACTTGTTGGCCATGGAGTGTGATGTAATTTTAAGCTGCTCATGTACATTTAGGAACAGATTGATTTACAGCAGTCTTTGCCTGAGACAAGCACAATTTAAACTAATTCCTATTGATCCAGAAACATTTAAGATTGGTTTTGAAAATTCTCAACAATATAGGGTTTTGGATACATTTGAGTCATTTTGCTAAACATTATTTTCATGTATATAAAAGCATGAAACTGTTAATACTTACTCTTCTTTGCTTTGGAGTCTTTGTTAGTCACTGCATACCTAAAGGCTAATTCCTGCTCCAGATGCTGTGATGTCTGCCCAGCTGTTAGAATACATGCTGCTTGCAAATAGCAACATAAATAGCATATCCAGAACATTCCATAGGCTGGGGCTTTGCCATGAAGTCTAAAATATATTTAGTATCAGGGATAATCCTTTGCTAAATTGTAATCAGAATGGAGTTGAGAGAATGGCCATGGGAATAGCAGAGTGCTTTATAAAATAATCAAATGAAGAAATTACCTAAGAATTTCCATATCAGTACATACTACATACAACAAATTTGATTTCCTAGCAGTATGCAATTATTGGGTGCAGAATTTGTAAGGATGTCTAATAATGCTTCTACATTATTTAAGAGACCAAATTGCATCAGATTCTTTAAGCAAATCTCATTTAGCATCTGAAAGAGTGGTCTTTCTAGTTTGATGACAGGGCGACCTTGTCAAAACTGCTCAAATTGGAGTTAGGAGGAACTGGGTTACTGATTCTAGTAAATTATATAACTACCTTCTGACATGGGACAAATCTCCCAATCTTTCCTATTCTTTTACTATTTCTGGTTTCTTAATTCATAATATTGGATAAACCTGTATTTATCTGTCATTGTACTTGGACAAACAAAGGCATTTTATACATAGTCTAGGACTACTTATTTTTTAACTTCTCTTCAGTATCTCTTTAGATGCATGATTATTTCTTATTTATTTTTAGCAACCAGGATATTCCTAAGGTGATTAGACAGATAAATATATTAGCTACCCCTAATTTAGACCAGCACTTTAAAGTGGGACTTCCAAAATACAAATGAAAGAATATGGTTGCCTCGAAAACGATTGTTACATCTACTAGTATCTACCTCATATATACTTCTGAATGCTGCTAACATATACTATTGGATGAGTTTTACTCATTTTTTGGATCTTCACTTTGTAGTGGTACTACATGTCCATTGACTCTTCAGCTACATTCAGGCTGAGGGTCATTGGTATCCAGATGAGTCACTGGCATCCAGAGGGGAGATAGCAAATGTTCATACACAGTGACTGGAACTGATTTTTAGCAGCATGGATGGTACCATACTAAGAAAATTATGCATCTGGACCAGGTAATCTGTCTTTCTGGAAAATCACTAAACTGCATTCCTAATAACACAATCACTGAGATAATTTCCTTTTATTGAATAATTTACTCATTCAGTAAGGATTTGAAAGCCTTGGGGTATTTTGAGCTTATGGTTAGGGACATTATTTTAAAACATGAATTATCAATAGAATTTGAATGTAGTCTGAGAGAATTAACTTAATTCCTAAGTGTAACAAATATATGTACACTACTCCTATAAGAGACCAGAATATTTCTTCAAAAGCTCTTGCTTTTGAGTTAGAATTAGGAGCTGGAGATGAAAAGCTCTTCTTCATCATTGCCTTATAGCACTGGTGCATCCATATTCAATTGCCAGTGGTAAGTTCTCTCTTAACACAGCAGTTGATTATTCCTGTCACATGATAGACCTCACTGGATCTTTCTTTCAAAACACTTTTACTGGTTCCCACTTGTATCATTGTCCCTTTCATATCAAAGGTCTGCAGGGTTCAATCCTTGAATAACTTCAACCTTTACTCTTGGTAGTTTGAGCTGGACTCAGGGTTTTCTATGCTGATAAGTCACTTATTTATGTATCTCCATCACCCACATCTCTCCTCTGAACTTTAGTCTTATACATCTAACTGCCTGTTCAATATCTCCCCTTGGATTTCTGATAGACATCGATAATTTATCATCTCCCAAACTGAGTTTCTTATTTAATACTACACTTAAAAAATGCCTGCATACCCTCTCCCCAGTATTTGCATCTTAATTCATGTCATCTTCATCCTTCTATTCAAGTCAAGATCCTTGGGGTCTTCCTTCATTACCCTCTTTGTTTTACTTTTGATGTTCAAGTCTCTCAGAAAATCTTATAAGTACTGCCTTCACAGTATCTGAACATCTTTCTCACTCATGTGGCCTTACTCCCTCCCACTCTGGTCCACCCATCATGGTCATCGTCATCATTATCATTATCATCATCTATCACTTAGATTTCTATTGCTGTCTTGTAATTTTCTTCCTGCTTTGCCCTGCCCTCCTGCAGTTTATTTTCAACATTGCCATTGGAGTGATTCTCAAAAATAAAAAAATACACCTAGGTCAGATCACATTTCTCTTCTGCCTTCCCTTTTAATGACTCTGCAGTTTCATTTAAGTAAAGTCAAGTACTTACCAAGTCCACTAGGCCCTATCTCATCGCTTACTCTTTTCCCCATCACCCACTCTTCCCCAGCTTCATTAGTGATTTTACTCCTTGTACTCTTCCCTCACCTGGAAATCTCTTCTTTCTTTGCCTTTGCCCTCCTCAGGTTTTTATTTAAAAGTCACCTTTGTAAGTTGACCTTCTGTAACCTCGCAATTTAAAATAGCAGCAAATGGTCATTCCATATTCCTTTTCCTTTCTTTATATTCTCCATACCTAAGATGTATGTATGTCACGGTCAGTTTGGGCTGCTGTAGCAGACATATTATGGAAGGTGCTTTAAACAAAAATTTATTTCTCAAAGTTCTAGAGGTTGAATGCCTGAGATCATGGTGCCAAAATAGTTGGGTTATGGTGAATACCCTCTTCCGGTATTTGCAGGTGGCTGCTTGATTGCTGTGTCCTCGCGTAGCAGAGTAAGGGAGAGACGGAGGGGAAAAGAGAGGAAAGAAAAAGGAGGAGGAGAGAAAATGAACAAAAATCATGCTGGCCTCTTTCTCTTCCTAAAAGGAATCTAATGCTATTATGTGGTTCCATCACCATGACCTCACCTAAACCTAGTGATTCCCAAAGGTCTGCCTCCTATTGCCATCCCATTGAGGGTTAGAGTTTTAATATATGAATGTTGGGATGGCACAAACATAGACCACAAGACAAGACACTGCTTTACTGTTTTTATTATGTCTTCCCCACCAGAAGGTATGCTTCACAAGTGCCGGGACAGAGTTGTATTCAGTACTGTATCCTCTAGAATATAGTAGATACGTCATCAAAATAGCATTTGAGTTAATGAATGAATTACCATGGCAAATGATGGTCCCTTTAAGATTGACATGATAATCTCAGCCAACAGTGCTTTTTTGATTGATCCCTTTCCTTTTTTAAAAAAAATCTTCATTTTATTTGGAGATATGAATTATAGAAAATTTAGCAGAAAGTAACTGAAGAGTCAGAGCCAAGGAGGGAGAGGTATGATGGTGTCTGGCAGAAGTAAATATCTAAAAGCCACAGCAGGAGGGACAACTGCAATTTGCTGTAGAATACCTTAGATTTCTCCAGGATGTGATAGTAAGTCAAAGCTCTCCAGGAGCAATCAGTACTTAAGAATCATCGTTAACTCTTGAATGAGCTCAAACAATGTGGTTTTCCTTTCCCTGCATACTTGTTTCAGTGGTCTGTCTAGTTGAAATATCCAAGGTGGGTGACTGCATGGGCCTCCAGAGCCATTCTTAATTACAGTCCATCTGCCTCAGGGTTTCACGGGCTGGAAGGGAAAAAGGAGAATCCAAAAAAGTTAAAAGTGATTCATCTTACATTTCTCTGCATTTTTTCCATTAATGCTTAGTCTGAAAATAGAAGACTGCTAGTCATTAAGAAATTAATTTTCAACTTACAAGCCATCATTTTTTGGTCTTTTAGACCGAAAATATTATAGACCACAATGAATTGATTACCTTATAGATTGTATTATCTTTTCAACTGTTACAAAATATTTAAAATCGAACTAAAGCTAGTTTCAGTTTTCTGAAGAAAATCATGCTTTTAAAATATATATAAGTGTATAAGAACATAAAACACTACTTACATGAAGGTACAGCTAAATATCACAGATAAATAAAGTTGAAACAATAGCAAAAGAGTAAGAATGATATGATTGTGAAGTAGGAAATGCCACATAGGAGCATTTAAGATCTTTTGTGGAGATAAGCAGATTAAACAATCACCCCTATATATTCAATCTAAATTAGATTACAGTGGTTGGGGTGATGGTGAGATTCAAGCAAATATCCTGTTGGTGTTTTCCATGTATTTTATTCAGTAGACACCAGCATTGGGGCTGAAATCTGAGCCCTAATCTCTGGATCTGAAGAGATACACATGAAAACAAAAATGCTACTGTATTTTCCATCACCCGTCATCACGATGTTCTCTCCTTGCCACAAGTTACTATTATTAAAACAGGTACAAAACACAGGGAAAGCTATAGATCTAATAAACATCATTGGTGCTCTGTATTTTCAGTTACCTTGCCTTCTTAGATTCTGATATTTAAAGCTTGGTTTAAATATATGCCCTCCTATATATAATGTGTTGGCACTTTTTTTTCCTTGTTCACCTCTGCTCATGAGGCAAGCGGTTGTCACTAATCAATGCTCATCTTTTGGGCTATCATTAGAGAGAATCTGTTTCTATATTCATTGCAGGATGAACATTTCTATTTTGTTATTTTTTGGGGGATGTTTTTTGTTTAGTTTTCTCTTTACCCTTTTATCTCAATCCCAACTCAGAGATAGATGAGAGGTAAGAACTGTGGTTGTACTTACACCTATATTCAAATGCTTTCTTTATACTTTTTAGTCTTTTGTATTATAGCATTGTGATGCTATTGTAGTAACAAATCCAGGAAAAAGAAAACAACTTACAGTTCCAGACTGATCTTAGCTTCAGAAAACTCTAGCCTCACATAGATGTTACATATAATGATTACTTACCCACTGTGCCTAATCACCAGGATGCTTCCTATAATGCAAAATACAGGGAATTTTCTGAAGGCATTATTTAATCATCAAAGTGTCATGTTTCAAAAGCCCACTGCTTGTTTCTACCTTTTTCCATTGGTTCTGCATAAGTTGTCCTTCCTGCAAAGGAAAATTATGTTTCCTCCCTTGGAAGTAGGCAAAATACACATTAGAAGGCTTACCTTGTAAGGTTCTTTGTGTACAAGGCTATTTTTTTCTCGGGGGTGGGGCGTGGGTACTGGGCATTGAATTTAGGAGTGCTTTCATACTGAGCTACATCCCCTACCCTTTTTCTTTTTTTTCTTTTGAAATGGGGTCTCACTAAATTGCTGATGCTGACCTTTAATTTGCAATTCTCTTGCCTCAACCTTCCAAGTTGCTGGGATTTGCAGGTGTGCCCGATCATGCACGGCTTTGAACAACATTCCCAGACACATTAGCCATTCATAGATTTGTGTGTTACAGTACAGAATGTGCTTCGCCAATTTTGCTTCTACAGAAAATGACAATATTCTCTACTGTGTAGAGAAGATGTCTATTGTGTGAGGCAAGGAAAGAATGTTCAGAGGAGAAATGATCAGATTATTAGAACTATAATCAGAGAATTAATCCATTTTATGGATTAACAGTTTGAAAGGACAACTGTATTGGGTGGCAACCATAGGCAGGTAGGATATGGCTGGAGGAAGAAGGTCACTGAAGGTGTACTTTTGGAATTTATATTTTGTCTTGGGAGCAGAACATTATTCCCTCACCCTCTTTCCTTCTTGACTTTCATTCAGTGAACAGCTTCTCTCTGCCATGATTCTGCCTCACCTTGGGCCCAGAGCAATGGAGCCAGCTGACCATGGACTGAACATCTGAAACCATGAGCCAAAATAAATTTTTCTTCATCTAAGTTGTTCTTGTCAGGTATTTGGTCACAGCCTTGTAAACACTGACTAACATGAGTCCACGTGACCTTTTACATTTATTGCATAGCAATATTTGCATTTGAACTTGTACCTAAAGTTAAATACCCTAAGCAAGGTGTCTTGGGGCACTTCATTGGAAAGGATGCAGAAGAAAAGATGCAGAATAGGACTTTTCAGTTGTGTGATTCACAAAAACTTGTATGTGCTCCTGACAGTTCTAGTGTGTCTAATGGGAATAGCTTCAGAGACACACTCTTTTGGGATCTAGTCTTGTCTCTGTGGCATACTGATTGTATGAACTTGAGCAAGTTACTTGGCTCTTTACATGTTTGTTGAGCAAATCATATATCATATCTGAATCAGAAAGGCACCTGGGACAAGTGGCCTCTTACTGCATGTCACTTTTTTTTTTTCCTAGTCTCTCCTGCCTATAGAGAGTTTTCTCTAGGTAGTCCTGGGGCATTTTTACCATTTTTGTTGAGATACATCTGAAGCAGACATTTTAAAAATAGGAGTGCTCAAGCAGCCCCAGAAAATTATGTGAAAAGAAATCACACCCAGTATAGTCATGCCAGAGAGATTAGCTGAATGAATGAGAATGAGAATAGATCATCACAGGAAGGTGGAATCAGAGCCAACAAAAAGTGTTGGACATGATTTCAACTCTTCGGTTGACATGAATTTTTGGATTTCTGGTTTTTTTTTTCCTTGTCTAGGTGGAATGAATGCTCTAGGTCGCTGAATTTTATGTTTTTCATCTGTATGCGGGCTAGAAAAAGGAAGACAAAGGCAATGGCTAATTATGAAAGTTTACTTGAAAAGTTCTGAATGCTTCAAGAAATAGAATTAACTAGCTGTTCACAGGCTTACCAGATTGATGATAATTGCATTGGGCTTTCTGTGATTCCAGTGAAAGTGGGTTTTAACAAAATACATGTACTTACTGTCAGTTCAGCCTTTGCATTATTATGGAAGACAAATTTCTAGTGCTCAATTTCTTGAATAGTCATAAGAATTTTAAATTCATAATGCCAGTAAAATTTTGGCTTTTGTGACCCGTTTAAAATTTTGTGAAGATGTCCTGGAAGTGGGTCCTATAGATAAGAGATTAAGTCTTCATCAAAAACAAAGGAAAAGGGGAAAACAATTGAGCTTGTGAGGGGTTGGGGTTGTGGCTCAGTGGTAGAGTGCTTGTCTAGCACGTGTGAGGCACTAGGTTTGATTCTGAGCACTGCATATAAATAAAATAAAGGTACATTGACAACTAAAAATATACTTTAAAAAAAAAGAGTTTGTGACAAATGACAGAGCCAGAAATTGGAGGCTCAGGGAGGATAGAGAAAGAAGACTATGGAATGTCATCAGGATTCTTGGTTGCATACTAGAGTCCACTGTGTAGGTGAAGCAGTAAACATCGCCAGGGATGACAGCTGCTCAACAACAAAACTGGGCCGTCCCACATCTTGGCACTCATGATATTAAGATCTTGGTAAATATCTTCGAAGGGACCGGGTGCTCTGCCACTATCTTCTCCCAAAGATCCAAACTGTCATTCAGCAAATACTTTACATCATTTGCTTTTAGGTTCACATACTTGGGTCAGCTTGATGGATCCCCATTGCATGCTACCTACAAAGAAACCTGGGAAATGTCGTTTCAGCTTTTTGTCTTCTGCAGTGTAGCTATGAGAGTAAGTAGAAGAAGTTGGAATGGGAGAACACTGGAAGACTGGAAGGGTGTTGACAGGCTGGTTGAAGTGCTTGCCAGATCTGCCAATGATGGGATTGGACTGAACAGTGTTACATGGGTTACAGTTATCTATAATTTGTCCATTGTGTATTATTTTAAAAATGCAAGCACACCTGGATGGAACTGAGGGTTTCTAGGATGACAAACTGTAAGGGTCAGAAACAGTTGCTTGATTTTGCTCTCTCCTTACCTCAAAGACTTGTTTTGACGAAAATAGACAGGTAGTCCAGAAATTCAAGTATAATCACACCTTTCATAAGGTATGTTGTAATTTAGAACTTTATGAAAGTGATGAGAGAGTATTTGTTGGGAATGAATATAGTTGTCTTTTGGAATAAGAACTACATGTACTGAAATAAGTATCAACTTAATTGTAAATATGCAAGACAGACTTCAGCAGGTGTAGCATAATTTCAGAAATGGAAGTGTAGCCCTAGTAACTGAAGAAATAGTTCCATTTTGTTATTTATAGTCTGTACTTTTAATTCTGTAAATCTGTTTCTAAAACTTGTCTTTTTTACTCTATACCGTCCATATTGAAATGTCACTTTTGGCTGAAATTATATCACTATTTGTAAAGAGGAAGAGAGAGACAGAGAGAGAGAGAGAGAGAGAGAGAGAGAGAGAGACAGACAGACAGACAGACAGACTGCTCTCAAGATATAAGATATATACCCCAAAGCCATGCCTCAATTCCAATCTCCTCCAGCCACACCTCTTCAGTTACCACTCAGTTAATCCCTATCAGGATTTAATCACTGACTGGGTTAAGACTCTTACAACCCAATCATTTCTCCTCTGAACCTTCTCGCATTGTCTCACATGTGAGCTTTCGGGGGACACCTCACATGCAAACCATAACAGTACTGAACTATATATTCATACACTTGATATTGCAACATTTGTTCTGATAACTGAGATGGCTACTAAGTGAAAAAGGAGTGTAACCTATACTGTGTGGGTATGCTTTAGAAAGGGATATTTCATTTCCCTGGCAGAACTAGAGCAGGATCCAGCAAGCTGAAATCTTGTTACTTAGAATGGGTCACAGTAAGAACCTTAGAATCATTCATTTCTGTATTTTTCCATTTAATATTTTTGTACTACAACTGACTGCAGGTAACTGAAACCACTGAAAGTGAAACGAAGGATAATGGGGTCTGTTTTGTTTTGTGTGTGTGTGTAAAAGTACCTTAAGAGCACTCTTGTTTTAAATCACTGGTTTTCCATTAGCTGCAACCAAACATATTAGTTGCTTATACTTCAAACATGTTTTTGTTTGCTTTCCTCTGCTCTTCTCTACTCAAGGGGAAAAGAGAGATTTTAAAAGGGGCTTGAAATGAGAGAAATTAATCCTTGAACTTTTATATTCATCAGTAGTGAGAAACAATATTTCTCTACTCTCACATTACTTTTGACCCCAAACATGTAACTTTTCCGCACATTCTCATTTTCCAAGGACATCTGTTGGGTATCCTACAGTTTAATTCAATTCTGGCACTAACTACCTGGAGTTAAAACAGACTCAAGAGGTTAAGGACTTGGTTCCACAAAACTCCCACCTCAGATGCTAATGGCAAGCCTGAGCCTCTCATTCTGCCTGATGCTCATGACCCCTTCTGGGGTTTGATCATTTTCTAGACCGGCTTATAGAACTCAGGGAGGCACTTGACCTACTATTAACAATTTATTGTAAAGGATTCAACTGGAGGACAGTCTGAAGAGCTGCATATGCAATGTGGGAAGGGGCTTGGAGCTTTCCAATCCTCTCTGGGTGTGCCACCCTCTTGGCACATTTATTTGTTCATGAGCATGGATTTTCCAAAATCCTTCATTTAGAGTTTTTATTACATAGGCGTGATTGATTAAATCACTGGTCACTGGCAACTGAACTCAATCTCCAACTCTTTTCTATATCTTGGAGGTTCTGGAAAGGGGATTAAAATTCCAACCCTCTAGTCAGATGGTGGTTTCCTCAGCTCTTCTACTCCAAGAATGGTCTCATTAGCATGAATTCGGGTGTGGTTGAAAGGGGCTTACCAATGACCAAAGACTCATCCTAGTTACTTAGAGAATTCCAAGGTTTTTAAAAGCTCTTGTGTCAGGAACTCTGGACTAAGATCAAATATTCTAACAAGAGGCTTCTATCTCCCCTGTCATTTAGAAATTAATAATGGTTTAGATACTCTATGTGAGGAACCAGGGAAGAGGTCAAATATATATTTTGTACTATGTCACAATAAGTAAGAACTTTTAAAAAATATGTATTTGTGTATAAGTGAAAATAATTATGGTCATTACATCTCTGGCTTTCACAAACATTACTGTCATTGTAGAATAATTTCTCCTTAGTGTATAGTAAGACAGTTTTGAGTTCTTAAGTGTTTACTTGAATAGGGAAATTTGGATATATTTGACAAGTAGATTAACTATGGTGTTCTTAGTCTGGACTCTGGCATTCAGATTGAACTCGAGACTTTCCATTTCTGAGTTGTGAGATCTTAGACAAGTTAATGTTTTCACTTATAAAATGGGAATGCCTTTGGCACCTAACTTTTGCCATGAGATGGTGCATGTTAAGCATATACCATGACACCTTCTCAGAGCTAGTGCTCAATATTAGGGGGAAAAAAGTGCTACCCTCTTTTCACATTACTTTCATTCATTCTAAAATATTTAAGGAGCACCTATCATGCACCAGATAGTTGTAGGCACTAGAGACACTGAGTTGATAGATGAGACCCTTCTTCTTGTAGAATCCTGAAAGATTACTAATTTGGAATAAAACCTAGGCAGGAATGAGAAAAAAGTACACAGGCACACAACATACTTTTCCTTCAGAAACTTTATGACCAGTTTTGGGAAACTCAAAAGTTGAAAGTGAACTTCAAATAATTTTTAAAAAGTAAACACAAGTGAATAAAAAAGATTCTGCATCATTCCGGTTATTTGTTATATGCCTTCTATTAAAAACATCAAAGAACTGAGCAAATTCATATTAATATGGGAGCATATATGAAAACGGCACAAAGTTCCTGAAATGGGCTCTGCCTCTTGTTCTGGGAAGGGGATGATCTGACATCAGCACAACTCTTTCTCTGTAGCTAGCATGATTTTCCTCACCAGGGAAGAAAGTTGCTAGGAGTTCTTGTCAGGGGTTATGCAGATATTGGTTACTGCTGGGAATTTGTGATGTAGAGTCATTTGGTCAGTGAATGGAAATGAGCTGAATGATCAGTCATGACATTGACTTTCATCTGAGTGGGAAAGATATATCCTGGGTACAGGAAGAATGAAAAATTCAACCATTAGTATTACCCAGTTCCTCTGACTTTCTGCAACTGTATCTTTCCTACACTCTTTTTACATCACATAAAACTTATTAAAATTTATCCTCATTTTTCTTTGAATACAGGTGCCCATCCTGTCACCTCAATTCTATGTATACTCAAGTTCCAAATGATCCTAAAGGATCATTTAAAGTTCAAGTTTAAATGGCAGAAAGAATGCTGATGAAAGGTGAGAAATGATATAACTAATTTCTGGCTACATTAAAGTATGCCAGAGTATTTTTTTCTCTTATATGAATAAAACATAATTGTTGAGATTTTAAGGTAACTATTAACAAAGTGAAAGAATAATTTTCAGGAAAAAACTCTTTTAACATGACCTCCTTTTCTTTTTTACTTTCACAAAAAATTGTCAAGAGTTGTCAACACCATCATTCGTGACTTTTGAAACCTGAAACTTCAACACAAAAAATCTTTATGCATGTTGGAAATTGTGTAAGGTTGAGGTGAGGTCTTCCTCAAAATTCTTGACAGTCACAGAAGCAGATAACACATTATTGCAATGGGTCGCAACAGGATAGACATGGCATGATAATCAAATTCTAGCATTGACTCTTCCAAATTGTATTCTTAGCATCATACACAGAAATGAAGTATTAAAACTTTTAACTTCTAAAATCTACACATACATTTATACATATTAATTTTAATGCAATAGTGGGGGTTGAACTCAGGGGTGCTCTGCCACTGAGTTATACTCCCAGCCCCTTTTTATTTTGAGACAAGGTCTTGTTAATTTGTAGAGGTTCAGCCAGAACTTGCAATTCTCTGTCTTAGCCTTCTAGTGTCTCTGGGATTACAGGTATGTGCCACTGCACCCAGTTTGGTCTAAAGTATATTTTTAAGGTCTCTATTGGAGTACGTCTCAATGTGTCAAACTTTCATTTTAATGTCATAATTTATACTGTAATGGTTCATTGTCTAAACTAGTGTCTGCAGAAAATACTTAGTCATTTAAAAGCACCTTACTTTTAATAGGGGGAAAATTTAAGGCCATGTCATTTATGAAAGTAATGATTTTCTCTAAATATTGCATAATGATGATTTGAAATTTTATTTATTTAAAATGCAATTATTTTGTGCTAGGGATTGTTTTAAGTGCTTTATAGGTAGTAACTCATTTAATCCTCATTTCCTATGGGAAAGGTGATTATTAAATTATTATTTTTATTTAAAAGTTAAGGAAACAGATCAGAAACTCAGAGATAACTCACTGTTATTATCTGTGGCAATAAGGATAGAAATGGTATGGATAGTTAAAATGTTAACATTGGCTATTCCAATTATGTTCTCTGAAACCTACTACATAAACAATGAAACAGTATATTAGTGTTTTTAACCTCCAAAATATATACTTAAACTTTCTATTAGAATAAGTCATTCAGTGGCTCAAACTTTCATTTTAATGTTATAATCCATTGATAAGAGGTGGATCAGGGATTGAAATCCAGGCCATCTGGATCCTGGAGTCCCCGCTTAGGTACACCACGCACTGCTGCCTCTTGCTACATATTGACTAGTTTTCAAGATGGATAAATGCAAAAATTTGCCCATCTAAATAGCCATCTGTCTGCCCTTCTGGCCCTCCAGGATGTCAATATTTATTATAAAATGTACATAAATCCCTGATGAGACAGAATTTTACAGAGAACCATGAGTCTATTACTCTTATTATGGACACATTAGAAGGGGTATAAGAGGGCCACATTATCATTAGCTTTCTAAAAAAGCAGCTACTAAAGCATCACCCTACCCTGTCAACCCTTCAGCCTGTCTTCCCATTTGTTTAGATGTCCTTATTAGTCATGGTCTCATCAGAAAACAAGTAGCACACTCAAATTAGAATACCTCAAGAAAGGGGCTGGGGTTGTAGCTCAGTGGCAGAGCCCTTGGCTAGCACATGTGAGGCAGTAGGTTTGATACTCAGCCCCACATAAAAATAAATAAGTAAAATAAAGTTATTGTGTCAATCTATAACTAAAAAAAATATTAGATTAAGAAAACCTTGGAAAAGTTTTAATGACTGGTGGGAGAGAATTCTGTAGAGGGACTGTGACCTTCAAAGTTAAAGAGACACCTCCAACAGAGAGATCTGAAAGGAATAAATGCCTAGGCACTACTTACCTCCCTTGCTCCATTTCCCTCTTGGCTACTGGAGACCAGAGGGCAAGGGAGACCATTGGTGTAGCCCATCTATCTCAGCCTCCAGACACAGTGCAGAATCAAAAATGGAGGTCAATCTGAGTGGGTCAAATGGAAGACACTTGGTATCATCTTGCTAATTCTATAGTTCATACACATGCTTCTCCCTTCAGAACAAGATTTCCTATTCTTCCATTAAAGTTTTTAATCTTTATTCATTAACTCAACTTCTTTATACATCAGAGAAATTCTGAGAATACAAAACTCCAGCACCAAATGTGTCCTGTCTTTTTATGCACAAAATTCAAACCCGTTAAGTGTTTTTTGAAGTCTGGTTCTATTATCCAACACATTTATTCTCAAACCTAGTAGTTGTATCTCAGAACATTCTGGAAATTTTTTTGAAAGTATTGACTTTATAGGTCTAACCTAGAGATTCAGTCCGTTTCAGATGAGGTCCAACAATGTTCTTTGTTGATTTTGATTTCCCAGGCAACCCCTATTGTAGCCAAACAAAACACAGGCATCTGGGATCCCTTGATAAAACATCTTTAACACAAGACATGTGCTTGACACCTTGTTAAGAGGTTATCTTTGCCCAGAAATTCAGGGACTTCTCACCAGTACTAGATTTGTGAGTATAGAGTAGAATATTGGAATTGCTAGGGAACTTTTCCTAAGTGGTCAGCACCCTCTGGAATCTTCTTCCTACCACAGCGAACTGCTATCATAGATAGGAGAATATTGACTCCTCCCAGTTTTCCAGTGAAGAAAATGTGCTAAGACTCCTGTATTCATCAGTAATCTATTTTATATATGATAATATGAATTATTTTGCATTACTTTCACTATTCATATTTCTCAGTGTTGTGCTAAGAAATATTATGTTAGTCTCTATATTTTACTGAATTTGAATCACATTTATCAAACCTACTCACTCACCCACTCTTCCTTCCTGTATTCCACAAGTACTGATTGTTATGGGAGCCAAGAATGTTCTAGGCTCTATGAATGCCATAGTGAACAAAACAGCTGTGGTTTCTGCCCTTTTGAGTTCATATTCTAGTGGGTGGAAATAGATATTCAATAAATAAGAAAATAGTTTTGCAAAGTTTTTTTTAATTTAATTATTCAGTCATATTAATAGTATAAATCAATGGGTTTCACTGTGATATTTCCATACATGCATGTCACACTTGATTGTCTCTACCCTCCCCCTTTTCCCTCCTCCCTTAACCCCCCTTTCCCTTCCTTAATAGTCTGTCTTCTATTTTTCAGTCTTCTATTTTTTTTTTATCCCCCATAGTTTCCACATGAGAGATAACATGTGACATTATATTTCTGTGTCTGGTTAATTTTCTTTAACTTGATAACATTCAATTCCATCCATTTTCCTGGAAGTGACATGATTCATATTTCTTTATGGCTTACTAAAAGTCTTTGTGTCTATATACCATATTTTTAAATTCATTTTTCTGTGGATGCACACCTAGGCTGATTCTCTATCTTGGCTATTGTGAAGGTGTCATAGTAAACATGGGTGTGCAGGTATCTTTTCTGTTTGTTGACATCATTTCCTTTGGGTATATACTCAGTCGTGGAATAGCTGGATCGTACAGTAGATTTGTTTTCATTTTTAATACAATGTTCTATGAAGGAATTATGAGAAATGTAACAAATTGTACTGGATGGGTAGGGTGAGGGCTATTTCAAGAAGAATCCTTCAGAGGATGGTACAGGAGTTGGAAACTGAAGGTCAAGACAGAGCCAGAGTTGCATAGAGGAAGAAGAAGATTAGAAGCAGAGGGAACAGCAAGTGCAAATGTCCTGAAATAGGAAAGAAACCTGAGTCTTCAAGTAAGGCATTGAGGCCATTTGAGTGACTTGTCCTTACTGAGTCTAGGGAAGAGCAAAGAAATATTTCCCTCTCTTCAGGGTCTCACAAATCAAATCTTAAAATACCTATTGAAAAGAACTGTTTCTATTTCTCCACAAGCATTTAGTTAGTCCATCTTCACATTTGCCTATAATAGATGAAGGTAAAATAAATACATAAACACTGCTGGTAATTCAAATAATTATTGGCAAATACTTGTACCATTCTCCTCCAGAGGTTGATCCATATTATGTGGGACTTGAAACATTTATAAGTTCAAGGATTCCCTTCAAAAAATAATACAAAATTCCCATGCAATTAAAGGGTCCAGAAGCTTCAGACTGATTTGTTCCATGGCTAGTTCACCTGTTCCTGGCACATTTCAACAGTCAAACTGCCTGAGATTCAGAACCCAGGAAGGACAGCAGGGAGGAGGCCCCGCAGATCCCAGGACTATGAGTGACACTGCAGCTCAGGAGCAGTGAGAAAGCTTGTTCTTCTGTGAAGAGCTAGAACCCCTCTTCTCCATCCTTGATGGTGAGGAGGAGAGGGACAAGAAAATTGGACTAGATTTTTTCATGCAGTCATTGTGATATTAGTAACTTAAGGTCATGAGGAAATAGAATAGAGAAAAAAATGTAGCCTGCTATTGCAAAGTTCATAGTTTATGAATGAACTACTAAAGGAAGCTCTGAGCAAGTAAAGGATGCAAGGTTAAGTCAATAAATAGTAAACAATACAAAGTGGGAAGAGCTGACAGAGGTAGAGGCCTGAGTAGGTGGGTGGGGACTGAGAGATGAGGAGGCTGGGGAGTGTGAAGGTTGTGTTGGAGGAGGAGGACAGAGACTTGGGAGGGTTGGAGCAATGGGAAGGGCTGGGAGGGGAGGAGGAAGAGGTAGGTGAAGACAGTAGAAGAGGTGGTGGAGGGGTGCACAGCGGGAGGGAGAAGGTGTTGGTGGTAGTGGTCGTGGTGGTAGTGATGTTGCCGTTGCAAGGCAGAGTTTGGTTTTATTTGGGCAACAGAAGATCTGTTCTTCCTGCTATGTATGAAACCAAGCCTTTCATAATTAGTTTTGATTCTCAGAAAAATATTCTTGTGAAAAATAAGGAACTAATTATTTCTCACATTATAGAAAAAAAAAAAATTTATCTTAATCACAATCAAAACTTTTTGTCCAGACTCTGATCCAGTTTGAGGCAGTGAAACTGTTTGATGACAATTTTTTCACACTTGACTTCTAGGCAATGATAATGACTTGGTTGTCTTTGTTTTTGTTTTGCTTGCTGTGCTAGGGATTGAATTTAGGGCCTTGAGTATACTAGGCAAGTGCTTTACCACTTTGTGACATCACCAACCCCAATAATAATCTTTTTAATTAGCTTTGGCATCCTGGTTTTCTGTGGGCACTCAAGCAATGTGTTGCTTTTCCTTGCTCTTAAAACCTACCAGATGGCCAGGAGCAGTGGCATAGGCCTTTAATCCCAGCCGCTTTGGGAGGCTGAGGCGGGAGGATTCCAAGTTCAAAGTCAGCCTCAGCAACCTCGTGAGCCCTTAGGTAACTTAGGGAGACCCTGTTTAAAAATAAAAAGGTCTGGGAATATGGCTCAGTGGTTAAGTGCCCCTGGGGTTCATCCCTGATGCCAAAAAACCCCTCCCAGATGGTCACCTATTATCTATCATTAAATATTTAAAATGAATCAGTTTTTTGCTTTTAAAATATGTTTCTCGCATACATTAAATATCATATATGACTTGAAAGGACTTGTTTTACATGTCTCGGCTTGTCCTCCTCCCCTTCCTTCCCCTGGTGCTTCACTCATCCTCCTCTCCCCCATCCTTTTCTTCCCCTTCTTTTTCTTCTTCTTGCCTAGCCTTTCTCCTCCTCCTTTTTAGCATCTTCTTCAAATGTTTGAAGGTGCTCTGAGGTGTATGAGCTTGGTGAAGCCCAAACCAAACAGAATTTGTGGTTGGGGAGAGATTTCTTCTAGAATATGTTCTTCCTTTCTTGATATGTAGTTGATCAAATGAGAGTCATTCTGTGGGTCAGCACTGGTGACAGTTTTGCAAATCTGCTTGTTGAATGTCAGATGTGAGCAGGAAATCATCATAAGCTGTTGAATATAATTTTTTCAAAAGGCTTATTGTGACTCAGGCATGACTTTTGACTGAATGTCATGCTTTTAGATTTATGCATATAAGCCTACAGTGTAGAAAGAGCAGCAAACTATCTTGTTTGTTTCTGAGTGTCCATACTTCTCAATATACTTTCCCAAGTGTCTTCTATCCCAAGTACTTTATCGGATGAAACCATATTCAAGAAAGGATAGCCATTTCCCTGCCAGGGTAAAATGCAGTGTAGTGCTTTTCTATATGCTAATTAATTCCAGCCTCAACTACTTTACCTCTGCTTCACAGGCTGGCAGCTAATATTCATCACCTGAATGACAGCTGTTTCTATCCACTTTTCCATGAAAAGAAATAAAGAAATTAAATAAACCTTCTGCATACTAATCACTGACATTCTGAAGTGACAGTTGAATAGTGCTCAAGTGTGAGTCAAAGGCAGACTTGAATTGAAAGATTTTGTCTACATCAACCAGTTGTTGAATTTTGACTAGGTATTTGTGACATGTAGAGAGAAAGGACGGCAGGCAACTGATGAGCCAGTACTATTGCAAGTGAGGATGAATCATTGGAACAGACTTTAAGTAATATTAAATGTCTGCATTTAAGAAATTTAGCAACACTCACTTTAATGCACGTTGGGTACTACAGATTTTGTGTGTGTGTTCTAATCCAGTCTTTTTCTTTAAGTCAACACAAAGATAGAGAAAGCAAGTTTTGTTTTTATAGGCCCTTAGGGATTATTCAATTTATTCAATTTTCTCATAATAATGGCTGATATATTATTTCCAATCACAAAGCTATTGTTTGTCAAAAAGGATTTCATTTCTAGTATAATTTCAATTTCTTTTTACAATAATGACTGGAGTTAAGAGCATCTGACTGATTCTCCCTTAGCAGAATAAGTTGTATATGAAGAATGTCAGTTGGTATAAGGAACAGACACACAGTACTGTTTGGAAAGGATTTTTTAGCCTTTTTGGAGGACTAACATCTAGATACTAATAGTAGATTATTATTGTTTCATTTCTTCAAAGGAACTTACCATTGAATGCTCTTTTCTGCATTTTCCTGAATTTCTATAATACTCTATGTAGTATTGTTCAGTCTGAGATCCTTTAGCATTCTGAGAATATGCACCTAATTAATTTAAGTTGCTTTGATGATATCTACTTTTAATGCAAGAAGATATATTCCTTTTTCTTATTGTTTGAAATTTATTATCTCAGTCATTTTACTATCATGGCAAATTTGACCTCTTTTGGTGGCCAGGTGTATTCATTTTAACAGTTATATAGATTGTATGTGATCATTATCAGTATCAGAATATAGGACAGTTTTGTCACCTCCAGGACACCCTTGTGCAATCCTTTTATAGCCAAATGCTGTCTTTAACCCCTGAGAAAGTATTTTCTTAATACTAAAATCTGAATAGTGGAGAAGAGGAAGAAGGAAAATAAGGAAAAGTGGAAGAAGAGATGGCAAATGGAGATGGCAAAGGGAGGGAAGGGTAGAGAGGGCAAGGAGAAGGAAGAAAGAGAAATTGGGCAGTAACTCAATAAAATGTCCATTGGACTCTAATGAAGAATCTTATATGTTACCTTTGGAATTATCTTCAGTGCATGTGCTTTATTGTATCACATAAGAAGATGAAATTGTTAAAATGATTTCTATAGTCAGCCTCTAAAATTGTCATCTCTTGTTGGCCAATACCATCAGCGTTAGTTCTGTCTGTTGTCAAGTTGGTATTGCTCCCTCCTCTCTGGACTGTAATGGGGAGAAATCAAGGATGACATACCTCAGGATTTTCTTTTCTGCTTGACTCTGATTACAGATTTGTAGTGACAGGTGCTGGGGTGAGAACTTGGAGGCAGAAGAGGACCAGTCTTCTATAGCAAGAGACATTGGCAGATATGGGATTCCCAGTTGCATGACAACCACCCACTTCACTGCTACAAACAGTGAGCTCCTCTTGGATCTTTCCAGGGACTTTCCAGGACAGCTTTACTATAACCTTTGAACCACCATTCTTTTTGCTTCAGACTGTGGTTTCTAAGTCTGCCTCCTAGCTTTCCTGGCTGCCCTTCCCAGAACATGCACAGTGACTTTCCTGACCTTTAACCACTCTAGCTTGCTAATGGTTTGAGTAAACCCTAATTTCTTTACTAAACTGGTCATTCCTGTTATATCTTCAAGTGACTTTGCTTACCTGCCCAAACACAGTCTGCTAAACCACATTTTAAAAGAATTTTGTATTTGTGGCTACATTTAAAATTTACGATTTTTATCTTTAAAATCCTAATTGGCATTTCTCCTTTGAAAAAAATCAGAAGTCGGGAATCATCAAATTGGCATTCCTGCCTAAAGGTAATTGTGTGGTGCTGTCCCATTTAGAGAGAGTATGCTTGTCCACTTCACCACCCAGCCTACCTTACTCATATCATTTTTCTGGACTTCATAGGTTTTGCATTTGTGCCTTTTCCTTGTTAAAAAATATCACCTAAATATAAGGGAAAGTATTTTTTTCAATGAATATGCATTAAATACTTACCAATTACAGTTCTGTTTCTTAGAAATTCCTGGTATTTGGAGGTATATATGAGAAATTGCCAAACAGCTTTTGGTTACTGTGATAGAATAGCTGAGAGAATCAAGTGAAAGGAGGAAAGGTTTATTTTGGCTCACAGTTTCATGTTTCCATCCATGGCAACTTGGCCCTGTTGCTTTAGGCCAGTACTGGCACAGTGTATCATGGAAGATTGTGTGGTAGAAAGGGCCTCTTTACTTCATGGTGGCCAGGAAACAAAGAAAAAGTACTAAAGGCCAGGGGCACAGTATCTCTTCAAGGACATTCCTCTGGTTACTTAACTTCCTCCAAGTACTCCCTACCACATCCCTATAGCACCATGGGCTATTGACCAAACCTTTAACACATGGGCCTTTGGAAGACATTTTCTATCCAAATATAGCAGAATCCCCATGATTTCAAGGAGCTTGGGAGAATAAACTGAGGTAGACAAAAGTGAGCAGATAACTGCCAGATCTTAACAAAATATGTCCATGGAAAGTTTTTTTTTTTAATGAAAAAATAAACTCACTAACTCACTATTTGGATATTTTTAAAGTACTCAGATAGGTTTTTCAGATTGACTTGCATGGCAGTTAACTTTTAACTAATATTCCAATAAATATTGATTAATTTTGTCTGCATTTAGGAATATCATAAAATGTTTTAGTGTAAATGTAAATTAGGTTTTTCCAAGTAAGCAAATTCTCAAGATATTTTAGTTAGAAATCCCAACACTAAATCTAAATACTAATACATATTTTCAGATTTTAATGCAAATATATATTTTAAAATGCTCTTAAATGTTTTCTTAGATATTGTCCAGAAAATTCTATGTAAGTACAAATGTCATTTTAGATTAATTATAGATGAAAATAAATCTACATTTTTCATCTTAGCATTGATTTAAATATATACATATGTGTAAATATATATTTTATATATATATATGTATACACTATCCTATATATATGAATTTTTTCCTTCCTGATGTTGCACAAATGATAGTGTTTAATTTTTGAGGCAGGATTTTTGTATTATGTTGATGTATTTTTACATGCTGAAACAAAAATAGGGTAATAAGTCATTCACTGTGAGTCAACATCTGTTTTGTTTGTTTGTTTGTTTTTGTTTTTGTTTTTTCATCTCCAGGAAAAAATTGAGGTCAGTTTACCAGTTTAGAGAGAATGTAGGTGCTTCATGGGGCAGATAGTAGCACATAAGAATTCATTTTTAAAGTCTTTTTTTCTTTAAATTCACTATCATTTAGTCATATTTTGTTTTCATGGGAAGGAATAGATCCAAAATTCTATTTTCTCCTAGTAGTTGGTAACAATATGAACAGGTGTACTTTGCTATACATATGTGGTATGTGTAGCTATGTGTATTACACATACATATTTTGGTGGAGACAAAAAGGTCATTTATTTGGGCAACTTAAAAACTACTTTTTTTTTAAACAACTATATGTTTGAATCTTCCAGATGGCCAGATATCTGGCTGCCAGATCTTTGACCAGCCCATTTAATGTTTCCTGAATATCCCCTTGTGGTTCTCTGAGGGTTGGGCACGTCTTAGAGTTGGGTGAGAGGTCCCTGCTATGGCAGCTCTAGGATTCACAGAGAAAGCTAAAAATAGTTTTTCTAGTCCTACTGAAAAGTTCATGTCATTAAAAATAGGCATACCCACTGCTCTGTGAAAAGCAGAACAGCAAAGTGAAGATATTAGGACCATTAATAAAGCTGGCATAGATTCAATTTCACATTCTGTCATCACTGTGTACATTTGAGTGTACTCTGCAAACTCCCTGAACCTCAATTTAGCTTCGATAACTAGTAAATGCCAACAGTATCTACTTCATAAGGGTGTTGTAAAGATTAAAAATGATAATTCAAACTAAGAGTTTAGCATTATGTTTGATTCACAGCAAGTGGGAAACATGGTAACTAGTAGTAAGAATTTTGATGTTAGGCTTATGTGCTCAGACAGTGGTGCTCAAATTTGAG
Source organism: Glaucomys volans (assembly GCA_020662805.1). Classification (NCBI taxonomy): domain Eukaryota; kingdom Metazoa; phylum Chordata; class Mammalia; order Rodentia; family Sciuridae; genus Glaucomys; species Glaucomys volans. Next base: position 667,749 of record JAJEJO010004164.1, read on the forward strand.
TGTGCATTGGAACTACCAGGAGGACTTGTTAAAGCACAGTTTGGTTGGCCCCCATCTTCAGGGATGTGATTCAGGAAGTCTGGGGTAGGGTCCAGGAATTTGTATTTCTATCAATCTCCCAATTAATGTTCCTGGCCCTGTGATCATACTTCCAGAACCAAGGATCTACCTGGTCAGACTCTGGGCTAGTCCTATTGGACAGATAAAGATTGCAGTTGGTTCATAGAATGGAATAAAAGAAATATTCCATGTTTAAATCTTTCATCCATGGGCAAAGCTTCTAAAGCCAGGATCCCTGTGGCCCAGTGTCTATATATCAAGGTGCAACAAAATAGGAAGTCCTACATTTACTTACATTTCTGTCAAATATTTGGGAAAATCCATAAAGATAGCATCCAACATTTCACCCAAAGTTTGTTTTTTGCATCCTGAAACTTTGAGGAGGTCACTTGCTTGCCCTGCAGCAACTCTTCTCATTCCTTCCTCCAAGTCTGACATCACCTGCCTCAATTCAGCCTTTGATTTGTACAAAGCAAATGTTGCATCTTCTGTGCTCCCCACCAAGTTGATTGCAGCCCCTTTGAAGTGTGTTGATTTTATTTAATTCTGGTTACTTTTCAGGCGAGACTCCTCTTCCTTGAATTTTTTCAGAGGACTGTTTGGAGTAAACTAAACAGGCAATGGACAAATACTGAGGGGAATGAGAAATGTCTGTGAACCAAATATTACCATCTCCTCACACTTAATTCCAACTGTTGCCTTCCCCTTGGTGCGCACACCTTCCACAAATGCCATTTGCTTACTTTGGATTTAAACATGGGTGACATCTATTATTCATTGTTTGTGACAGGCTATTGCTAATTGCTTTTATCTGCATTATCTTTAATCTTCCCAGGGAGTCTCTGGCCTGGGAAATAGGGTAGCAAAAATACTCATAGTATTAGCAATTATACTTATTCCCAGGAACCCTGTTGACCCATTCTCTGGTCTCGTTTGTGCCCTCTGTTTGTCAAACCTGATGTGCTACATTCTGTAGAACCAGCTTCCCTAGGCTCAGGGCAGGGCAAAGTGACAGAGAATTGGGGTCAGGGGGCAGTACGTGGAGACAGAGGAAAAAGACTAACTGGTTCAGAGGGAAAACTTTAAGAAAACAAGGCTTTGAGATATTAAGTATATTGTCCAATGCAGAACTTTTACTAGGTAACAGAGGGGAGGTTTTTGTTTTTTTTGTTTTGAACTGGGTATTGAACTCAGGGGCACTTGGCCACTGAGCCACATCCCCAGCCCTATTTTGTATTTTATTTAGAGACAGGGTCTCAATGAGTTGCTTAGCACCTTGCCCTTGCTGAGGCTGGCTTTGAACCCGTGATCCTCCTGTCTCAACCTCCCGAGCAGCTGGGATTATAGGCGTGCGTCACCACGCTGGCAACAGAGGGGAGTTTTGAACCCAGGACTCTTTGGTACAGATTATGGTCATACCAATGAAACATGTTTTCCTTTCAGGAGCCTGAATAACAAGTTGATATTACTACAAAACAGAGTCTGTCCATAATCAGTATTGTCCTTTAATATAATGTGCAGATGGAATAACCTCAGTGGGGAAACATTCGTCTCCATTCTGAGATACCCTGCGATGGAAGCGCCAATTGTTATTTGAAGTAAACACACACACATTGATATAACTGATCAACAATGGGACAAACCATCAGAATTGTGCTTTAGGAGTTTGATTTTTCTCTGACCCCTGCCACATATTTAATGAAGACCAAAGTGTTCATTTAAGTCCTAGAATGATTTTTTTTCTCTGTATACCAAAAAGTCAACTGTGCTTAAGAAAGAAATTGACTTTTCAAAAATAATCTTTACATATCTGAGTTTGAAATTTTTAAAGTTCAGCATAGAAATGATACCTTATGATTTAGTGGAAGAAATTCATCTTTCAAATAGGGTGTTATTTTAGCTATTGCAAAGCATCTTCTTTCTGAAGAACTCTCCCCTTCAGAAGTAGAATTTCTATTGAGTTTCAAATGTGACTTCCAGGTCAAAAATCACAGTTTAAGTGGATTTGATGGATTTTCAGAAATAATTTGTAATATGATTTTAGGTCAATACCTGTTTCGATTGAAACATCAAGCTAAACAGTGAATAAAAAGTAATGCTGATGCTTGCCCAAACTGATTGCCTAGTGTATTGGTCTCTCTTTGAAAAATATTCTCTTACTCATGGTAACATGCATAACTGGCTCATTCATTTTGAAAGCTTACAATGTGACAAGCATTTAGCTTCAAATATGTTTATATGTTAATTTTGGTGAAGAGATTGCTTTTGTTAGCTTTTCATCACTGTAACTAAAATACCTGACCAGAACAATTTAGAGAAAGATTATTGGGGGCCTACAGTTTCAGGGGTCTCAGCTCACAGACGGCCAAATCTATTCTGGGTCCAAGGTGAGGCCACATCATGGCCACAGAGATGGCAGAGGAAAGCAGCTCACCTCATGGTAGCCAGGAAGCAGAGAGAGAGGAAGGGGTCACAGGGAAGATAAACCCTTCAACTGAATTACTGAGTGTTCCTAGTATCTTTAATTCTGAAAAATTCTTTCTTGAAAACTTGAGGCCATGCTGAAGTTTGAGCCAGATTCTCATTCAAGTAGAAGATGCTAGGATATGAGCCACACTGGCTTGGTTCTGTCATTACAGGCTGCTAGAATGGTTTTCAGACCCACACTGTCTGCAATATTGGTTGCTCATTGGGGACCACATCATAGTTCTCTGGTCCATGCTAGATGATTCTTCTGCCAATTTCTTCTGTTGTGGGACATGGAAAACAGTCTTCCCTGAGACTGAGGGAATGACTAGATTAGGACTCCATGATTCAGAAAAAAAGAAAAATAAAAGCTTAATCTCCAATATTCATGGGACTTGGCAGGACTTAAACATAAGGATTCTGGAATTTTTCATCCCAGTAAGAATGACCCTTCTACCAACACGGTTGTGGTCTTACCAATTGAACCTCCAAGCCCAGTAAGACTTGGGGACACATTAGGTATTATGTTGGTGGATGCAGTTTTATTAGGTTTATTTCTTTGTAGGCAGTCACCTACTCGGTGCCCAGCAACTTTAGAAGAATAAAGCCTTGGTTCCAAGCTTACACTTTGGACTTCAGGCTCTCCATTGGATGGAACACCTGAAATGTGGGGAGAGTATACTTGCCTCTGACATTCCTGGGCATATTTCCTCAGCCTTTGAGCTGTTGCAGGGCCTCTTTCAGGGACGATATTTTAGTGGAAGATTTGAAGCAGGAGGATTTGCTGTTGCAGGGTAAAGTCCTTAATCCTAGAAGTTGTCATTGAAAAGTAAATGATGACTTAGTGATTTTTCAGGATCTGACTTTTTAGGTTAAGTCACCAGGGAACTGTAAATTTGGTACTAGAAGAGTGCACTACTTCAAGTTTATCTTCACTCACTATCAAGTCTGATATGTTGAGAAACTGTGCAACCCACAGACAACCAATGGTCCTCAGATTTCTCTCTGTATAATTGCTAGTCAACTGGGGAATGAGTTTTGAGAATGAAAAACAGAATGAGAACAGGAGGTTAGAGCCTTGGCTTACACAAGTGATCTGTGGTACTTATGAAGGGTCTGTCCTGGGACATGGTTGCTCTCTAGGAAGTCTGGGAGCGGGTATTAGAATCTCATATATAAAGATACTGAATTTCAGGAGTGAAAATAGCAGTCATTGTAGGACTGAGGTATAAAATAGATAACTGGCCATGAATGCAAAACCAGAAACCCTATTATGAGTAAACAAATTCTACGGCAAGACTTGTGCTTTGTACAGGCCTGGTGACTTTCATCTCAAGTGCCTCCTTCAATCAATTAATAATGGCTTCTTGGAACATTGTGTTGAGAAGAAGTCTAAGGCTCTGTATCAGCTCATTAAAAAAGGAGATGCTTGATTAATAATGTCTGTCATGGGAATGAGGCAGAAGAGGAGGGAGTGTTAGCACATGCATCACCTATTTGTCATTCCTGATTAAACTGTGCAGCCACTGCAACAAAACTCGGAGGGAATCACTGATCTCAGAGACTGGACATGACAAGCACTCATTATGTGAGTAAAGTAACTCAGGCAATACACTTTTCCATCACAGCTGTTTTAAACCATTTTTATATTTTTTAAGTTCATAAAATCATGGCAGTCTTCTGTGCTCAAAAGATAACTGCTTTGGCTTTCTTTAAAGGAAGAAAGTCATTTGTCATGAGTCCCCCACCCCCACCCCTTTCCTGTCTCCATCATTCAATGTCTGTTATCTTCCTCCACCTTTCCACCTGTCTTTTTCTCCATGACAATGGATAAAAACATCCTCCTTCCTCTTCAAGGTGGCTTCTCCATTATTGTCTCCAAATCTATTACTCATGACTTAAAATAGCTGTTGCAGAGAAGCAAGGTTTGCTTAGAAATGTGTTCTAGATCCCAGTGGCCTCTCCCACACTATAGTGCCCTCCCCTCTGACTAACTTAACAAGTGGGCATGATTTTCACAAATTGTTATTTTTCTGTATTTCAAATTAATTTTACTTTGTCATCAAGCTATCAGATTATAGCTCGATTCAGACTAATTATGCATGATATTTGCATGATTTTGATAAAGGAAAATGGAAATTCAGCTTCCTGGTTCCCACCACTTGCTGAGCATGTCTCACTTGGGTCTGATTTTTGTTTGATTACATGAGTTGCATTCATGGGCAATTAGGGAATTTGGCTATCATGTTGCCATTCAATAGTTTAAAGGAAATTCAGCTTATATCTGTTATTAAAATTGTGTTCTGGTATATTTAAAGTGCTACAATCTTCACTCTGGAAGAGGTCTTGAATATTATAATATGTCTAGCTTATTTGAAGTAGAGATTTTTGACCTGTAGTTGTATTTTCTGAACTTGTTCTCTTCCTAAATTGACCTTATCCAGAAAAAAACATTAATATTTAAGTAGCTTGATCTGAGTGCTGTCTTCCTTCAAAAGCAATCCACATATTATTATTGATTAAAAGGTTTGTTTGCTTGCATAATCACTATTAGCTGAGTTTTTATGGTATTTTTTAGATCTTTCTATCACCATGTGTCATCAGTGGAAGTACAGTTTTTCATATATACTTATATATTTATCTTTGGTGAACAATTCACTACAGGTGACTTTTACAATTCTAAGTCTTCACAGAGAAGTCTAAGATTGATTATCTAACCCCCTCTTTGTTGAAGGAATGTGATCTTTTGCTAAACAAAAAATAGTAGAAATGTACTTATTGCATATTTTGTAAGACACAGGGAAAAGGAAACAGCTCTCTTGGTTGTTTTCTATAAAGATATGGAAACTGCAATGAGAAAGAATAGAACCTCAAATTTCTTATTTTTTCCGTAAAAGAGGGAGAAATTGAATATGCCTCTTTGCAAGAAGGCACAGTAGGGAGTAGAATATGGCAATTTTTTAATGAAAAACAGTTTCTTTATTGAATCTACCAAGTAATAAACCAGAGAAAGGGAACTTGATCATTTTATTTTTAAATGAGATGATGAAATGCATATAAATTGGACCTCTGATTCAAGACTATTTTGAGTTCATTGCTATTATTGGAACAACTTTGACCTTTCTATGAAGTATGGAGAGTCCCTGACTCCCAAATAGTATGTCTTTAAAGAGCGAGCTATATTCAATATGTAATACAGTAATAAAAGAGAACTAGACAGTGCTTGAGTCATCATATGGATAGTTGTAGAGTTGGAGAGCCTTGTCACACAGAATTCTTTGAAGAAGTAGCTAGCAAGGCTAGGATTCAGGGAGTTCTGAGGATAGCATCTGCCTTTGATTTCTAAAGAAATAATTGTTGCTTCTGGTTTTCCAAATTGCAAATGAGGGAACTTAGAACGGTATTTGACATTAGTTGACTGACCTCTCTTGTCAGCCAGTCCATAAGCAGAATTAATTGCCTTCCATAGATCTGGTATTAGATGGGAACGTGGTAGAAATAGCCCTCAGTCTCAGTGTTTATGAGAAAAGTGAGTGTTCATTTAGGATGCACTACACTTGCTCTTCTTTAATTTGATTCTTAACCCCTTTGTTTTCTAACTTAGAGGGGAAGACATAAAAAAAAAGTCCTTCATGTTCTAATGTGGTAATTGGATTTTTTTTTTCTGTGTTACATGAGACTTCTTAAGTGTAGGTTGTTAAAGAAAATTTATAATGATATAGATGTGTAAAATCAAGCTTCCTAAATTAAAGTCAGTACCTGTGACTGCTTATCTACCAGTCCTCATTAACTTTGAATTTGTGGACTGATAGTTCCTTTTTGGTCACCTTTGGATATCAAAAGTAACTTGAAGATACATGGTTAATTTAAATACCACATTTATTGAACCTTAGGAGAACTAACCATGAACCTTAGGAAAAACTAGTTGCGCTAAAACAGAAAAAGACTGAGGCTGACAGTCAGCTTCATGAACCTGAACATCATAAAATCCCCTGCACCTCAGTTTCCAGCTGTAAAATGGAAGTGAATTTTTATATGAAATAATTATTACCATTAGCTTTGCCCTTCTCTTCCTCTCCATGTGTGATGTCCACACCTCACTGCTTTTCACAGAGGTTAGTTTTATCATGCATTGCGATGTGTCTGCTATGAAGCATATCCTTACGACAGAGTTAAGGAAGAAGGGGTGCTTTTGTCTTTTTTTTTCAGGGCTGTGTGACTGGAAGCATTTCTGAAGCACGTGAATCCACCAGCGTTCCTTGTCCCCCATTACTGCCTTGAAATCTCACCATTTATGGTTTGCTGCCTTTGAATCTTAGAGTTAGAAACTAATTTACAATGCATTATTTCTCTCTTTTTTTTTTTTTTTTTTTGGTACTAGGGATTTAACTCAGGTGTGCCATACCACTGAGCTACATCCCAGCCCTTTTTATTTTATTTTTTATTTTGAGACAGGGTCTTAGGGCCTTGCTAAGTTGCTGAGGCTGATCTTGAACTTGGGATCCTCCTGCCTTAGCCTCCCAAATCAGTGGGATTATGGGCATGCACCACCACAACCAGGTCTCTTAAGTTCTCATCAATGTCTGAGCTGGGGGTCTGAAGTGAGTCCCAATACTCTGGACTCTTTGGACTGTATTCAGGGAACCAAAAGAAAGGAGAAGGTGGAATAGGAAGTTGTCTGCAATAGATAAAAGAAGGAACTCAGGGAAGTAAAAAGATCCACTATCATTTATTTCAAAGATTTACCTTTGAGATTTTATGATGTAATAGATAACATTTTGAGATCTTAGAATTTTTAAAAATCTATTACTCTGAAAAGAAAAAAAATTACTGTTTAGCTTAAATACAACATTCAAATATTTTTCAGTAGTTAATAATTTATGTGTTCCATTGATTTACACTAGTATTAAAATTTTAAACTCTGGGCTAGCATTTACTTAGAGAAATTAGTGCATGGTTTAAGGAAGAAGGGGAAGAAGGCTTGCCCTATAACCTAGTGCTTACCTCTGAGATTTATTTAATATGGCAGGTGGTGACAAACAGCTGCTTATGACATCTCTTGGAGTGTAATCGCACTACTCAGTGACAAATGCTTCTGACAAATGAAAACCTGGTATTATTCTAAAACAGAAGAGAACAAATATAATTCAGATATGGGATAATAAAAATGGCTTCTCTAAACATGTCAAATAAATTGGACCCCTAAGGAGGGACCATATTACAAGTGGCAAAGATAAAATAGAATGGAATTTTTTTTTCCCCCTAGAATCGTTTCTGTTGTTGTCACTTGTCAGAGTAAATTAATACTCTGGGAAGCAGTTCTATTACCATGCCACCTTGTGCTGCTGTTTTTTAGTAGTTTGAACTGTTAGCGCTAATTGAAAACTATCTGGGAAAGTTAATTGGGGGTGACACTAGTTAGTTGTAACTGAGGACATAACCACGTTAATTGTAGCTTATGGGTCAGATAAAGGGCTACACTTTTCTACCTCTTGAGTTTTAGCTGAGTTCATGAGTCGGTTGTTTTTATATTATAATATTTTTGTGTGAGACAACTTTTGGAAGGCAGGAGTACCTTCACGTGTGATTTGAGGGCAGTTGGAAGTGCTCGCACTGTCTTGTAAGGCAACTGGCATATTCTCCTTATGGTCTAGTAAATCAGAAGTGAAATCAGCTGAGACTTAGCACACGCACACACATTTCCATCACAGTGCTTTGCAGACTTTAGCCAGACACATGACACCTAAAGGATTTTGCTGCTGTACTATTATTAATTTCTCTAAGCTAATTTAAAATTTTCTCTGATTTTGCTTATCTTTGGCATAAGTAATAATACTCATGAATTCAGGTTTGATATTAAGCTACATTTTCATTACATAATAGATACAATCATGGAAAAAGTTCTTAATTTAAAAAAAAATGTAAATAACACCCCATATCACTTGATAATACACCCACATTTTAGGATACATTTGAATGATCAGTACATACACCATTGATTTTCATAGCCGCTAAGTTTGGTTGTTTATGGTTTTAGAAGCATTGATTTTACCCCCTCCCATTTGTTGAAATGGGAAATGCATTTGTATATGTATGATATTGAAAAGGAGATGGAAACACATTTCATATAATTATTTCTTGGCCCCTTCTGGGATTATAATAGCGAATACTAATTAGAACAGGTACACTTTAGAACACTGTATGGAAGAGGCTTCCTGCAGTAAAAAGATGAGAGACAGGGCTGGCAGCAGAACCAGTGGGTCCATCAGCGCTCATTCCAGGCTATTATAGGTGATAAAATAGCAATGCTGATGAGCTGGTGGTGGCTGCCAAATGCTGGTGTGGAGAATTTGGAGGCTGAGTCTGGGTTCAGTGGGGAGGATACAACCTTTGATAAGATGTCTACCCCAGGCTAGAAAGAGGCTGCGACAGCAAGTATGCCAGGTTTTAACCATCCCTCTCCTGGGTGACAGTATCATTGCAAAATACTTCTGCAGCTATGGTTTTACATTGAAATAGAGATTTTTTTGTTTTTTTAATCCTTGGACCATTGAATTTTTCACCTGCTTGATATTTCTATCTTGGTTATTTTTTATCTTGATTGGTGTAAGATTTTATTGCAGTATGCATCTAATATCAATCATAATAAAAGTCTAAATTGATTCTTCCTTTCCTTTTTTCTGATCATGTTTTGACATTCACTCTTGCCTGCTGCTTATATTTCCAAGGCTTATTCAGCTTTTAAACTGAATTCTACAAAGCGACTTTGGGACTAACTAGACCTCTATGGATTCTCTTTTATTGAAGCTGAAGTTGGATTCAGACACTTATTTTCACATATTGCTAATGTGTATGTATTACCTTTTATATTTCCAGACTCCCAGCAGGCAGAGAATGCAGAGGATGTGAAAATTTGTGTGGTTTAAATGTGCATTTTTACAAACATGACATCAGAAACATAACGAGGTGACTTATGAATACAGAGAAATAGCTTTTAAGAGTAGGAGGTTCTTGGCATTGGCTCATGATGACTTCTAGAGGTCCAGATTTTTAAACATGCAAATAAGAAGGAGGAGATATGGGACTTTCTCTTTTCCCCCTTCCCTTTCAAATTCCTTCTTCATGTCCTGCTTCCAGAGAGGAGCAAGAAGACTATGGGTTGAGCTGGGAGATTCTACTCTGGTCTAAACTGAGAAACCAAGGTTTATATTTTTAAAAACAAGTCTGTCACTCCCCTCCAGGCTCAATCCTGTACAAAGGCCAATGTTTTGTTTTGTTTTATTTTGTTTTGTTTTTTGTTTTTTCCCCTTTGGTACTGCAAGCACCCTTAGATCCTCTTTTAAAAACCTGTTGATTTGCCAGGTTCTACTCTTACAAGTTTCCCAGTCCCAGACCCCACCCCTCAGGTACCCCAAACTAATGCAACCTACCTTGCCCCAGTGAAAAAAATCTCAGACTTTGTCTTATAGGCTATTTCTGCAAAAATTTTCATGCCCCTTCTAACAGCAGTTCTCACATTTAAGCATGCTTCAGAATCACCCACAGGGCTTTTTAAAGCACAGATTGCTAGACCTCACCCTCAGATTTCAGATTAGGTAGGCTTGGGATGGGACCTATGAATTTGCATTTCTAACAAATTCCCACGTTGTCGACCTACTAGTCTAGATACTACACATAAAGAGCCATTGCCAAACATTCCCTTCTTCATTTGAAGCCTCACCCAACTGAGGTTGGAATTTATGTAGGCGTTGGACTAGTTATCCTCCAAATGATCTTTGTTTATCCAAATTGGTGCTTGCAACACGCAGGAAGCTCCAAAGGTGACAAGTATGTTAAGAGTTTTCAGTAGTGTCCTTCTGGTGTTCTTTCATTGTTTTTACTACCCCTTTCTGCTCCTCCTTCCCATTCAACTCTCCCTCCGACTACTTTTATTATCTCCTACTCCCCAAATACCAGCAAACCAATAAACAAAAACCCAGCACACAGAGCCAAGAATGCAAGGGGATAAAGTGCCTTGAATTGCAATGCCAGGGAGAAGATACACATCTCCAGGGCCTCATTCACATGGAAACAGTGTGAACCGTGCCCCCTAGAGTTGTGCAATGTGTGCCTTGTTGAGAGGTATGACTTGGCAGCACATAGCAGCAAGAATCCTTTTTATAAGCACTGTTGCAGTCCCCTTGCTGGACTGGCAGAGAGGGTAACTAACCTACTTATGAGAATCCGCAATTAAGATAGAGCCTCCAGCTCCTTGGCAGACCTCTAAAATGACAGACTTACAAAAAATTCATTTGTAATAACTGACTTACCAAAAAAGGTAGCCTTCGGCCTGTGTCAGTCTAGACACCGTGACAGTCTCACCTTCAGGGGGAAGGACTCAGTATTGTCTCATTTGGTTACTCAAGGGGAACTTTCCCTGGTCCCACCCAGGGGAGTGTCTCCTATAAGGATTTCTTTCCTCAAAGAGACTAAAAAGCAAGAGTCCCAGAAGGAAGCAAAAGACTAGTAGTCATCTCATGCTTTCCTTATAATTCCTGATTCATTTTAAGTCAGCCATCTCAATTTACACATCAATCTGTCTAATCCCTCCAGAGCCCTCTGGGTTTTTTTCCACACCCTTGCCTGGGAAGCAGTTTCCTTCCCTAGGCTCGCCCTTTATTATTATGCATGTGTTGAAATGAGCAACATAGATGCTACCACTCCCCTGAATGCTTGGTTATATCACTGGGAGAAAAAGTGACAAATAATTTTTACCCTCCAGAGGGTTCCTACACCATATTTCTTACAGACTTGCACTGGGGTTGGGGGTGGTCTCTGCTATGTGTCTTGCTTTGAAATGTAAAGACAGGTATGTTCTGCTCAGTTCTCTTGCTTGGTCAGCTTGAGAGTGTATCTGTTTCCCTAGATGATAATGACAAAGAGGTCCCCCCCCAATATGAAAGATTAATATGCTGCCATTGTCTACTGTGTTGTGTGCTTTTTTCATAAGAGCTTTATTAGAAAGGTAAATTTTTAGCCCAGCTCCCACGATGACACTTAAAATGTCCCCTCATTATCTCCCCTTTGTTAAGGAATGCAGGGGAAGAATAAGTTTCTGGTTCTCATTATTTCTAGGAGTAGATTTCTACTTAGAATACAGAAAAGCATCTTATAGATAGGACTTGATGTTCCTAAAAGTGTGGGAGGGGTGCTTCTTCTGTGTTACCACCCACACATTATTTTAGTGACTTCTCTTCATCAATTAATACAGAATGAAGACTAGAAATTGGGGCTTTGGCAAGGGTGAACAGCTAATAAAATATGTCTCCACTCATGTTTCTGCCCACTTGATTCCTTTCCTGTGAGGGTGGTTTAGAACATTGCTAGTCTTGCTAAAAACTGCTGAGTTTTATTTCACACTAATAACACCTGGCATCTTTATGTGCTAAGGATAAATTAAGCACCTTGTGAACACAGAGTAGACATGGGTTTCACCATAATGTAACTTATTCTACACTCATTATGAATAGAGAGAAATCTGTGTCTGTGACTCTTTGTGTGTGTAGGTATATATGCAGCCTTTCAAAAAGTATTAATAGCTTTGGCCATTTTGCTGATTTTAGGTAAAGGCAGCACTTTTTGATGCATTCTGATGAGTTATTAATATAGATACTGAGACTATTAGAGGTGAAATGGCCCTTAAAATCCACTTAGTTCAAAAATTTCATGTCACAGACTGAAGAAATTGAAAACTAGAGTAATTATTTTAACTAATTATAAAATATACCCTGTACATTTGGTCAGATTCAAAACTAGAACTCAAGGATTAGGCAGACACCCAGTCCAGGGTGCTATCACATGACACTGTTCTTCAAATAATGAACAAATTATTCAAAGACATGAACATTTGTATCATTTTCCAACATTCTGCCTTGTGGTTTTTAAATTTTAAATGGTCTAAAGCATATTCTTTCATATTTAAAAAAAAAGATTTATTTTGAATGTTTCGATTTAAAGAACAATCGGGACTTTTTTTTTTTTTAAAGTCTTTTACTCCCTCCTTCCCAATGTTAATATCTTAGCCATAGGGTGATTGAACGAGAAATAATAATTGCACAATATCATTAATTAGTATTGAAACCTTATTTGAATCTTTCCATATATATACATATATGCGTGTGTGTATATATCCAGGATCTCACATGACATTTAGTTGTTACTCCTCCTTACTGCCCTCCACTCTGTCATTGATTCTTAGTTTCTCCTTGTCTTTTATGACCTTGATACCTCTTAAGAATCTTGTCTGTTATTTTATCTAATGCTGTTCAATTTGACTTCGTCTGATACTTTCTATGGTTGAAAAAACAGTAATGAACAGCCCGAAAATTGGGACGCATCTGATTCATGGTATATCTTAGTTTATAGGGTAGTAATTTTTTTCTTAGTGTTCATACAATGATGACACATGATCCATAGTGTCTTAGTGTATACGTGCATAGATATCAACTTCTATCTAGTCTGTGCCTTCTGCATTCATTTCAGTGCCATAATTCCTTTGTAATAAAGTTGAATGTGATTTTTCTTGAATTAAAAGCCTTGTAATAAAAATAAATATTATAGGTAGAGAATAAAGTAATTAAAGTACGATGATTCAAAGCAGATGGTGGGGCAAGAGAAGCTATGCCAAATCATTATTCTAAACAACTTTGAAATCATTTGTTCCATGTGACAGCTAGAAATAGTTGTTTGCTCTTTCTCCATAGGATGTTATGAACTTTCATGAAGTTTTAAAATATTTTTTAAGTAAAGCTCTAAATATCCAGGGGCATGTGTTAAGTCATGTTGTAACATGTATGGAGATACCCAGCAAAAAAAAAAAAAAATGTGTAAAATAGATACCTTCTTTTCCTCTTCCTCCTCCTTTTTTCTTCCTTCTTCTCAATACTTCCATATCTTTCTATTTCTTTTTTCTTTTCTTTTTTTTTTATATTGGGGATGGAACCCATGGTGCTTTAGCATCCCCAGTTTTTTTGTTGCTGTTTTAAAGACAAGATCTAAGTTGCTGAGGGTCTCATTAAGTTGCCAAAGATGGTCTCAAATTTGTGATCCTCCTCCCTCAGACTCCCCAGTTGCTGGGGTTTCAGATGTGTACCACGGCTCATCTCTTCTTTTTTATTTCCTCTTCCTCCATGGCCTCCTCTTAATATTCTTTCCCTTCTTGCCTGTGAACTTTCTCCTGCATACTTTTCTCTCCATCTTGTCACCTACTAAAGGAATATGCATTTAGTCTGCATAGGAATAAAACTGCTAACCAAAGTTTGGGAGAGAAAGCTGCAGAAATTTAAGAAGCTCTCTTACACCGCCATTTACAATTTTACTTGGTTGGAGCATATGCTGTGGAGAAAACATACTAGGAGATGATTGGCATGGTGGTCCAATATGTATTTTCCATCAGGACTTTATAGGGTAGTGTAGTACTCAGGCAACTAATGTCATAGCTAGTGTCTGCACAGAAATTAAATTGGAAACCTATGCCACACATACTTTTTCCCCAACTAAAATAAACCCAGAGCACAGTGCATTGAGCATCTGGTTTTCTAGTAAATAAAACCAGGGTTTGCAGGTAGAAATTACTGAGTAGTAGGACATCGCATTCAAGTTTCAGTTTGAGGGTAAGTGTCAGCTGACAAAATCTGATTTCTTGCACAGACAGAGGATCTCTGCATCTTTTCTGTAGAAAACTGCTGGCAAGTGCCCTGCTCTGCCCTTCCCTTGCTCCTCCTCCCAAGAATTCTATTACTGGGGGAAGAAGACCTGGGAGAGTGAAATGACTCAGTACTCTTTTAGGCAACAGGATAGTTGGGTTTTGACTCAGGCTGTTCAGAACACCATGGTCCTGGCTTCCTTGGCAACTTGGAGGCACCAGAAATCTGAGATTTGAAGTCGTGAATTCGGTATTGACATGAAAAAATGTCACTTGTGTTGTGCTGAAGCAGGCATGCTGATTATGTAACAGCTTCCAACACATCCCCTGCTGGTGGTGGGTTTTGACTGACATTTTATAGGCCTTATTACTCTTGAAAACAACACTAAAAATGCCATGACAAGCTCAAGATGGAAATATGAACACATGATCCTCTCCCTGCTGAACTAGAAAATGACTTTTTGTAATTCTCCTTGGAAGAAAATGGAAAAAAAAATAAAAAATATTCACATGATTCATAATATTGAATCTTTTTGTTCCCTGCAGGGTGAGAGGATCCTCAAACCTTACAGCAGTTTAGCATGGTCTAGTCTCTATAACCTTTCTTTGGGCTTTTTAGAGCTCATGATCACATGCTAGTTTTTGAAGTAGAGGATGAAATACATAAGACATCAATGGTTTGATAAATATTAAGTTTACAGTGGTGATGAGTTCTTTTGAAATTCTTTGGTAGAGAGAGTTCATCATTTTAATAATATAGAGATGGAAATGGAGTCGAAATTCAGATCCCAAGAGTAAACTTAAGGTGATTTTTTTTCTGTATACAACAATTTTTCAAAGTGGGATGGAGCTTTAAAATGTCAATGAAATGTAAATGGCATGTTGCATTGGTTTTAATTGACTTGTTGGCTCTCCTCAAGTAAATTTGAATAGCACACAGAATTTCAATCCTTCCAACTTTCTTCTAAAATTATATTGCCAACATACACCAATTACACTGCATGCCTACCAACATCCCTGGATTCTGAATTCTGTCTGCCTTGTTATATAATTAATAGTAATAATAGCAACAAAAATGGAAATAATAATTAGATTTATTGAGTTCTTTTTTTTTTTTTTTTTTTTTTTCTAACTTGTGAACACACACGGACTGGCTTCCATATCCATCATGCTACACTTTAGTATTATTTTTTAAAAATCACACTCAACTCAAAATGGAAAGACAGCAAGTTTGGTGTTACTTTTTTCCTAAGCCAAATGCTCTCTGCACCCAGAAGAAGTGAAGCAGATATAGAGGAATAGATACAGAATGAAAAGCAACCTTTCTGAAGCATTTTGAAGGACAGGTGGTGTGAAAATTGTGTTTTGTTAGGAATTGAAGGATATAGAGTTGGAAATCACCTTATGGTTGAGGTAGAAAGATCGTTTTTCTGGAAGCACATGTTCAATGTTGGCAAAGCTTAAGTTGTTTTTGATAAACCTGTTTTCATGTAGAAATTACTATAAATGGGCAGCAGATGTTTGCTTTTAAGGGGCTTACTTTTGATTGGTCAGCAAGATAAGAATGCACGTGGTGATGGTTAAGAAGCAGCTGGTGTCAATTTAAGAGAATGATGTTTTATCCTCTTCTGTCTTGACCAGTCTGAGAGCAACAGCATCAATGCTTAAAGATATAGATGCAATATTCACCATAATATCCAGAAACTGATTGTTTATGGAAATATATCAGTAACTTTACTGCACAATAAAAAATGCCATTTTTTACATTTATGTTTTTTATTGTTTCTTAAAACAATATTACTAGAGCTATATTCCAATTGTTACTGGCTTAGGCATGGCTGATTTAATATAATATATTCTAAGAAATTGATTACAGAGGTGATAAATTTTATCCTGTGTAACATGATGTGTACCTAGAATTTAAAAGAGTCTCATTTTTCCCCCCTCAACAATAGTAACTAGAAGTTACTACTAGTTACTAAAGTAACTAGAAGCATGGCTGTTGCTATCCTATTTAGACAAGTTTTAACAACTAAAATCTGAAGAGGAAATTATGGTGAGGTTGAAAACCATGACATATTTTCAGTTGGAGAATGTTTATATGAATTGTCAAAGGAGATAGAGAATGTGTTTAATATTTTTTTTCATTCCCCATGATTAACAATTTAAGAAAGCTAGCTTGAATATTTATTATTCATAGGGTAGAAGATGATGAGCCCAAGTCCTGAAGAGATCTCTCCTTTGGATCATTGTGATTTTAAACCCCATAAGCTGCTATTGATGAAATTATTTTAGATGCTGCCTTTGACAATGGATTGTTCTCTTCCTTGTCTTTTTAATTTTAATTTTGAATTATGTCATGCAGTACAATGCATTAATCTTAAATGTGTGTACTTGTTAGCCACCTCTGATTAAGATATACAACAATGTGAACATCTCACAAAAGACCCACATCACCTATCTCATTCTATTTCTTCCTCCTGTACAAGCAACTGATATTCTGGGCTCTGTCACCATCCATTAGTTTTTCCTGTTCTTGAACTTCATATAAATGGACTCATACTGTATGTTCTTGTTTTTGGAAAAACCCAGTGCTGTTGTGTGAGAATTGGCTGACAAAGATGGAAGAGAAAGAGGCACACAGACTCAGGGTTACACAGAGTGTAATTTATCAGGAACTTGAGGACAGAGTTCTATCTTGGGCTGCAGTCACATAGAAGGATTTCTGTACCCCAACACAGAAGAAATGAATTTATATGCTAAGCTGGACAAGGGTAGATTGCATCCAATTTTAATGTACCTGGCCTTTTCCAAATTATTTACATATTAAATGTCAGTTTATAAATAGTTTGGGCATCAGTGGCTGGCACAACTCACTTGATGATCTTAATGACTTCATCCTATAGGGTTTGAGATGCATGCCAGATCACCTGGCAGGCAGAGTTATGTCTACAATCAGTATGACTGTAGTCATGTCAAGCTGGATCTCTAGAGTTCACTTTTGCATCTGGGCTCTTTTGTTCAACAAAACATTTTTTATTCTTCTGTATTGTTACATATAGAAGCAATTTATTTCCTTTTTATTTGTGTATAGTATTACATTTTATATAGATAGCAATATTCATTCATTCCTGAGATGGGCATTCAAGTTGTGTGTGTGTGTGTGTGTGTGTGTGTGTGCGTGTGTTTGTGTCTGCACGCACGTGTGTGCGTATGTGTGTTTTCCATTTTGTTTTTGTAATACTGGGGATTGAATCCAGGGCCTTGCACATGAGCTACCCTCTACTGAGCTACACCCCCAGTCCTATTCAATGTGATTTTAATTTGAATTTTCTGTCATTCATTTGGATCTCCTCTTTTGCAAGTCCTTCTTCAAATCTTTTGCTTATTTTAAAATCAAATTGATTTTTTCCCCTCTGATTTCTGGTAGTTCTTTTTATATTTCGGGTATGAATCCATTGTGAGCTATGAACTGTGACTATTATCCCTCAGTTGGTCTTGTCACTTAATTCTGTTAATTGTCACAACCAGCTTGACCAAACTCTCAGGTCCAGTGAGGGGCAAAAGGGGATTGGAAAATAAAGATTCACAGACATAGATCTTGAAGATTAAGCTGGAATCAGGTGGATCTCTGCTCTCTGATGGAGAGGCAGATCTAAAGAATCATGCCAGCAATTTTTATTTATATATGTCTCATTATCAGGTTAAAGACTCTCTGCAACCATTATTCTTTGTATTCAGAAGAGTTACAGAAACTAGGGCATCTATGTAGCTTTTCCCCTGCTGCAACCCACAGTTGCAAAGTGCAATGTTAGGAGCTTTGCATAGCTCTCAAGAAAGTCCATTGTTTAAAGTTACTGTAAGGCAGGAGAAGTAGAGCTGGTGAACACTGTGGTTGTCTAGCATAAGAATTCCTTCCTTCCCAGGAGCTGTGTGCCTGAGATCAAAGTCAGAGCTGATAGGACCCCTGTACAGAGCCTCCTCATGCAAGGCATTGCCACAGCAGCTAAGCATCCTGTGCCCTTGCACAGAAACACTCCAGGCACCAGGCATGCCACAGCCATGCGGTCATCAGAGACCCTCAATCTCAGTCATTGCTCTCCCATCCTCTGTCACTGCTCTTCACACTTAATGTTAACTTTTATGAACAGAACATCTTTATAAGGTAGACTAATAAGTTTATTTTTAATGATTAGAGATTGTTGTGACCTGCTTAAGAAAACTTTGCCTCTTGCATTTCTTATTTTCTTTTTCATCCAATTCTCTTCTAAACTTGTGCTTTTGAGTTCTGGGTGAGAAGTCTATTTTGCATTTTGTTTTCTTAAGCAAAATGTTTTGAACAAAACTTGGTTTTGCTAATGACTCAAGATTCTCATTATTGGTGTATGTGTGGGTGCATATGTACACGTATAAAATGTACAAATTCATATATTTTACATGTGTATGTATATACACATAAAGTATATATGTATATGTGTATTTATTTTGTGTCTTTGTTTGGCCATACTGGGGATTCTGCTCAGGGGCACTGTACCACTGAGCTGCATTCCCAGCCCCTTTTTATTTTTATTTTTGAGACAGTCTCACTAATTTGCTTCAAATTTATGATCCTCCTGCTTCAGCCTACAAAGTCACTGGGTTTTCAGGCATGTGCCACTGTGCCTGACTTCATTATTAATCAGTTATACAGTTTACCTCACAGAATTGTTACAAGGATTAGGATAATACTTGTGAAAATTTTTGATACAAAGAA
>JAJEJO010004165.1:1069-65765 GCA_020662805.1 Glaucomys volans
CCATAAAGAAGAATAAAATTATGGCATTTGTAGGTGAATGGATGATGTTGGAGACTATTATGCTAAGTGAGATTAGCCAATCCCAAAAATCCAAAGGCCGAATGGTCTCTCTGATAAGTGAATGATAATGCATAATGTGGGGTGGAATGATGGCAAGAATGGAGAAAGGATAGAGAACATAGAGGGAAGGGAGGGGTGGGGTTGAGGTTGGGGGGTAAGAATAATAACAGTATGTGTGACAGACATCATTGCCCTGTGTACATGTATGAATGCACAGATGGGGTGACTCTACTTTGTGTACAACCAGAAAAACAATTGCTGTACTCCATTTGTGTTCAATGAATCAAAAAATTAAATAAAAATTAAAAAAAAAGAAAAAGAAAAAGAAAAAAAGAAAATATAAAGGAAAATATCATACACATAATAGCAGTAAGCACAATAAAATACTGAGGAATGAAAAAAAGAAAGAAAAAAGAAAACTACCTTTGTGTTTGTCACCATATCCTATTACAATCGGTCTATTCTGTTTATTCCTAAATTGGGGTGACTCTATGTTAATCATACTTCCTGTATTTTTTGTAAAACTTTTCATTTTCTATCTCAGTTATTAAAGAGATTTAAAAATTTGCACCCCATAACTTTTAAATATATACATAGAATTTTTACAGATAATAGATATTCACTTGTGCCTAATGACTATGTTTTCAGAAAATTTTTATCACCTTTCCTTTTTTCTTGCTATAATGGGCTCATGATTTTCTAACAGATTCAATTTTTTTGTTATTCACTTATGAAAAATCTAATTTATTTTAATTCATCAAATCATGGCAACATAGCTTGTGGCATTCCTTTGAATTTACTGGATCACTTGTCTTTAAAAAAGCCTAGCTCTACCATTATAACTAAAAGTATTTTAGACTTATTTTTTTGTTTTCTGATGACATACTCCCTTTTATTTTTGTCTGTATTCTCCCTTTTATTTCTCAGCTGTCCTTGAAGCCAGGTTCAGGTCATTTGACTAGTTCTTGGTAATAGACTGCATGTGGAAGTGATATAGGTTCCTGTGAGTGCAGGGTCTAGCAACCCACATATGGAGAGGTCTACATTATGGTAGATGCACTCATCCTGGATTCCCAAATCACCTGATTAAGGGAAGTCCAAACCAAGTCTGCATGAGAAAAAAAAATAGTGTTTTAACATCTGAGACTTCCGGTTATATATTTAATTATCAGCTGAAATACTACAATGAGATAAATTGAGACCAAAAGACACTGAGGAAAAAGACAGTGTAGAAAACAAAATAATCAGATTGATGGTTATTATAGACAGTGAATATGTGGACTAGCCAAAAACAATTATGAATATCTGAAAAGGACAGAATACAACAAATGGAAAACTGTACAAAGATACAATATGATCATTTCTCTGGGATGAAGGAAGAAGCAAATCTGCAAAGTGAAAGCGAACCACATCCCATGAAAAATGAAACAGCGAGACTGAGACTGATTATTACTGACTGCTTACTATGTAAAATTTCTAAGACAGGGAAAGAATTCTTTGTGCATATAGGCAGAAAACGCAAAACCCATTCCAGTGAAGATGGTATTGTAAATTTGCATTTTAAATATGCCTCCTCTCTGCAAAGATAACAATATGAAAGTGTCATAGTAGTCCTCAAGAAAAAAGATAAAGATCCTTTGGAGCCTGAAATGGAATGTAATCAGTTTAGCAGTAAGCAAAGACTAAAGACAGGAACCTGATGCTGTGGCTCAGGAAGCAGGCACAGAGCACCACAAGTGGGGACTCCTGCAACAGAAGTTTCCCAAATCTGTCATGGCCTAAGTCCAGAAGCACTCATTAAAATTGCATTTGGGATTAGGTTTTCTTGCCTGAAGTGATCACAGATTTCTCTGATCACTGCCCAAGATTATGAGTTTGTATGTCAGAATATTTACTTTGAGGGGCAAGAAACAATAAATGTCATGAAGAGAGTACCTCAACTATGTTGCAATATCATTGCTTGACAAGAGAGATAAATTGTGAATATTAGATCTGGTTCCATTCTGGTGTAACAATTATATGACTGAATGCCACTGCATCAAGAAACAGTAGAACTAGATACCACAGGGAGAGAAAATGAAGAAAGGACAAATGACTACCACATTAGGACAGTAGCTTTATGGAAGAAGACAACAAAAAAATGAAATGGATAAATAAGTAATAGATAAATAATTTTAGGACAGCAAATGCAAAAATGAGATAACTTAAGATGATTTTAAAGAATTGGGTTTAAGAATCTCAAAACATAAGAGAAATTATATGATCCATAATAATAAAGACACTATGTGTTCAGGGCCTTGCACTTTCTAGGCAAATGCTCTATCACTGAACTAAACCCCAGCCCTTTCTAATTATTATTTTGGAGGGCGTAGGACAGGGTGTCACTAGCTCATTAGCCCAGGCTGTCCTATAACTTGCAATCATCCTGCCTCAGTTTCCTGAGTAGTATGCCACCCTTTCCTAGTATATCAGTCCACTTGGATGTCACAACAGAATACCACAGACTGGGTGACTTAAACAACAGAAGAAATTTTTTCATGGTTCTGGAGGCTGGTAAGTCCAAAATGGGGGTACAGTCAGTCATTTTCTTGTGAGGGATCTCTCTAGATTGTAGATGGCTATCTTCTTGCTGTGTGGTTTAAGAGTCAGAGAGAGCTCTAGTGTCCCTTAGAAGGACATTAATATTACTGGGACAGAGTCCCACTCCTTTAACCTAGTTTAATCCCACTCCTTTTTCCTCTGAGGCCCCATCTGCAAATGTAGTGAATGAAGTCATGGAGGTTAAGGCTTCAGCCTGAGTGGTAGGTGGGAGGACACAAATATTCAGTCCATAATAGGTTGATATGTTTTGTCACTTCGATTTTTAAACTAATTAAAGATACAAAAAGTTCCAAAAATAAGACCAAGATGCTCTATCATCCTCAAAGTATGCATTATGTCCATCATATAGTTTCACTAAATGGTGACACTTTTACATAAATCTAGTATATTATCAAAAGCAAGAAACTGTCATTGGCATCATAAAATTAACTAGACTTCAGCCAGAAGAATGGAAAATTTTACTCCATATATATATATATATATACATATATATAAAATATGTCAAAATACATTCTACTGTCATATAAAAAAAAGAAAAGCTATGAAAAAAAATTATCTAGACTACAGGACTTTGTCAAATTTCACCAGGTTTTCACAAACTCATTTTTGTGAGTGTGTGTGTGGTTCTTCTGTATGTATGATATTATGACATTTTGTCACACGTATGAATTGTGCAATCACCACCATTTTCAAGACACAGGTGTTTCTTAACCACGAATGAACTCCTTTAGTGCTACCTCTTCCTAGTCTCAGCTTGCTCACGAAACTGACAGTTAACGATATGTCCTCCTTCTCTATTATTTTGTTATTTTGAGAATATTAGAGTGAATCATACATATTTGATAATGTTTTTCCCACTCAACATATTGCCCTTGAGATCCATCCAAGCTGTTGCATTGTGTAAGAGATGATTCTTTTTATTTACTTATTTTCTTTTTGCAGTGTGAGGGACTGAACTCAGGGATGCTCTATCACTAAGCTGTATCTGTACCCTTATTTGTTTTTATTTTGAGACAGGGTATTGTTAAATTGTCCAGACTGGCCTCATACTTGAGATTCTCTTGCCTCAGTCTCCTGAGTTGCTAGAATTACAGGTGTGTGCCACTGTGCCAGGCTCTGAGTTCATTCTTTTTTATGGTAAATAGTGTTCAAAAGCAGGCTATGGTGCAGTTTGTTTACACATTCACCTCTTGAAGAACATTTGAGTTCTTTCCAGTTGGGTCATTATAAATAAAGCTTCTATGAGCATTTGTATGTAAGTTCTTGTGTCAATATAAATTTTCCTTCTCTAGGATGAGTGATCACATTTATAAATGCTATATAGTAGTTAGTTTATTATTTTGTAAAACTGTGAGACTGATTTCCAGAATTATTGTATTGCTTTATATTCTGACCAACAATGTGTAAGCAATTCAATTTTTCCACATATAACTAGCATTTGCCACTATCAGTAATTCTTATTTTAGCATTCCAACAAATATGTTAAGGCTTAGGTCATGGTTGAAATTTGATTTTCCTAATGGCTACTGACATTAAGCATGTTTCCATGTATTTATTTGATCAAACAGTTGGCAAATTTCTAATCGTATTGTTTGATTTCTGTTTCTACACAGGAGGAACTTAAAGTTTATTTGCCATTTCTGATTCAAGGAAATCGCTATTCTGGAACATTACAATGAAATTTGAACCAGTTAAGTGAAACTTTTCCATAACAGGTAGGTTTCAAAAGTGCTGATTTCACATATTAGGATTTATTTCTTGTTTATATGAAATGAATGTCATTGATTTATAACTTTCCTTTAGCTATACTTTAAGGAGACTATATTGCTTTGATCTTATGATTTTGTCAATTTCTGTAGATAGTTTCCAGAGTTGCCATGCTTTTCTTTAACAACTGTCTGGAAAGATGGATGGGTTAAAACATGGTAAGTGAGCTATAGAATTCTTATGGTGTAGACCTTGGGTTGGTATGCACACTTCTGTATGTATACCTGTGGTGAAAACAGCAACATGGATGGCCAACTGCAAAGGAGCAGAAATATGTTGTCTAGCTATGCTCCCATGAGAAAAGTACTTCGTTTGTACAAAGAAATCTTTGCCACATCCTCCACTTTACTTATGCTGATCCTCTGTCATTCACATAGCAATCAGACATCTCCCAAACATAGGCAAACCAACATCTTAACATACTACATTTATAATGTCTTAGGTGTTGCTCATTCATAGAAGTCATAAAATCCTGGCAAGCTATTATGGAAAAGTTTAGTGGGCCTGAAAATGAGGAAAGTCCTGTGAGTAACTCATTGGTACCCTCTGGAAATCACTCCTGATTCCTATTCTCAGATGCCACTTGGCAGTTCCTGTCTGACCAAGCATCTCATGTTCACAAGGAAGTTTAGCATTGCATAGATGTCTTTTGGGAGCTAGTATGCCTTTCACTTTCTGTTTGATGCTTGGTTAAATCTGGAATGAAAAGGATGTTTTCTGCCTTAAAGAACAAAGTGTTCATTTTTGCAGGTTAATTGTTTTGATGGGAATAATATTCGTTATAAATTTAGCATGCTTCTAATTTATTTCATTCTATTTAATTTCACATGCCAATGACTATACACAAGGTTTTTTTCACCAATATTTGCTGCATTCCATGAAATGTAAAATGCCATCTGTTTTAAAATACTATTATTATAGGTACTACTAAGGGGAACATAGAGGGAAATGCCTTACTTAACACTTTGTTATCAATGACGTTTTTAATTTTATGTTTCTTCAAAGAGCTATGTTTGGATTATGTAAATGTAAATTTACATAAAATATCATATCAGTACATAATGAAAAGAAGATACAAATGAAATAACGTGGATAAATTATTCCTGATTCTAACTTGTGTCTAATATTCTGAACTCCAGCTAAGCTTTTCTTTTCCAGATTATTTCACACAAGATGGGCCCTGTGCCATTAACAGTGTTGGTGACAAAACTTTGTCCTTAGAGTGCTGAAATAGTGCCTCCTGGAGATTCAAGTCAGGAAACCTGTTCTCCAAGATTGTATGTATGCAATGTAGACATCACGAATCATAGTGTCCATGGGCACGGTGGCACACACCTGTAAACCCAGTGGCTCAGGAGGCTGAGGCAAGAGAACTCTGAGTTCAAAGTCAGCCTCAGTAAAAGGGAGACTCCAAGCAATTCAATGAGACCCTGTCTCTTAATAAAATACAAAATAGGGCTGGAGATGTGGCTTAATAGTCAAGTGCCCCTGAATTCAATCCTCAGTATTCCCTCTCTCCCTCAAAAAAGAACTGTAGTGCCTTTGCTATAACAATTGTGAGATGCATTCTGATTACAGAATAACGAAACACTAGTGATCTTCCTTTTAACTTAAGGAAAATAAAAATCCTCAGCACTTGAATTATTTCCTTCCTTCCTTCTTTGTTTACAAGGTCTCTGACCTTGAGATGATTTCCTGTGGTCGTTTGAGAGCATACAATCAGGTGAATCCCTACTGGACCTAGTTTCTCTTTTTCTTATAATATATTCCTTTCTGTAAGGAACCTACTAACTTAGCTAAGGATTAGCATATACTAGCTACCACTAGGGGTTTTATGAAGATTTAGACATAAAATTCCAAATAGATTCTCTAGATTGGTGAGCATGTCTCCTCCACATGGTGATTCAGGTCATTTGTATCTTTTTTAATCTTTATCATACAACTTGCAAATTCACCATTTTTAATGCATTAACATGGCAAAATAGGAAAGAATATGAAGAATTTGATAAAAAGAATATTTTATCATTAGGGCTGGTATTTTATCATTAGATACCTTTCCAGAAGGTCATATGTGAGATAATGCAAGACTTCTCAGAGGTGAAATTATTTGATTATTACGGATGTAATCAAATTGATGTTCATCCAATAATGCATTAACTGGGCTGTAACTGTAGAAAGTAGGGTGTAGCTAAAGAAAGTAGGCCACTGGGGATGTTCCTTTGTGGCTTATATTTTTCCCTGTTGAGTGGAGCTCTCTCTCTTCTTCCTGGATGCCATGTCCTGAGTTGCTTCCCTCTGCCTTGTGCGCAGAACAATGGTGTTGGCCAACCATGAACTGAACCTCTGAAATTGTGAGCCAAAATAAACTTTTCCTCCTCTATGTTGTTCTTGTCAGGCATATTGGTCACAGTGTTGAAAAATATGACTAAAACATAGACCGAGAAAATATAAGTATCCCTTTCTTTTATTCACTTGACGGTATCTATTCATAAGATTAGCCACAACTCTAAAGAAGGTTAGAAAATATCATCTAATTTTCTGCCCAGGGGAAAGACAGATATATAGTAGACATATAGTTGTCTCTAACCTAAAAATGAGCTGAAATTGGCATACCTAAAAAGAAGAAAAAATCAAAAAAATATTTTTTAGCTGCACATTGCTTTAGTGTTTTGTTTATCCCCAATGTGAAGACATTTTTAATAAAAAAGAAATTTTAATTGCAAATAATTGTATTTAGGAAACTCAGTCTCGCTTTTAGGTCTTATCTTTTTGTTAATTTTGTAGGATTATTTTCTGTTTATAAAGTAGGCTATATTAGATGTATCATTTGACATCCTCAGACAAAATAATTAGATAATGAATTTATCAATAGCTGTACCCTCAACTAGCATGTATGATTTAACTTATTATGACACTGTAATCACATATTTCACTTTCTTAACTACCTTTCACTAGGAGCAAGTTTACTTTAAGCAAGCATGGTCTTCTAAAATTTTTTGAGCATATTTTAATTCTAGAGTAGCCTAAATGCAAGAATAAGAAACTTAGAGCCCACCACTTTAAATTTCCTCTTTCTCCCCAAGTGGCCATCTCTGAAGCATGTAAGGGCCCACGGACATGTGCTAAGCAGGGATTAAGTTTATGGCTCCAGAACACTTGGAGCATCAGCTCCGTCAGTGACTGATGGAGGGAGAGAGATTTCAATGTATAAAATCAGAAGAAATGCCACTTATTTTTGTTCTGTTTGTTTTCATGTATTTTAATAATGTTTCCATTACTTCCTTCCATACCTTTCAAACTCTACTTTGTGTTTTTGTCCATATTATATTGAACACATACTATCTAATATTATATAGATAATCAAAAGGACACATGTATACACATTTATATATAAATCTATGCAAGTTTTATACCATATAAACATATAGATTAGCACAAACAGACTCCATCTAAATAAAGTGATATTTGTTTACTTGCCATATTAAGTATTATTGCCTGTGGTAGTCAGCTTATTGTTACTGTGACAAAAATACCTGAAAAGAACACTTTAGAGGAGGAAAAGTTTTTTGAGGCTTAAGGTTTCAGAGTTTCAGTCCATATTCAGCTGATTCCAATGTGAGGATCCAAAGTGAGGCAGCCATCATGGCAGACGGGCATGAGAGAGGAAAGCTGCTCACTTCATCAAGGCCAGGAAGCAGAGAAAGAAAAGCAGAAGCCTGGTGAGCAATATATAATCTCAAGGGCATGTAGTACCCATATACCCTTTTCTTGCAACTTAGGCCCCCTTCTAAGAATTACCACACAGCATGCAGTTTGTCCTTTCAAATTATTAAACCATTGAGTGGATTGATTAGGTTACAGGTCTTATAATCTAATTGCATCTCTAAACATCTTGCACTAAAAGAGGAAATTTTGAAGTACTCGTCATGTCCAAATAACATTTCAACCGTGTTCCCCCAAAACTCGTGTCCATTTCACAACTGCATTTAGTCAATCTTGAAGAGTTCCCATCATTTTAAGTTTCAGTATTACTCAGAAGTTCAAGCCCAAAGTCTCATCTGAGGCATAAGACAAACTCTTGGTTGTGAGCCCTTACAAAAATTAAAAGGAAAACATATATATTCAATATATAATAGCATAAAGTAAGTATTATCATTATGAAAGGTTGGAATAGGGACACAAAAAGAGGGAATGGGATCAAAACAAGACCTAAACACAGCTAGGCAAACATTCCCTGTAGCTCTACCTCTGGCATATGGTACAGAGGGTGGCAAGATACGATCTCCAAAGGGTTTGAGAAGCCCTGATTCTCAGCCACAGCCTATGCAAAGAGGGAATAAGTAACCCTCAGAGGTGTGGGTCAGCTGGAAATAAAAGTCTAAAAAAGTAATATCAAGGTGATCCTATAATATGTACAGTCAAAGAAGTGAGAAATTATACACCCTTTATGTATGATTTATCAAAATGCATAAGTGAACTCTACAGCCATGTGTAACTAATTATACAAATTAAAAAATTAGGATAAAAAAGAAATAAAGCCAAAGCATGGGAATATTTTTTAAAGTGAGGGCTTGATAGGTGTAAAACACCCAATGAGTCTGATTTAACAAAGGGGAAAAGCCTGTGAATGCTTTACTTTTAGTGAAAAACACCAAATAAATTTACTGTGAAGAGGTGTGGGGAGCCATCCATACCCAGCAGAATTGGACTTGGATGAGTCATGAGATACACATGAGATACAGAAGTCTGACTCCCTGGAACTGGTGGTCATGGGAGACTGTTTCAGACTAGGAGTAAGTGGCCAGTATGGGAGTGGCTTACTATCTGATGATATTCTAGTTCCCTAAGCAAATGGCTTCCCTAACTCCACCCCATTCAGTTTCTCACAGAAGAAGCCCTTCCTGGACTGGTCCCCTTTACCTGTATGACTATAAATAAAGGTGAAGGTGGAATCCTTCATCTTGTTAGAGGCCAGATCTGGTCTGTCCCAATCTGTTGCACCCCACTTTCATTTGAAAGGAGTATTGGCTCTTGTGTGTTTATTGATTAGATAAGTATGGATAATTAACAGTTAACCCTTCCCTCATCTTCATGGGACATGGCTGAAACTTCCCCAAGGATGGGTTCTTCAAGGTAAATAAGAAATGAGAGACTGTGTGGAGGTTGGCCTGATTGGGGACTTAACACTTGTGTAATAATTCTTCCCCCTCCAGGAAACTCAGGAAACCTCCAGGTTATTTAGGTGCACTGGTATCTCTTTCACCCCAGGGAAGCACACATCTGAATTCAAAACTATCAAACTCCACACTAGGCATGGATTCTGCCCCATTAACAGTGGCCACCTGCTAGTGGGTATGTCTTTCAGTTCTATTGACTGAGTACTGAGAGGAAGTCAAAAGGGCAGTCTAGCTGTCCAATGCTATGGAGTTCAAAGCAATGATTTATTTGTCACTCCTGACACCTGATCCTTTTACCTGGTTGGTTACAGCACAAGTGGCTCTTTTAGCCGAGCTCAATCCACAGTCAGCAACTTTTTGCAGGAGACTTGCCACATTACTGGACTCTTTTAACCTGGAGGTTCCCTCCTATAGTTTGTTTTTATCTCACTGCTTCACACATTGCCCACCCAAGGGCAGCCAGCAGGGACTCAGATCCTACTATTCCTTGCATGGTCTCCCAGGACTTCCTTTGAAATATCTATGGAAACTTTCAAGATCACTAACTTAAGCATCCTGTATTTCTTCAGAACTAGCACCATGTAAATGAAGCCAAGTCTGTTCTCAGCTCAAGCAGTAGTAGCGTTTCCTTGGACCATGGTTGAGAGGGTTTCTGAATGCTTAGACAGCTGAGCACAATGAAATGAATACTAGGGAAACAACTTCATGGGCACCACTGTGAGCAGGGCACCTCCATAGTCTCCTAAATGACTTGTCACTTCTATAGTCTTGAGACTGCAGGGGCTTTTTTTTGTTGACTCCTGAGATGACTTCAAGACATCTTTCTTTTTGTTTCTATGCAAAGTACTTTAGTTCTTTTAGTATTGGCAATATCTTCAGCAGCTGCATCTTTCTAAGCCCCAATCTTACATGTACTTTTCTGGCCACATTCTGTTTTAGTCAAATTTTCATTGTTCTCACCAAAATGCTCAACAAGAACAACTTAGTGAAGAAAAAAGTTTTGGGTTCATGGTTGTGGTCCATGGTTGGCTGACTCCGTTACTCTTGGCCTGAGGTGAGGTGAAGCATCATGGGAGAAAGGCATGGTGAGGAAAAGCTGCTTCCTAATGGAATCCAGGAAGTGGAAAGAGAAAAGGAGACAAGAACAGACCCACATTACCATCCTCTACCAACTACCTCCACCAGAACAGAATTACCACTGAGTAAATCCCTTCAGATTATTAATCCATCAAACGGATTAATCTGCTACTTACGTTACAACTTTCATAATCTAATCTTCTACCTCTTAACATTCCTGCATCATCAAAGGAGTTTCAGGGGACACTTCATATCTAAAAAAGAACATTGTTCTTATAAATTGCTTCTATGAATTATTGCTAATAAATTATGAAGCAATTTTTAATACAATTTATCATTACATTTAGTATTACAGATAAGTTTTAAAATGTACATTGTATGATTTTACTATATACTTAGAAATTTGAAGCGAAAGAGAAACTTATATTCTCTCTGTAAACATTTAGATTTAGTCAATGTGCCAATTTCTGCTGAAAAGAATCATTGTGTCATTAAGGGACACCAGATAAAATTTTAGGATTATGGAATACAATATCCAATAAAATAAATTCATGCCTTATTCATTTTATCTATTGACAACAATATTTCTTATTTATGATTGTTAGTATTTCAGAAAATTGGAACCCATTTCTTGCATTTTATACATATTAGCAATAGTTTTTCAAAGAAATGAAGTGAGGATGTGGTTTAAATTATAATATTAATTTGGCATCAATGTGTTCTTGGCAAGAATGAGATAAGAGTGGGTTATAGAACAAAGTGATACAAAAATACAGCCAAAAATAATTTACTGTAATAGAAACATTTTTCACATACTGTCAGGGATATTTTCACTTTCTCACCTTTCCTCAAACAGTTCTCCAGAAACTTCTAGTAGTTTATTTGATAAGAACATAAGAACTTACATAGTACATTTTACTTCAGGAATAGAAGTAACGTATAAGGGGTAGTTATTTGGAAGAACAATTTTGGAGAAAGAAAGCAAAATATTAACTTACTAACTTGTTCAAAAACAGGGCTTAACAAAAATAAGTACAAAATTTGATAATTCTCTCTAAAATCAACTGTGAGAATTGAATTTCTATTATTCTTTCATTCTGTTATTAAGAAAACTTAGGATGAATGGAAATGGTTCTGGAGTGCAGACTTTTCCATGTCTGAAGGGAGGCAATAACAGCATAGGCAATCAGGCCTAGATATCATCCAACCAAACTCTAATTAATGTCTTCGGAGTTCTTCAATGTTCTGAGTTATCTCATTTGGAAAAATGTGCATTTTAATAGAGTTGTCATGAAAATCAGTCAAAACAATGTGTAGAAAGGGTATAGATTTGTGTTTTTCAAAGGACAGTTAATAAACATTAACCAGACAACAAACAGAAACAAGAAAACCTCATGCACTTACGCCCTGAGGAAAGACCTCTACGATTCACTGTGTGCAATGTTCCATGAACCATTTAGAATTCTGCAAGTCCAGAAATATAGATTCAATTACAGAGCTATCAAATCACATTGGTTCAGTTAAGGAGAACTTAATGATGAATGAAAAGTAAGAAATAAATTTTAAAAATTATTATATGAGAAATATGTTTATATTGGTCTTATTTGAAGTCATGTAAATTTGTTTAATAATTGGAGAAATCTTCAGAAGTATTAAAATATAAGATTGATACTCTTTGAGATTTCATAATTAAACAAGTAAGGATATATTGAATAAAAAGAAGGCTAGTATTGTATTTGTAGTTTCATCTAAAAGTTTAATTTAGAACATTTTATGCAATTAGACACATATGTCATTCACCATTGTGATGTTTATGACTTTTCATAATTCCAATCATGACTATGATCATAGTTTAAACCTTATCAAAAACGAGTATATTTATAATTTATTATAAAATATATGTACATAATTATTTAATTGTATTACTATTAATTTATACAATTATATGATTCACTATTGCTGTTGGCGCTTTACACATATAGAAACAAAAGTGTTTTCATTAAAATCTCAGAATTAAGATACCAAGCCCCATCTATCAGAAACAATACCTGGTTTTATGAGAGCATGACTTTGCTTGAATTGTTTAAATCAAAAGGTGAAAACTCAGATACCATTTTATTTTCATATTTTTTAAAAATGAACTTTGCATATGTATAGAAAATATGCTACCCTTAATGCATTTAAAAACAAGAGCAGAATAAAACATGTAAAAGCAAACAAGCGATGAGATACATTTTATAACAGTTCTTCTGTCTCTGAAATTCACCTTCAGGAATAGGGTATCATCCTTGCAGTGCAAAATTCACATTTCTTACTCTTCAATCTTCTACCCTTCTACATTTTTTCCACATTACTCAAGCATAACTTCATTTCATGAAAATATCAGGTATCATTTTTTTGGTTGACAGATGTAATGGCTATAATTTGATCATTATCTCAATACACAATTTGTACAATGTAAAATTTTCTTTCTGGAACCTCTACATTTTGAATTGATTTACACATTTTCTCTTAATTTATTTGTTAAGGTCTAGTCATATATATAACATATATATAAACATATATGTACACACATATATATATGCATATGTATATATATATATGTATATAGATGTGTATAGGTGTATATATAGCTTCTACTTTTCTTTCTCTGCTTCCTGGCCTTGAGGAAGTGAGCAGCTTTCCTCTCTCATGCCTTCTGCCATGATGCAATCAAGACCTGAAAGTTCTAGAAATATAATTTATATAATCAGTAAGAAGACAATGACAAGCTAAGATGTTGGCACAGGTTTAAAAAAACAAAACAAAACACAAAATGAACAATATTTTTTTTCCAACTAGCAAAGATAGCTTTTTAAATGATTAGAGGCAGAAGGATTGAGAGTTCAAAGCCAGGCTCGGCAACTTGGTGAGGTCCTAAGCAACTCAGTGAAACTGTTTCTAAATAAAAATATAAAAAAGAGCTGAGGATGTGGTTTAGTGGTTAACTGCTCCTGAGTTCAATCCCTGGTACCAAAAAGAAAAAAAAAGAAAGAAAGTAAGTTTATTTGTTGCTCACAGTTTCAGAGGTCTCAGTCTTTAGATGGCAGTTGTCATTGCTCTGGACCGCAAGTGAGGTAGCACATCATCGCACAAAGGTGTGCTGGAGGAAAGCAGCTCAGACATTGCCACCAGAAAGCAGAGAAAGACTCCTCCTCTCACCAAGGACAAAATACACACCCCAAAGTCAAGCCCCAAGTACCTGCCTCCTCCAGCCACATACTTCCTGCCTACAGTTACCATTTTAGTTAATCCCTACCAGGCTATTAATGCACTGATTAGATTAATACCCCTATAACAGGATCCTTTCACCTCTAAACTTTCTTGCATTGTCTCATGTATTAGATTTTGGGGGACGCTTTATGTCTAAACCATAGCATCATCTTTTAACTATATGTGTTTTACAAGCATATGCAAAACAATTCTCCATTGTAATTGTATATGAGTGACATCAGTAATATGTAATGTTTCATTCTTTAGCTGCAAGGTATTAGGCTGAGAAAGAGGGAAAAAAAACACAAAATGGTTTCAATGATGGATCATTCTCCTATTTAGAGAATAAATATAGTTGCTTTACCTTATATGGGAGACTCCAGCTATTGTTTTCTTATAGTTTGGAAGTTTAATTAGAAAACAAATTGTATTTGATTGCTCTGAGGAACAAATAATTATGGAGGATCATGGCGTAAGGATGATTATGCTACCTAACTCCAAAGTTCACATACAATGCTCAAGTGCAATATTATTTAGAAGGTTAAATTTATTTTTTGCCAAAGTCCCTCAAAATTATTCTTCATGTAACATAACTTCTGACAACCGTATATTTAAACCTCATAATTGAAAGGTAAAAATTAATTCCAGGTGATGGGGTCCACTTCTCTCTGCTGGAGTTAATGACGCTGGTGTCATTTGTATTTGTCAGTGTTAGCTTTAAAGTAGGTCCCATTAAATTTTTTCTCCAAAACTAAATTTCATCTTGATAACTGTTGATTGTTAGGTGCCAGTCTCTGTTTTACTGATGTGAATATTAACGAGGCTCTAGATCTCACAGTTGTGTTTGCAGCAGCCAATATCCTTATCTTCCAGATCATGGCAGATGCAAGAAATTTCACAGTGGACAAGGGTCTTTGAATTTTTTTTTAGCTTAAATTAGAGCCTGATTTTGCTGGTCTTACAGCTAGCTGTATGTGATCACTACATTTGATTGGTTGCAATCATTTCTGTTTTAAGTATCTAAGTCTGTTCTACCATTTTTCATTTGTTATTATTAGTTTTTATAGATGCAATCTGTACAATATTCTAGTCTTCTTTGCTATAATCTAAAAGATATTTGTGCATAAGACCAAGCATAAGGTAAGCACCACTTGGGTATTATTAACTTTTAAATGTTTCCTGATACTCCTAGAGTATTATCAATAGTAGTGCACATGAAGTTCAATGTTAAAAAATGACTGTTCGTTTCAAATTAAATATTCTCATCTGAGAAGTTTGTAAATGTTGATAAATCTTAAAAAAAAACGGAAACTAAAGATATACCAGAAAACACATATAGAATTAAAAATTAATAATTCTAAATATTAAAATAATCTACCAATACCTATTGCTTTATAAAAATAAAAAAAAGCACAATGGAAAAATAATGAATTGTGGACAACGAAATGCTTGAATTAGAAAACTATTTAATAAGTGAATCAGGTTTGAATTATGGGCCATTTAATTTTAAATCTTAGGAATGAATGCTCTGTGATGCAGTCCCAATATGAACTGTTCTAGCTGATAGACAATTTTTAATTCATTTTCAATAACTTCTTTTATTTTTAGCCTTGACTGTTATACTTTGAACATGAGCTTGGATACATTGTCAGAAAATTGATTTCATCATATTTTCCAGGGTACTTTTCATGCTAATTTCCATTTTGAAACTAAGGAATTAATTTATTTGAATATGTTTTGATTACTTTTTGACAACTGCAAAATTATTTTGAGTTCTTTTGGGATATTCTTCTGGATGATTGCTTATGTATCAGATTAGCACTGCTTTATCATTAACTGTCAACCAGCATTAGCTTTTAAATATTGATTTAATGTCAATAGTTTCAGAATAACATAAAATTTATGATTATAATGCCTTATTCATAAAATGGTAGTTATTCAAATTTCTCTGTAAAAACTACCAACATAATTTCACAATCTGAAATCACTATTATTACATTCCACATTCCTAGATATCCATTTAACTACCAGTATTTTTTGATTATGTACCATTTTCTAGATTTAAATTAAATTTAAACATAAATACTAATGCTACATACCAAAATGTGTGTGATATTTACATGAATATTGATGCTTGAATAAAATACAATTTAGGATAAAAATAAACACAAAACTTTAAAATTTGAACTCCAGCAGAAAAAAAAATGGAAGAATTAACAATAAAGCAAAGACTAGAAATAATTAAAAGAGAGACTGAAAGTTTAAAATTGAATTCAAATCAAATACTGGTTTGCCTATCACCATCCTCTTCCCTATAACAAATAAAACAAAAAATATTTATTTTATAATTTATAAAATGAGTAAAAAATGGTATGATCAAATATATGACAATGAAAATTGAAATTAATTATAAGAAAGATGTAATTTTAACTTATTTAAAATTTTATCAGATGTTATAGGATACTTTAGAAAAGGAAAAGAACAGGCTAATTCCCTCATAAGATTATAATAATTATAAATAAATCATTTATGTTGGTTTTTAATCATATTATTTTATTGATACATCTATAATTTTATAATGTCTTAGATTGCCAGCTTAGACCATTATAAATAAAAAAGTTATAATTCTTATACCCAGTATTCAATTTTTGTACTTTTTTGTTTACGAGAAATTCATGTCAATATTACATAACAATGTTCATGTTGACCATCCATTATTCCTTAAATATTTTTTTATATTTAAGATAATAGGTACTGTAGCTTTTAGGAAATTATATTCGCTGTATTTAAATAGATTCTATTTATCCTATTTGCTGTTTTTACTAGTAATGGTTTCTGAATTATGTCAACATATTCTGCTATTGGCAATAACATTAGATTTTTTACTGTAAATTAATTTGGAACATTCTTGCACTATTGGAATAAACATACCTTGTATTAATGCATTGTGATTTTGTGTTGCTTTATTATTTTTAGAATTTTGTTTAACATGTCAGAGTGTTAAATTTGTAAAGGATATGATTTTGATACCTTTTCTTGGAGCGTAGGTATAGGCATAGATACATACGTGTGCATGTGTGTGTTGTGTGTGTGTGTCTGTGTGTGTGTATGTATGATGAAACCGAGTTCTGAACCTATTTCAAGATTCCTGTTTAGCAGTAGATCTTTATTTCTAAGCAGAGATTGAGATGGAATTCTCAATATTTTTTGAGTAAATATTGGGATGGAATGGTGTTAAGTATCTCTTTAAAATCCTCATGTTCCTCTTTCTGGGTCTCCACCTATGAACCCATGTCATGATCTCCCCATGATATTCTCTGAGGTCATGTGGTAACAACGTGGATGCAATAATGACCCCATGCTTTCACATGTAGCAACCTAACATTCTACAGCCTGTGCTGTGTTA
Organism: Glaucomys volans; assembly: GCA_020662805.1. Taxonomy (NCBI): domain Eukaryota; kingdom Metazoa; phylum Chordata; class Mammalia; order Rodentia; family Sciuridae; genus Glaucomys; species Glaucomys volans. Next base: position 18,410 of record JAJEJO010004165.1, read on the forward strand.
TCTAATGACATGAAACACTTTCCTGCTGCAGTCTCTGACATAAGGTCTTCAACCACTATGATGCCTTTTTACTGATAATGCCTTCAATCAGCCTTTAAAAAATTGTATTGGTTCTTTTTAGTTATACATAACATTAGGATTCAATTTTGACAAGACTATAAAAACATGGAATAAATTTGCTTTAATCAATCCCCAGTGCTTCTCCTTTTATCCCCCTGTTCCCTGCCCTCTACTGATCTTTCTACTATTTACAGATACATACATCTATTTTAATATATAAAAACATACATATTTTTAATTAGTACCTTGTGGATGTACATAAGTCGAATTTCACTGTAGTAATAAAAGTATGCACATCTTAAGATAGATATCAGATGATTTCTAATGATTAACCCTTTTTATTGTACTAAGATAAACTTGGCTAACTCTACCTTTCTTCATAACATTCTCAGAAGACTCTTTTATCCAGACATAAGAAGACTCCAGCATTTCTCCAACTAAATCTAAAAACTAGGATGCAATAAGTTAGTTTCCAGGTAGAATTATTTCTGCAGGAGTATCTAGAAAGTTTTATGTTGTTGGAGGGAAAAATAATAATTGAAGGCTGAAAGATAAGTGAAAATATGAGTGATTTTAGTAATAGTGGTTATATAAAACACAGGTATCTACTACCTATTTCCACATGTTAAATGTGGTCCATAACGAATTTAATTCTCACGCTGCATTTGCCTGGGTCACTTTAGTCTAATAATGAAGAAATACAATAACTTATTCATTCCATCAAGGGAACAGTTATTCCTTTACTGCACCTGCTCTGTATCCCAGATTGTCCCCCTCCTGATTAGAAGTGGCTTTAATAAACAGATGACTTCTTTCTAGGAAGAAGCTTTGGTACATGAAATAAATTGCCAATTATTTATTTCATTTCAGAATTCTGAATTAGATTCACTAAGTTTACAACTATTCTAATGTTGCTTCTAAAGACAATGTTAATAGTAGTTCCCTGAGTTATCTTAACGGGGATAACTCTTATGATTTGGTATATGTAGGCAATTTTCTTACCCATCTCTAATTACCAAAAAATAAAAAGGGTTTATTATTTTATGAGATATAAGCATAATCTTCCACTAATGTTTCAGGAAAAATAAACCTCCCCTTGTTACATTGACTATGAAAATTATCCAATGGTTTATTGTATGGGATTCTGCAGAAAGAAGGTAAAGAAAACATAAAGAGAAAAGCATTGCTAAAAGCAGAAATAATAGTTTAACTGAAAAAATCAGACTCATGAAAAGATAAATAATATTGCTTTCACCTTTGTGTAGTATTTAGTTCATGATTAATACTGAGTATGAAATATTTCTTTAAGAAACATGCATGGGACAAACAAGATTGACTTGGAATGGTGAACTTAGTGTTTCTGAAAACAGACTTTAATAATTTTTATTTTATTTTCTAGCTCTCTTGAAGTATAACTGAAAAATAATATGCATGTATTTAAGATGTACATATTTTTTACACATTGTGAAATAAATACTATGATCAAGACAATTTCCATATCCATAATTTGCATAATTTGTGTATGTGTTGAGACCATTTAAAATCTACTATTTTTAGCACATTCTAGGTATATGATATAATATTATTGTCTATAATAACTAAAAGTATATATGCATATGCAAAATTGAGATACTAATGCAGAATTCTTAGTTTTTTAATAAATATTTCATAAAATAGTTTGTTTTAAAGCCTTCAATGGAGTACTATAAGACTTACTATAATCTGTAGGCATCTTTTGTTGTCCAATGATTAGACATTCTGGAAAATTAATGTTCTTTAAATATTTGATTAATATATATTTTGAGAGTTGAAAATGTAGAAAAAGGACAGAAAAAATAAGATACAGGTGACATAATTTAGCTTACACTTTTATCAAGGGCTTGTAGCTCATAATACTACTTTATCCACTTATGCACTGTATACTTCCTGAGAAAGATTCTTGAAAAATATGGTTTTCTCCAGGTACTTCAAAACACATCAAGATTATGGATCCTTTTCCCCTATGATAACACCCAACTCATCCATTCTTCAATCTGCTTCTGATTGTTTGGTAAATAGGAAGTTCTCAGTGTTATCAACCTCTCTCCCTTCCCTCTCCTCTGCCTTGCTTCCCTGCTTTTCACTTTCTCCTTCTTCCAGAGGAAGGCACATGAGGAAGCAGGAAAGAGAAGAGTCCTAGACAAAGTGAATGTTTTCTAGGAAACATTATATTCTGTCTTCCAAGAAACAGGAAATTATCGAACGTGAGGGTGAGCGGTAGAAGGAAGTTGGAATGGAATCATGGTACTTCAGAGAGATTCTGTTAAAAGCAAGAGTGATAGATAAAAAAAGTGGTGTCGATGATTAAGAGAGAACCATGGCAATAACATTCTTTTATTGTCAATTAAAAATCCCATACAGTGATATCAGGACATATTAATACAATATATGCAAACAGCACAGAGTTATGAAGTTAGCAGAGTAAACATAAAGGGTTAAGAGCCCTGAACTGGCAAAGGAAGAGAAGGAAAAAAGATGGATGCAGAATATTTTTTAGAGGGTGTTTACTTTATAACTGACTATTTTCAGGAAGGAAAATGGAATGAGTCAAGGATAAAATGTAAGCATTTCACCAGCATTCTTAGTAGAATTGCAGCATCATTACTTAAAAAGAGAAATCCAAACATAAGCTGTTCAGGGCATAACAAGATAAGTATAATTTCCAGTGTTAGAAAATTAATGTCAAAAATAAAAAAGGCTTAAAGTGATATAATGATCCTACATAAGAATAGAATAAAATACGAAAATAAACAGCAACTAAAGAAAGACATAGTATAGACAAAGTGAAATAATAGCATTCAGAAAGAAAATTTGTGTAAACTAAAATCAAAGTAGGGTATTATTACAGAATATTAAAATAAGCAAATTTGAGATATGAAGGCATTAAAACCCCACACAATACATGAAAGGAGAAAATAATCACCTCTATATAAACATTTATTTCAAAAACAGTAATACCACTTTTTCATATATTATGTGGATTGTTATTGGGTAGATGATGCATAACTAGAAGTTATATGAACTATTTATGCTGTTCATTACCTCATTGTGTAGAAGCAGTGAGCTTTTATTTCCCTATTGGATATAAATGAAGAGATGCATCCATCCAAATATAGCAGAACTAGAATGCATTATATCCCTGGTGAACTAAGTTCTGTAATACATATTCAGCTTGAGAGCATTCATACGTTTTTCTGTGCTGCACAAATGTATGCATTTTTAGCTCACCAGACTTCCTCAAACCATAGCTACACAAAGCAACTTAAAACTGCTGTCTGCTAAACATTTTCATGAATTTAATGAAATAGAGATATTGTTGAATATGGGAGATTTTTGGGTTCCTAATAATTCATACCAGGAAATTAATATTCTTTAGATAACTGCAAAAAGCAATTATATATGAAGATGCATTTTTGAGGACATGCATTTTTTTCCAAAAAGAAAATTTAGAGTGCTGCTTCAAAATACAATATCTCCTTTATTTTTACATTAGAAACAATGTTGACATTGAAATGGTGAGTTGCATAGTGTCATGGAATATTGATATTCTATATGTACAATTATTTTATTCTGTCATAAACTTACACATTATTTATCCATTTTTCTGATTAATAAAATATGTGCCAACCAGAACTTTATTTTTATAATATTGATAATGTTCATTTTGTAAGGGACAAATATATGGGATAATTATTTGGGATAGGAAATTATTTGAGGAAATTATTTGGGATAGTCTAGGCAAAAAAAACAATGCCAGGGTGCAAAGTAAAGAAAATATATGCAAGATACTTTTTAAACCATAGAGAAAATAGTAAGATGACAAAGAAAAATAATGCAACCTATATGTCTCTAGACTCTGAACTCAAAGAATATGGATAGGAATAGGTGATACTGTGGTCTGCATCTCAGGATCACCTGGCAGAGACTGGAATCAGGTGAATCATTCTATCTGCTAAAAATGTCTCCTGGGAAGGAACAGGAAGGACAGAAACAGGCTGGCTGCTAAGAATTCTCCTGAAAGCCAGTCCCTAGCCAGTATTTGCCAGACAGAAATCAGAGAAAGCAAGGTATCATGGGAGACTGAGAAGAAAGCCTTCAGAGTTCAGGTCCCTGAGTCACAAAGCAGAGAAGAGAAAGGACAAGTGTTTAATTCCATTTTCTGTTACTATAACAAAATGCCTGAGACAGGTTAACTTATTAAACTCACAGTTTTGGAAGTTTTGAGTCCAACATGGGACAGGCCCCATTGTTTCAACCTCTGATATGAACTTAATTAATAATAGTCGATGACGAGACAACAACGGAAATGCACTTGGGAGGAAGACATTTCATCTCAAAACAAGAAACCAGAGAGCGATATTAGGGTCAGGCTTGCTCTAATTAAAACTAAAGGAACCTATTTACATCCCATGAGAACTACCAGGGTAGCTCAGTGTAAAGTGCTTGTCCTAGGTTCAATCCCCAGCACTGCAAATACATGAATGTATCAATTCATTCTATTTGATTATATTTTAGCTTGAACAGTTAAGAAGAAACTCGAAATAAGACTATTTTTCTAGGCTAGACCCCTCAGAACAAAATCTGGTAGCTTGTTTTGTCATTTGCTAGTTCTGTGACTTTTGGTAAATCAGTTGCTTTCCTGAGTTTTAGTTTGTTTGTAAGAATAGCTACTGCTTCACCTTTCTCACAAAAGTGTTGAGAGTTCAAAAAAGAACCAGTAATCTCTTTAGAAATGACAATGTATGTACCCAATTTGAAACACAACTTTTAATATTTCAATCTTTGTCAAACCTTAGGTATAAAATTTAGATTTATTTAGATCTTCATTACAATTTTTTAAAACTTATTCTTTCTGGTTGTTCTGGTAAAACATTGTGTTTTCATGTGAAACTAAAAGTTGGATGCAAGTTGTAACTACTAAAAAAAAAAGGAAAGAAAAAATATTTATGAAACTTGGGGTTTGAATGTCTTTGAGGAGAAATCATCAGGTTTAGGTTTTGGAAACTGTATATGTGCATGGTGTGCGTGTGTCTGCTTCTATGTGAGAAAGAAATGTGGTTTAGCCTTGATCCAAGATATAAGAGACTTTAAATTCATCCAGTGCTATTAAAGAAGTGTACTTTAAATCAGTTTGATTTTATCAGGGCAATTTATTTTGCCCTCATACAAATGTAAGAATGATTTACAACAAGAGTCTTTATCTCATAAAATAACTAAATGAGTTTTCTGCTTCAAAAGTACTTAAATCATCCCAGTTACTCCACTTATGCAACAATTTATGCTTTCAGCAATACAAGCATAATATCAAAATCTGTTATTTTTGGTATCTTTTTTACATGCTCATTGTTTATAACTCAGTTTAATCTAATTACTCTTTGTTGTATTTTCTAGACTCAGTTGTGTATTTATCACAGAAGGTCTTATCTATATCACCATTATCATTAATCACTTGTGAATTACTTGGCTTCTTATGCATTTTTATAGCCTCCATTACAGTTGCTGTCTGGCCTTTCCTCAGAAGTAGCTAACCAACTGTCTTCAATTTAGTGTAGCTTTTTCAGCAAAGGATTTTAAAATTATATCAGTCTTTCCTGCTGAGAAATTAATCTTGTATACTTTTCAGTGTTATAATCATAAAACAATTTCGTTGCCTAAATACGAAAGATTAAAATCAATAAAAATCACAAAATGTCCTATGGAAGCAGTAGAATTTGGATGTGTTTTTGCAACATTGGGGATTTTCATATTGATCATAATTACTTGTGGCTCTTGGGCACGGTGGCACCGGTACTGCCACATTTTCCTTTTTATTTTTAGCTTCTGAGAGTGACGTTGTCTTTGAAAATGTGAAGAGACCTCACATGTCAGAAAGCTAACGCAGTTACATCAGTGAGCTCTGAGAAGTGCTGACAGGTGCTGGGAAAAAAAACAGTGGCTGTTCTCTTGAGTTTAAATAGAACAGTTTTGGAAAATGACATGACAGCAATATAATGGGCATTCTGAGGCTCTCGTAATTTATGCTATTTCTATGATGTTGGGTCTTTTATAGCAATGAAGTTTGAAATGTTGCAAAGTTATAGATTCTTAGGGTAATAGGTCAAGGTTTTAGAGAAGGTGTTGTTCATGTGCCTCAATACAGTGATGAAAATAGAGAGATGCTGGTTCTCAAGCTAATGAGCTGTGTGTGCAAAGCCGACTTGCCCAGGCTCTCCGCAAACATCAGCAAAGAGCATCATGGGCATCCACCAGCAGCTATTCCCTGTCTGCCTGAGAATCATCGACTTTGCCTACATGCAGCTGGTCATCGAGGGTATCAGAGCAGTTTTGTTCCAGGTTTCCTAAAATCCAGCAGAGACCACTTGAACTCCACTTTCTTCAGCCCTTCCATTGGTTGTATAAAGTTAAGTCCCTGTAATTATTCATTCTCCTTCAAGTAACCAGAGCACTATCTGCTTGGTTAAATAAATAAAGCAAATAATGTTTTCTCTGAATTTGGGTATATATCCCACAATTTGCTGAGAACAGAGAATTTGTTGAGATGTACTGTGTCACAATCAGTGGGCAAACTCTAGGGTCCAGTGAGGGGAGAAGGGGGATTAGAAAATAGAGATTCATAGACACAGATCTTTAAGATTAAGCTGGGATCAGGTGGAGCCTGCTCTCTGATGGAGATGCAGATCTGAAGAGTTACACCAGCAATCTTTATTTATATATGTCTCATGATCAGGTTAAAGACTATGCAACCATTATTCTTTGAATGCAGGAAAGTTATAGAAACTAGGACATCTACGCAGCTTTTCCACAGTTGTAATCCATAGTTTCAAAGTGCAATGTTAGGAGTTTTGTGTAGCTCTCAAGAAAGTCCAGTGTTAGAAGTTGCTATAAGGTGGGCAGGAACTGGAGAGACAGAGATGGTGAAACATTGTGGTTGTCTAGTATAAGAATTTCTTTTTTCCTGGGAGCTGTGTGCCTGAGATCAGGGTAAGAACCGATAGGACTCTTGCACAGAGCCTCCTCATGTAGGGCATTGCTACAGTAGCTAGGCATCCTGTGCCCTTGCACAGAGACATTCCCAGGAACCGTGCATGCCACAGCCATGGGGGCATCGGAGACCCCTGATCTCAGTAACTGCTCTCCTATCCTCTGCCACTGCACTCAACCGTATTGGATTTATAATCGGGATATTGTTAATGGAAAACATGCATTGAGGCAGTTTGATGTCAGTGCTAAGATTACTTTAACATATGTGAATCCTGGAAAGGAATTCTTACACAATAGATAAACTAAAAGCATGAACACCCTATAATGTAGTGAATACTTTCCATCATTTCAAAGTTTATAATCCATCATTGAACATATGCCTGCGAATACACACACATGTGCACACATAGGTTGAAAACACACACACACCGAATTTTATTAAATACTAAAATCTAGTTGCAGTTTAAAATTCTTTTTAGTTTTAAATTCATTTAATTATAAAACAGGCCTATTTTATATTATTTGTTTATTTTGCACCTGAACAAACTGAGTTATGTGGTTTTTCTAAATTAAGACAACAATCAAAGGAATAGAGACAGAAATTAAGCTTATTTTAAACTGTCTTCTAAAAGACTATTCTTATCTACAATGCTTATCGCCTCTCTTAATTACTTTATTGGTGAAGAGTTTGCTCTCAAATCTAAACATTTAGGAAAAAAGTCCAGTTCTGATATTTACTTAAATTATCGCATTTTAGACAAATACCAAAATTAAAATTTAAAAAAAGGTATATTTGGAGAGTTCCTATTTATCATAAATTAAAATAGATTCAGAATGTATTTTATCCATTCATAAAGAAAACAAGAATAAAAAGAGAATGAATCCAAAAACTCCCTCAACCACAACAAAAACAAACTAATGACTAGAATTCTGAAAGGAATCCTTGTAGGTGGGAAACCAAATTAAAATATTTTTCTGATAGAGAGATGGATAGCAAATATATTATTTTTCAACCATGTGCATTTAACTTTTTCTACTATATGCCTTGAAGAGGCAGATTGATCATAAAATAGTAGAGTTTCAAACCATAGCTTGGCAGATACCTCAGAAGTCATAATAAATTTTGCTGTTAGTAGTCGCCTTCCCCATGGCATTACAGAGTACATGAGGGAAGGGACAGAACAATCAGGGAAGAACCGGAGTCGGAACTTTTGGAAGCACATCTAGAGGAAGGCACTGTCACAGAAAAGACCCTTTGAAATGATGTCATGCTGCCTTTGATGGGGTCAGTGTCTGATGAACTGTCTCAGCTACTGCTGGACCACTCTAATCAGAGTGGAATTGGAGGCAATGACAGGGCTACAGGCATCATCTACTGGCTGCTTATGAGATTGCTTTTTTAAGTATCACCTAGCACTCTCTCCTTAACCTTCTGTTGATGCTTTGAAAAATGTGATAATTCTAGACGCCTGCTCCTTCCAAGGGTAAGTCCACATCCCACAGTTCACATGTGGTGATGTGTGTGTGAAATGTGTAGGCAGATTCAGCTGCAGTGTCATTTTTCATTATGTCATGATGCATTGTTCAGTGCAATGTTTCCAGAAAACTGCAGTTCACACAACATATGGATCAAAGCAGTGTTTTGTTTTCTCATCATCTTAAAAGACAGGATGAGTGATGTTCCCACTCTTGCGGGTTTCCCTGTGATCAGGTGTGCCTCATTCCAGTCTATTCCAGAAGCTATGGTTGATAATAAGTATGTGAAAATGACATTATTATTTAGACATTATCACCTTTGCTGTAGGGTGTGTTTATATATGAGGAAGAGACAGTTCATTAGGCAATAGTTCCATGAAGACAATATGAAATTATTTCAAAAAGTCATTTCTGTGACTCTGCCTTTCCTCCAGAATGACCTTCAATGGTTCTTACTCTCATTTCTTCCATGTTTGTTTTATTCCTTCCTTCATGTGCTCCCATAAGTGCTGTGGAAATCACCATATCCCATTGTTGTAGATTACACACACACACACACACACATACACACACATCATATATATATATATGTGTATATATATATATATATGTATATATATATATATATATCTCTGAGAGAGAGATATATCTGAGAGAGATATCTGAGATATCTTCTTTTACTTATTTCCCTTACTATGACTCTGTTTTTCCACTGACTTTCAGCATGGCCATATGACTTACATGATAAATATGTGAAATCATTATGTGTTAATCCTAAAGAAAAATAATCAACAAATAGTGAAGACAGCACAAACAGAAACTTGAGAAACACTTTTGGTTTAATGTTCACTCTCTTAATGAATCTGTAACCTTATAATGTGAATAAGTGAATGCTGTTCTGCTGGACAACAGTTATAAGGAGAGTGTTCCCAGTTAACCTATTCCCAGCCAAGTTCTTCCTCAACCAACTAGCCACAACAGCAAACAGCTTATGCAAGAGTCAAAGGACCACCCAAATGGAGTCCAACACTGGTTACCAGTCTGCAGAACCATGGACTGCATGAATGGTAATGAGGAAATGCAAAATTCTGGAATTGGTATTTAGCAAATCAAAATGATAGAAAGGCTAAAGGCAAATATTAGTGCTAGGTAAATTATATTCATGCTGCCAGTATAATATGTAATGCATGTATGTATAATGCATGTATGTATGTATCACCATGCTTGGTGATAGTATAGTTCAAGGGAAGGAAGGTGGATACCTCGGCTATTGTACTATTAGTAAAACTCATAAACAGAACATTGTTCATCAAATAAAAAAAAATAAGAAAGAGCAATTATTTAAGATTCAAATACATAACAGATTAGAAGAATACTTCTATGTAAATACTATTATCAAATAAATTACATAACTTCCTGTTTTAGTCAGCCTTTTGTAACTGAGACCAAAATACCTGACAAGAACAAGTGAGCAGAGGAAAAGTTTATTTTCTATCCATTTCAGAGGTTTAGTCCATGAGTCAGTCAGCTCCATAGCTATGGATCCAGAGGAGGCAAAACATCATGGCAGAGGCATGTAGCTGAGAAAAGCAACTAAGAACATGACAATCAGGAAGCACAGAGGGAGAGCTCCTCTCCCAGGGACAAAATATAAATTCCAGAAGCACATGCCTACTTTGTCCAACTAAACCCTACCTGCCTGTAGTAACTGTCCAGTTAAACCACACAAATGAAATAATTCACTATTCAGGTTAAGGTTTTCATAACCTAATCATTTCATCTCTGAACATTCTTTGTATAGTTTCACACACAAACTTTTGGGGGACACCTCCTATCTAAACAATAATACATGAGTTTTTAAAGTTAGCATTGGCAATCTATTCATTACAAAACAATTTCTTGACTTGGGATCAAATTGCTGTTCTGCAAGCACAAGGAAATTTGTTTGTTGAGTTCTAATTAATTGCCACTAATTAAGAGTACTAGTGGGTAAAGCTAAAGTGTGTAATTGAACCACTTAACATTTAATTATAACTTAATGCACCATATAACTTCAATTTAATTTTAAAAAATGCAAGATCATTTGATATTTAGAACAAAAATTTTATTCATATTTACAGGTTTATACTTTATAAGCTAATCTTTAGAAGTGCTGAAGTTCAGAATTAATGTGTACAATATTAAACACAAAATTTTATTTTATTTTTGTGACAGTCAGGCTTAAAAACTATTAAACTGTTGTGAGAGCAGGACTTCTCAAATGGTAAAATAGATAGCACAGAGAACCTTTTCCCCAGCCACTTAACAGTAAATCCTGCAAATATGTATAATTTGTGTGTGTCAAATAAAAGTAAAATAAAAATTAAAAATTAAATTTCATGTCCAAAAGACACATAGTAAAAGGTAAAAAATGCAGTCAAAAAATATGCTGAATCTCAGAAAACACAGCAGCCAGTCTGAGACATTGGAGTCATAACCACTACATTATTGTACCCTCCTCTTCCTGCCTCCATGCTTCAGGAGATCCACCCTAGGCACTGTACTTTAGCAAAAACATGAAGGTTCCAGAGCAGCATGGGGGATTGCCTAATTTTCTCTTTCCTCACAATCCACCCCACACTGCAGAAACTCTATGCTGGTGGAAAGAAGGATCAACTAACACACTCCTCAATCATTTCCCACTCTTGGATCCAGGGCTCAGACTGAGAAGAAAGGGTTTCCAATCACCCTCCCTATGTTGTTCACAGTGCTCCACAAACATACCCACCAACACAGCAAAAAATGTCTTTCTGGGAAAAGCAGGTCTCCTTCCCCAGCTCAGGTAAAGTGGCAGACAAGTTCTGATCAAAGAGAGAGACAGGACTTAAGAATAATGAGTTCCTCAGCCCTGTTTGAGGGGACTGACTTCATTTAGAAACAGACAGTGGAGAACTTCATACCTCAGAGCATTGTCAAAACTAATGAAGATCTTGGTAGAAAGCCATTAGAAGAAGGTGGTAGTTCAATGATACTAGTAAAACAGCAGAGCAGCCAGAAGTTTAATGGAGAATGCCAGGAAAAGAGATAACTAAAAACATTGTCTTGGGATCAGAGTCAACCCTGGAGACTGGGCAGGCTGTGCCCATGCACTCGGTTGCGCCCACTCAGGAGTGATCTGAACAGAATGTGGGACAGAAGGCAAAGCATTCCCCAGGCTGCACACTTACCCATCAGTGCAGCACAGAAGACTCACTGGCACATGGTGCTCAAATAGGGTTTCAGACCTGACACTGAGCAGCAAGCTACTCAGAAGCAGAGATGACTCTGACAACTGAAAATAAAGCCACCCACATCCATGGCAGGTCTGCAAACATGCCCAAGGCTGCACTCTTTCAGAGGCAAGGAGAGATCTCCAAGCTTCTGGTCCTTGGCTGAATAAGACAAAAATGTAAATTGCTGAAATAATGAAAGCAACACCCAAGCCACACACACACCCAACAATGAAAGGTTCAAATATAACTGGGTAAGGGGAATACAGCACAAATTTAAGTAGCTTTACTGACATAAATACTGACAGCCATGATAAAAATATTTTTAAAAATTCAAAGTTGATCATAAAACTAAATATAAGAACAAAATTATAAAACTCCAAGATGAGTATATGATAGATTTTTAGATTGAACCCCTCAAACACAAACAACAAACAAGTTAGATCAAATGACCAGTATTAGAATTTAAAACCTCTGGGCTGCACAAAAAACTCTCAAGAAAGTTGAAAAATAATCCCTTGAATAGGAAGAAATAGTTGAAAATCATGAATCAAATAAGAGATTTACATTCAAAATAAATAAATAAAAAGGACAATCAAAAATGAAAGCAAAGGTTTTCAATAGACACTTCTCCCAAGAAGATATACAAATTACCAGTAAGCACATGAAAGTTTCAACACTATTAGTCATTAAGGATATGTAAATCAATGGGATATTGCCTCCTCATGTCTACTAGGATGGTTATAGAAAATGACAGAAAACAAAAAATGCAGCCTACGATGTAGAGAAATTGAAACTATCATACACGTCTACTGGGAACGTAGTGTAGTAACTGTAAAAGTTTCCTAATTGCATTTCTAGGTATACAGGCAAGACTAATGAAGACTTTACATCCTCCCCCAAATCGGTACATGAATGTAGACAGCAGATTTACTCATATGTAAGAGATAGAAGTTCCCATGAGATATTATACATCATTAATGCAAAAAATGAAGTATTGACACATGCTATAAGATGGATAAACAATTCAGAAAAGATGGCATATTGTGGAGAGCAGTGACTTGGATCATAGTCTTTGCTTGCCTACTGGCTGTGACTGCATGTATGTATACTAGGAACTTTTTTTTGCAAAAGTGCAAGACAAGATTGCCTAGCTGCTATGGTGATGCCCTTCCTGAGGAGGTTCTGTGCAAGACACAGAACTATCAGCCTTGACCCTGAGTTCAGACATCAGCTACAGGGGATAGAGAATTATGAGCATAAGTAGATATTTATAATTTCTTGCCAATATAACCTTCAAGCCTGTCTGCTTGAGGAAACTTTCTTACAGAAAACCTGTTTGATGATAAAACCAATATAACAAATGTGCTGAGCTAGCTCTGGGTCATTACTCCTCCATCAGGGGATGGTGTCCTATCTCATCCCAGCTTTCTCTCTATAAGTGTTGGTTTTTCTTAATCCCCCATCACTCTTCACCAGTTTTTAAGGTTTAGCTGTGCAGGTTATGGCAGCATATTATATGAAATATTCAAATAGGTAAATAAATAAAGAAAACAGATTCCTGCTAATATTGGTGAGGATTCTTTGGGAAGGATAAAAATATACTAAAATTAGACTGTACAACTATAAGAATACACTAAAAAACACTGAATAGAGTAATTTCACTGGGTGAATTTTATGATAAATGAATTATATCTTCATAAAGCCATCAAAAAATTCTAATGTAGTTAGAATTCTAATGTTGTATTTTTGTTACACACAGAAATGAAAGTTTCTCTACATACTTTAAGTTAGGAACAATGTGTGTCATTTTTCCATTTTGGTAAATTAAACACCTTTCATCAAGATGATTTTCAAAGTAAAATACTTTCAATCTAGCAGCTCTCAAGTCAGATTTCTCATTTATCACTATAATATTTATGAAGATACAGAAATAAATGAATGCTCCAAGTGTAAAAATAGCAAAGAAACAAACAAAATTGAGACTGAGAAACACATTGCTGCCAAAAATCCTAAGAAAACACTTTTTCTTAAGACATAGGGTTTTACATTGAAATAACACGTTATCTAGAATTTAACTCATAAAGCACAGACTATGTGAAGGAAACAATCAGGAAAATACAATATATCTTCCCCTCCAGCATGACAGCTCACACATAACCATCATCAGGAGGTCTATGTTTGGATGTGGGGAATTGGGATACAAGAAGCACAGGATAAACAGATTGGCAGCAGCACTGTTTTGATTCTCCTTACAAAGGGGAGAGGTCAAGAAAAATCTCCTTCCAAATTCATTGTAGGAGACAGTTTTCGTTTTTGTTTTGTTGTGTATGTTTTGGTGGTGGAGACTGAATCCAGGACTTTGCATGTGATAAGCAATTACTCTACCACTGAGTTCTGCCCCCAACCCAGGAGACATAGTTTTAAAGTGTTCAGATAATTTAGACTATTAAAGAAACAAGTTGTGTGGTAGAGGAAGAAAATGAAATCCAAGGAAACTCATGAGGTAGTGGAATCCTGCTAGGAATGGAACAGTGGTTATCATACTTATATGTTCATAAGCTGCACATGAAAAACATGGAAAAATAGCATCAGAGGGTTCAATGAAGGATCAAAAGAAGTAATTATGTCAAATATTTAAAATTTTTTTTAATAAATGCCAAAATGATACACAGATTTTTTATCCAGAAACATGACTATTCTTGTTTCTCTCTTTTCTCTTTATTGTATCCAACAGCAAATCACAGCAGACACTTTTGTAATCAACGAAGGATATATTTAAAAATAGCCCTTAAGCTCAGATATTCTATTCCATCTCCCCTTCCCTGGCTCACACCAACAGCTCTCTTATTTCTGCAACATCCCCTCAACCCTCTTTCCTACTCCATCTTGGCTCCCTAAATTTCTCACCTTGATCATGGGAGTCTTGAAAGGTTGTGGTTTGATCATGTTGCATTCACCCATGACACTCATGGTACCCTATCTCAAGCCATTTTATTTCTAATTTCTAATGTGCTTGTGATACCTTCTTCTAGCAATTACAAAATTGATACATATACATTTTATAAAATAAAATTGGGATAAATTTTTACCGAATGCAGAAAAGCAACTGTCTCTTTTGTATCTACAAAGATTCTTCCAAGCTTTGTTCTAAGTCACCTCTGGTTTTTATTTCCTTTTTGATCTCGAGGTTGTATATTTTCCTTTTATGAATATTACCCTTTTTAGCTTTTCATCATCACCCATAAAAGTGTTCCAGTTTATAAGTTTCTCCATGTTATCATCCCATCACTTTAAGTGTCTAGGGTAACAACACCAACAATTAAAAATTAACATTAACAATTCTTTTATAAAAAATAAAGTTGTCTTTCTTATCATCAGTTTTCACTTAATGTGGAAAGCCTGTATGACATCAGTCTGTTGGATAAAGTCTTTTGTGCTGATAAAAAATTTTAAATGTCTGCATTGTCCCATATAACAGACAGTGGCCACAGATAGTTATTAAGTTCTTAAAATATAGCTAGTATGACTGAGGTAATTTTTATATATATAAAATATATATATATTTTATATATATATATTCATATATATATGAATATATATACATATATATATATATATATATCCATATGTATACCCATCCTGCTACTGTGGGCTAGACCCACAGTATCAGACAGCTCAAATCTAGACCTGGGCCCCATAGTGACTTCCTACTGATTTCTTTTACTTTCCCACAAAGTCAAATGATTCCATCTGGGCTTTGTACTGTAGATATCATCCTCCATTCTCATGGAACTTTGCTGAAAAAAATGAACTGATCTACCACTCCCACAAAAGAAATCAGTTTACAACATTTAAACAAGCATACCATTCCATATTCCAACTGGCTTTCCATCACATAGGATGAGAATTTATAACTAATTTCTTCTCTAGCCTCAGCTTCCAATGTTGATCTCTATGATGTCTGTATGATGAATTATTTTGAGGTCCCTAAGTCCTAAACTTTGAGACCTGGGCCTTTGTGAACATGTTACTTATTCTGCCTAAAACATACCACTATACTACAATCATCTTAAACACTAATTTATCTCAAATCAGATTTTAAAAAAATCTTCTGTAAAGCTTTACCTGATCTTTTCAAGAGCAGAGTAAGCTCTCACCTGATTGCCTTTCCTTTCTGCTTAGTTTCTTTTACTCCAATGTATCCTGTTCCTTTTTCGTACAGGCAATATCTTTTTATATTTATTATTCATTCATGGAGAGCTTACTAAATGAGCAGGGTTGCTGGATCTGTACAAAGAGGGAGAAAACAATGTTAGCTACAAAGGAAATGAAGAGCTTCAGAACACCTATGTTTCAGCAGGAAACAGCTGAACATGAGAACAGAGCAAATAAGACAGCAATACAGAGGTTCTGCAAGTACAAGTACCATGACAGAAGGTCAAAGCCTCCTCTGGTTGGCATTGCTCAGTATACTTTAGAGCATGGAGTCTGATATTCTAAGGTTAATTACTTCCCATAAATAGCTAGAAAGCCTTTTTTATTAAACTGGGACCTTCAGTTAAACTTCTGCTACATACAGCTATATCATGTGGAATATTTATTTGAGAGACAGAAATTTTAAAAAGGGAATTGTCCTTGCCTGGAATGAATTAGAGTGAATATAATGGAAAGACAGAAGATACAGAGTAGGTAAAAACTTATGTGCAATAAAAAACATCATGGACAAAACTTTTGATTTTCTTCCACAAGATAAAGAATGCATTTAAGCTATAATTTTTTATAGTTTAAGAGATAAGATGTATTGTATTGTTCCCTAACAAAATTCTGCTTTCGAAAAAAGGGTGGGGTGATAAAGAAAGACAATATAAGATGAAAGAGAAGATAAACCAATGATAATAGCTGGTATGAAAAAAAGTGCAAATTGTAAATAATAGAATTAATTTTTCCATGGTGGAAGAAGGACCAGTGTTTGTCAACATGAGCTCAGTATAAAAAATACTACAGTTCAAATGCAAATCTGCCCCTTTCCACAATTTCAATCATGTGCAGATTTTTAGTCTCTCTAAACTTCAGTTCACTCATTAGTAATACTTTGATAATAAATATCTCTTTATTGAATTTTGTATTAAATGGAACACTAAATGTGAATCATTTAGCTCAGTATATGGCATATAGGTAAAAATTAGAAAGATACAAATATTATTATGTAAAAAATACATGTAAGATTTTCCTTGCATTTTTCATGCAGTATAGAAACATTGAATTTTGAAAATGTTCTTGATTTGTCAAAGAAATACAAAATGTATGTAAGTCCAAAGGGAAAATAAATCTGGGTGCACAATTATACTAACCATCATTGAAGTCAAGTATAGAGCAAAATAAGAAACTACATAATAGAAAAAATTATTAAAACTAATTGTAACAAATGCTTCAATTTTACTGAGTTATCAATATTTTGCAGGGTGCAAAAGTGTCAGCATAAATGTATGGCAAAGTACTTAAATTAAATGTGGAATCCCAAAAGGCATAAAAGCATTTGTGTTTTAAAAATTAGAAATCTATTACTTAAATAATTAAATATAAAGCATTTCATTTGCATTAAAAAACAGCACATACTGCTTCCAAAGTACTGGGAAGTATAATTCAAACATGAAAACAGCAAGAGACACTTGAAAGAGAAGGTGGAAACTATAAAAGTTACAAGATGGCAAGAGCAAGATGACACATAAAAATGATACATACCAGCACTTTAATCTTCCTAATAAAGGTGCAAATCTCAATTAAGGTTAAAAGATGGAAACGTTAACTCTGAATCTCAGATATTTTGGGCAGATTCACCTAAATCAAAATATTATTAAATAAATAAGGAAACAAAGAATTACAAAGAATTAAGACAAGGAAACAAAGAATTACAGACAAATATAAAAGAAAGATGAAATAAAACTTGGTTCTAGTTTGCAAAATTATACACAAAATTTACCAATAAAATATGATTTGAATCCTTTGGTACTTCAGGAATACTTTTGGAATATCTGTTGGGATTTGCTTTTATCTTTTCAAAAAGAAATTAAAGTATGTTAATATTTTAAATTTTTTAAAAAGGTAAATTGTAACTGTTGGTATCTCTTTCAAGTCATATCTCCTGTAATAGTAATTTAGATGGAATACAAGAAATAATAAAACATAGCCCATACAGGTTTTCATATTAGTGTTTATAGGTTTACTAATGTCTACCCATTCGCTATTATGACATGGTTCTCTCTCTTTCTCTCTCTCTTTCTCTCTCTCTCTCTCACACACACACACACACACACACACACACACACACAAATGAGAATTTGTAGGCACAGACATATTTGCTACTTAAAAAAAGTGGAAAGAAGTAGAGAAATAGAGAACAAGAGGAGAGAAGACCACATGGACCGTTTGGCTAAGTGGGACCAAGGGAGAGGAAATACGTATTTCAAAGAGGGATTCAAGTCCATGGAATGAGACCATAAGAGGAAAAGAAACAGAATTTTCAAAGAAGAAAGTTAGTGATTTTCACATGGTAAAATAATTTTATAATTACTTCTAATTACTTTTGGTTCATGGACTTTTCAAAGGCTGAAATGGCATCTTACGGGGCTGGAAATACATTCTGGTTATATTTTATGAGGTTGTTCACATTTTACACTTATTCACATATGCTTCTGGTTAAAATGATATTTGTTTCTTCTGGGACTCATGTAGGAGCATACTTTTGACAAAATGAAATGGCAAATCAGAAGAGTCATCCTGACCCAGGCTGATGGGTTTGGGAAGAACTTACTTGTTGGGGCCAGGATACAACAGTGATGAAGCCAAAATGAAATCACAGTTTTTGAGAAAATGAATATTTAGGATTGAATGATATATTTGTGTTAGAAAATTCAAGGTTAAGAACTAAAGATGATTTCAGTAGAGACTTTAAAAAATCAAAATATCTCCCTAAAGGATGAAATTACTAACTAAAAATTTAACTCCCGTTTTGTCTCAAAGGTCTTGCAATTCTTAAAAAGTTGGAATTATTTCTAAAGATACAGTGGAAGCTGATGACAAATGTTATGTAGTTTGTTTAGAATGAATTTTCCAATATATTTTACTGGGAAAATTATCATTTTATTAGCTTCCAAACACATTTTTTAAAATTTATATGAATTAAATAAATTGAATTCAATGTATTAAACTGACAACATAAATACAGAGTAAGAAATAACCTTGAAGATTCAAGAATGACAGAACACATGGAGAACAAAATAAATAGATCTGAAAAGTTAAGAGTAAAGTGTAGAGGGAGTTTTAATAAAAAAGAATGTGTGAAAATAATACAAATTTTTAGTATATGTAAATGTAACTGTTGATACAGATATAGATATAAATACATTTGTATCAACTTGGCAAATATAAATAAAATATGTATTAACTATATATACACATATATACTATGCATGTACACACACACATATATATATGAATCTGTCTGCTTATCTGTGGTGCAGAAGCAGTGTACAATAAGCACAATAGGGAAATTTTTCCTACAGAAAATGCCACAAAGCACGTAAGGGGAATGGTCAATAAATGAATAAGCTGAATAATTCTTGTAATAATTTGCCAATAGTTGTACTTGAATTGACAATAAAAGATACAAACATACAGAAGTCACGTAGATTCTTTAATTTCCTTCCCTAATTTCACATGGCAAAAATAGTTTCACTTTCAAACTGTCATTCCAGAAATATCTATATAGGAGCTAGGAAGGTAGGTCAGTGGTAGAGTCCTTGCCTAACATGAGTGTGGCCCTGGGTTCCATCTCCAGTACTGCCACTCCTCAACCCCCACAGAGAAAAGAAGCTCACACACACACACACAGAGTCTATTATCAAATTAATCCATATTAATAATTATTAATATATTTTAATAATCCATATGAATCCATGGATTCAATCGTACAGGCTATTAAACCCTGCTCTTATCACCCATTCAACAACTCTACTCGCCAAAGAGCCACCACTTTGTCCTGGCTGCACAGTTCCTTCAGTTACAATGGCTACACTGTTTCCACACTGGTGGAATGGTGGGCATTTCTGATGGAGTGAGGAATTTTAGGATTGGATCCATCATGAACTCACCCATTTGAGTCCTTTCATTCTCTGCTAGATGTTGTGGGAGCTTGAGGCAGAACATCAACACAGAAAATGCTCGCTGCAGGTGCTGTCCACAACTGACCCTGTACTCAGTTGTTGTTGTTTTTGTTTTTCCTATTTCCTGGAACTTATAATTAGTGAATTTGCTCTCACCGCTTTCAAGAATACCTGGGGGAAAATTCAATATGGATAGATTTTCACCATCAGAAATGAAAAATAATTTTATGGTTATAATTCTTATGCAACAGGTTTGAAGATATGAAAAATTTATTACAACACAAATTCATTCATCAGAGTGGAGATTCTGTTTTCTTCATCTTTGCATTCTCATCTGTATCCTCTTCCCTATGATGCTAGTCACCATCTATGAAGTAAGAATTCAAGGTTTTCTTTTCGCCTTATGTATGAACTGAGCTTTTTATTGACTGCTACTAGGTAATTCCTTTCTTAAGAGGACTGTGTTTGTTAAATTTGTATCCAATTGCATTCAAAATATTCACAACTTTGTATTTGTTTAAAAGGTAAACATTGATTCGTGTCTCAAAGCATTGAAATAAGGAAGTAAGCATTTGGGAAATAAACTAGCTAAACTTCTTTTGCCTTATTTTTCTGTCCTCATAGATAATGCCTCAATACACAAAATGGTACCTTGCAGTCCTGCCATCACAGTTCACCATGCTAGAAATTATAATGAGGACATGACAGAAAGGCATTCATTTTTTTTCTTTTAAAGAGCAGCCTGTGAATTTTGTATGTTTTATTCATAATTTAGTAATATGACCATCCCTTACTTAAAAATGAAGATGGGAAATATAAACTTTATTCAAATTCAAGATATTGCTTAATCAATACCTGTATTCTATTATGAATGAAGATGAAGAGCACCAATTTTAAGAGAAAACTCTCTCTATAACTCTGCACTTTTTATCTGAGACATACATCAAAAGAGTAAAATAGTACATTGAACCCTAAGTTTGTTTTGGGGGGAATGAATACAAGAACTTGAGAGTATCTGAGACAAATATGATGTATAAGTACAGAATTTAAAATTTCCATCTCTTGTTTCTGGATTGAGTAAATTATAAATTCTCTAATCCCAAACATGTGATATATTTATTCTTAAAGTTTCTCCAACAAATCTTAATGTTAAATTTTATAATTGAGTAATGATTTTCAGTAAGTTAGGAGGAATGCATGGACTCTTTTTAAACCTAAATTTCGCTTGTGGTAAACAAAATAATGGCCTCCCAAAGATGTCCACATTCTAATTGCCAAAAACTCTGCATATGTTAATTTAAACAATGACATGATTTTGCAGATGCAATACAATCAGTGATCTTGGAGTAGAAAGATCCTGGATTTCACCAGTGAGTCCAATGTAATAAGAAGAGTACTTTTAAGAGGGAGATATGATTGAGGAGGAAAGAGACAGAGATTTGATGATGCCGTGTTGCTGATTTTGAAGTACAGGAGGGATTCATGAGCTGTGGAATGCAGGCACCCTCTCAAATTGGAAAAGGTAAGGAACCAAACCTTTCTCTAGAACTTCCAGAAGAAAGGAATCTCTGCTGTCAACTCAGAGACCTCTGTCCTCCAAATTGTAAAACTTGTATTTATGATGTTCAATTCACCAAATCTGTGGTACTTTGCTACAATAGTAATAGAAACTAGTATAGTATGCAACAAATCAGCAAAGTGAATACAACTAAATGTGAATAGTAAATTTAGTTTCTTTATTTTCTGAAACACAATTTTTCTCACAGGTAACTCATATTTGGTGAGGATAATCAGGGCCGAGTCCTGTTTTTCCTATGTGAAGATTGAACATCGAGGCAAAATAGAAAGCAAGTTTTCTTTAAAGGATAGAACAGAGACTTTTCTGAAGAGAAGGGGCCCCAGAGCTGCCTGTTTGAAGAAGTGGGGTGTCTTGACCCTTTTACAAATTCTGGGTTTCCATTCTTCTCATGCCTTCTCCTCATCATGTTTTGCCCACTCGACCAAAATGTGGGTGATCCAAGGGAGAGAATGAAGCTGCCCAGGGGTACAAGCAGGAAGGGAGCAGCCCAGGAAGCATTCATTAATGACTGCTTGCAGGGAGGAACAATTCCTTGGAGGCAGGGAATCTTGGCAACAGGTTGAGGGGAAGGGAGAGGTGTCCTGAAGATATTAGCATTTTATTTCCTTTGCTTTAGAACCAGCCCCCATCTTCCTTATCAGACCAGATCATTTATTATCTACACTGTCTTTTTTGCTGCTGTCTTTCATAAGCATCCTATTAAGGTAAGAAGGAGGATTGAATTGCCCATTAAGTATATCTCTGTTACTTCCACATAATATTTTCTTTTTGATTTTTACTCATGCTTTCACATTTTCCTTCTTATCTCCAACACAGTTTACATAGGGGCTTAAAAAATATGATGGCAGTGACCTATATTGTCTGGTAGTTTATCAGATTTTCTCACCCATTTAACATCTATGAGTGACACTGGTCTTAACCAGCCCTTCTTTTATAATAGTGCAAATAAAATCTATTTGGCTCTGATTACAGATGTTATAAACTCTGTGGCCTCTGAATTTACTGTTCATTCTTCTTGTTAGTCATATTTGACTCTTCCCCAAAATTGAGCAAGATTTTCTGAGTTATCTGCACATGGTTCGGGGTCTCAGACACATGAGTCCTTTCACAGATTATCCAATTGAGCATTTCCTTGGGCAGGGTTTCACTATTACTACATATTAGATATTGCCCCGATCTAAATGTGAGGTTGCAAAGCTTTATCATGAAACAGAGAAACCTCCACTGTTAAAGCATGTGTGGAAATTTCTTCTTTATCCCTAGTAGCAGTTCTTCCAAACCAGGTATGGTGGCACACAACTGCAATCCCAGCTGAGGAAAGGAGGATCCAAAATTCAAAGTTAGCCTCAGCAATTTAGCAAAGCCCTATGCAACTTAGCAAGATTCTGTCTCAAAAAAAAAAAGCTGGGGATATGGCTCAGTGGTAAAGTGTCTTTGGGTTCAATTCCCAGTACCAAAAACAAACAAACAAAAAAAACCCCCAAACCTCCAAAAAACAAAACAAACAAAATACACAATGAAAAACAACAACAACAAAAAGTTCTTCCAGAGTAGTAGAAAAAAAATTAGTAAACTGACCTCTGAGGAAATCACTTTCTCCCTTCTTTCCACTATTATTTGAACGGTACTGAATAGGTTTTTCTTCTGATTCCCTGCCCAAATGGAATTCCCTTTATGTAGGACCCATCTTCTACCTTTTCTATGTGAAGTTTCCAGTTAAGTTTCTGATATGGAAAGGTCTCCTAATGAATCTGGACCTCTCCTTTTTCTCCGGGAAATATCTATTCCTTAGGTGTCTCACTATAGTTTGAAAAATAAAGTCAGCTTCAAAACTCAAGACACAATGACCCTTTTATTATGGGTGGTTTTCATCTGGCTCTTGAAGGAATAGATGCCATTTATTTAATAGTTTGGATCTACAAATTTGCTAGACATAAAAATATATCTCCAAGTATATCAAAGGATATTGTTCTTTTACCCATCCTTTTGGAATAAATATCGTTTATGAGCATTTTATGGTACCTCCGCTCACATTTCCTCAATATTGTGAAAGTCCAATATACTGGTGCAATAATTTATTAATACCTCCCAGGTTATTCTCTTTTATGAAAAAAAAAAGCAATTTAGGGTATGGATGTTCAAAGCAAAACAACAAAGGTAAAGCTTTTTTAAGATAATTTCATTTAGGACTTTATTTTATAAGAAACTCAAAGTGATTGCAGATTATTGAAATGGGAAATGGCATTTTGAAAACATTACATTACAAAGATTAATCCACTGGCCACAAGTAAAACAATTTAAGGATGATTCAAACATTCTTATTTTCTGTAACTAAATTAGTGTTTTGGAAGACAATAGGTAAAAAATTTAGTGTGAAATATTTGAATATGAAAATGGTATGCCTTGTAAATATATTTTAGTTATGCAATTAAATTATATTTTATAAAATTTAAAATTACAATACATATGTAAAAGTTTTAAAACCTCAGTGATACAATAAACCAAATAAAATATTCTGCTTTAATGATAGGTATAATGTTTCAAACATAATTTAAATATTTTAACACACATTGGTTTGAACTTTGGAGATTTTTGATGAAAAATAAAATGATTTAGTTTGGTAGCAATTTCTAGGTATTGCTTTGAATATTTTATGGTTAAGACTACCTGAACTGTATAGAGTTAATTGAAGCACTTATATGTGTATATGTATTTATTGAGTGAGAATGAGTGAGACACATGCACCCACGAACATTTAACAATGAAACAAAATAACCTGTTCAGTAAGGACACTTTACATTTAAAATGGCTGAATTGCCAAATCTCAACCCAACAATTATTAGCAGAAAAATGGATGAGTGACAGAAATTGTTTTTAAATTGTGTTAATATTAATAACAATCACTTCATCTTATCTTTATTCTATTCATGCCCAAAGTTTGAAGAAAGTTCATTTCAGTGGGTTTTGCTATTGCTTCACTTTAAGAAAGATGTCAATACAGTATTAGCCAGCTCTGCAAATGAACGAGAAGAAAATATAATATCCAGAGAAGGAATTACATATGAAAGCAAATCCTTTAAGATATTCATTTCATTTTCAACATAATTACTGATGTCATGGACTCTTTTACACTTTTCCAATATTAGACAATCTAATTCTCAGTGTAATTATTGGTTGTCCTAAATGCACTCCTTGGTAGCACAGTCCAATACTTTCTGCCTCATTTCTATATTGCTCATAAATCAATCATAAATTTAAATCATCAACTTTGGCCATAATATGATGCATAACAGTGATGAAGCAATGCAAATTTGCTTAAAAATGTCAATTTTTCACTGACATTTTCTACTAATAGGCTAGGCTTATTGTGGAGTAAATGCATAGTATATAACCTGTAGTAATTTTTAAAACATCAATCTATATTTTTCCCCTTTGGAAAGTTCAATTCTGCTGGATGGAGCATAAAGGTTACATAAATTTATTATTTTTGTCATGCTGGGCTGTTTTGAAACAAGAAATTTAACTCATGCTCCATTTTATGTGTACAAACTTCTTTCTGCCTAAGTACTCCATCCTTAGAGCAATAAACTACAGTGAGGGGTCTATCTATGTTGCATGAGAAAACCAAATTTGTGTTTGTCTTTTGTCCATAGCCACTTTAACACAAAAATTTAAACTAATAATAATATAGTGAAAATATGTTGCAATGAGGCCAATTTGAAAGGATGTGCTATTTACTTATATCATGATAACTATACATTTGAGTATTCATTCCACTGTGTGTATGTATGCATGTATGTATGTAAGTATATATATGAATACATACATTTGAATGATACATAGAATGCATAGAATGAATGATGTGATGTATTTACATAGAATGATATAAATAGGAAAATCACAGACATATACAAGAATATACACATCTATTTTTTCTTTAAGAATTCCTATTGCTAATTTTTCACATAGTCTCCATGAATAAATCAGGCTGCCATCATGAGTTATATGTGAAATCAAAATAATTTTAACCCCAAATTCAAAACCCATTAAAATTGGTTTTACTGAGAACATGGTTTGAATATATGTATAAGCCTGCATATTAAAAAGGAACAGATAGTAATAGTCTGAAAGTGTTTACTACCATCTTTTAAAAAAGACTCTGTTCTTTTACTCTGATAGCAATAGCATTAATTTAAATATTAAAACTTTGAAAATTGCTAATACTATTTAAGTTCAAAAACACTTTTTTCTTACACAGAAGCCAGATGCCTCAGATATTAAAGTCAGTGATTGCAAAGAAAATTAAGAAAGCAGAGAGATAAACTCAGAAAAATAAATGCACATAAAGAAAATTAGAACTGAAGAAAGAATCAGATCAGATATGAGAAACTCTGTTTTTAATTAAAGGGAAACAGAATGCTATAATATAAAAATGAAATGACGGTCAGGAGAACTAAATTACAGTTGCACATCTAAAAACTCTTCATAGTAAACTAAATAAATAAATTTGACCTGGTATACATATTTGTAAAAAGAGTATGCAAACATTGCAAAGACTGTTTTTAGCACAAGTGTGCATAATCAAGACACACATTACTTTGAAGATCAGAAGATAATCATGTAAATAAACAATGGGAAACAAATATCTTTATGCATTCACGCTCCATAGTCCTTTTTCTATTTATTACATTACATATTTTCTCTTATTCAACTTTCATGAAGTTGTAAGCTCATAAGGGAGAATGAGATCAACTATTGATTGATGTATTCTGAGAAGCAAACTTAATGGCAGAGATGGAAATTCACATAAATTTCCATTTTCTCGGGCTGGGGTTGTGGCTCAGTGGTAGAAGCACTTGCCTAGCATGTGTGAGGCACTGGATTTAATCCTCAGCACCACATAAAAATGAATAAATAAAATAAAGGTATTATGTCCATCTACAGCTAAACTATACATATGTACATATATATATACATATATTAAATATATACATATTTAATTCCATTTTCTCAGGGATAGAAAACAAAAGAAGGGTCAATGAAATGAACCAAGCTTAAGGGTGAGGGATCAATAGCAGTAACAATATTCAGGGATCAGATGTTGGCTTTGGAGATAATTCATTAGAAGAATATGCATGATGTCTGTCTCATTCCATGTGTGCAATGAATTAAAATGAAGTCTGTAAAAATAAAAATAAAAATAATAAATAAAATAAAAAATAAAACGAAAATACAGAAAAAAAGAAGAATATGCATGAATAGGATGATAAAACTCTAAGCTATTCAAGCAATATTGTATAATATAATGTATCTTACTACTTAAACATTAAAATATCAGGAACATTATTAGAAGTATTTCAATAGGAAGAGACCTTGCAGGTGGTTCAGAAAGTTTTGATGAAATCAATATCAATGAAGAACAAGGCTTAAGTGTGAATTATTTCTAGGGTTAAAGTTTCCATTAATCTACAAGTGAGTTTTTCTACAAGTGCAACTAGAAACTTAACTTCCTATCAATAGCAAGAACAAAAATCAGATTGCTTCCAAAAGCATCTTCACCTTCTAAAGAAACATTAATCTTTGAAACCTGATTATAAAGTTTCCTTTGTTTAGAGCTTGATCCCTTTCTCGGATATGGAGATAAACCCAGGTGCTGTGTCCTGGAAGTCAATTAGGGTAACTGCAATTCAAATTCAGCAGAATAATTTTCCAAGGGAATAAGATGAATGTGTTTGTGAAGAAAATAAATTTCGAGTTTCCATGGCTATAAAAGATATGAAATGGTTAAGCTTTGAGTGCTATCATAGTGAAGTTTTTCAAAAAGACCTGATGTTTTGTCAATATTGATTCAGGCTTCTCAGTGTCACTGGAGTAAAAATAATAAAGTTCTGTTGCTCTAGGGACATGAAGAAAAAAAGTTTGATTGATTCTTCCATTATCCAATGACAGCTGTTATAAAGCAGAGAATAAAAATGGCAATTAGATGCTTGGTTCAAGGAGGAAATATATGAGACTGGGTAGAGATATAGTGAGTGGAGATGACAGCCTAAATATGCAAAAATGACAGAAAATACTTACATCCAAATGCATGTCACTCCAGGAATTAGAATATTTTATTTAACTTCTTAAATTACAAGAAGTAATCTATAATTTTTTTCTTGTATACTTCAGAGATACATAGAAATTTAACACAACATATGGAATTATTTTGAAAATTTAACTGAAAAAATAATTATAGGTCAAATTTGAATCATATTTTTTAATTTATAAAGAATTTCAGAATATTACTGCATTAATTCATTAGAAAAATATTAGAATTGGACTGAGATGGTTCCATTTTGTATTTTCCATGTTACTTGTGTAAATATTAGAAGGCAGCATTGGTAAATGAACCCTGAATGATTTTTAACTTGAGATAATGTTAGAATACAGGTTTTCTGAAATGATTCTATATTCCATGTATTTTAAAGAACACACACCCATGTTAATTTCTTAAATAGAGGAATTATTTTTGACAAATTTTATGGTATTAGTACAATAGTTAGAATACAATTGCATACATATCTTAAAAAAAGAATACTATTTTATTCTTAAATTTAAGATAGCATTGAAATAATATAAATATATTATATCTGTACATATATGCATATATAATGGCTAAATGAAATAAAGATACATTTTATATGGTTTCTGATTCCTATTATAACATCAATAAGATATTATCTGAACATACTTAAAAATGTATAATTGATTATTTTATGGTCTTAAAATACAGTAAAGAAGAGATAAAAGTAAAACTATTTCCCTTACACTTCAATTTGCAAGCATTCATTTTTTCATTTTACTAACATATGTGTAAAACTCACCAAATGGGTTACAATCCAAGGGGTAAAAATGAAAGTATCAAAATGCCTGCCCTGTGGATTACAGTATAATAAGGAAAAAAGATTTAGAAAGTATCTAAAATAAATATTGACAGTAAATATTGGATACAAGTATTATCAAGAGGAAGGACAAGTTGCTACTGGAATGGAGAAATCATGACTTCAATTAGTCTTGAAAATATCCCTAAAACAAAATTAACAAGAATAAACCAGAAGTGGGAAGAACATTTCAAGAAAAAGAAATGGCAAAGTGAAGTGATGGAGGTAGGAAGTATAAAAATCCATGTGAGGAAGTGAAGGAAGCCCTGCACTGGGTAGATCTTAAGTAATGAGTGAGAAGAGTGCGCACAACATAAAATGAACCTGAACAGAGAGAATCAGATGACAAAAGGAAATGAAGCAAGAATTTGGTATTTTTCTTGAGAACAGAGGAAGAACGAACTGTGTTAAGAAACAAATCAGCCGGGTGTGGTGGCGCACGCCTATAATCCAAGCGACTTGGGAGGCTGAGTCAGGAGGATCGCGAGTTCAAAGCCAGCCTCAGCAATTTAGTGAGGCCCTTAGCAATTCAGTGAGACCCTGTCTCTAAATAAAATACAAAATAGGGCTGGGGATGTGGCTCAGTGGTCGAGTGTCCCTGAGTTCAATCCCTGGTTCCAAAAAAAAAAAAAAAAGAAAGAAAGAAAGAAAGAAAGAAAGAAACAAATCAATAGGAAGACAATGTTTTCAACAAGTCTGCTTTGGTTAAATGGTGTATAGTAAATTTAAAAACTACAATGCATTCACTGAATTTCTCATTGGTATTCAGTAAGGCTATATAAAATGTATTTTATTTAGATAATAGCAGTGAAGATAGGCCAAAGTGGATACAAAAAATGATATTTCATAGTTGGAAGAAATATGAGCTAAATTTAATAAAATATTTTTGGAGAAGATATTTTTGAAGGATACCTAAGATATACAAGAAATGTCAGTTTGGACTTGGGGTATACATATGCATTTTTCAGCATTATATGGTAAATTAAGTCATAAGAAGATTTCTTAGGAGAGATTCTAATGCAGGAAGAGAAAATATTGAGTTACTTAATATTAGGTTGAAGAAGGTAAGTCAATAAATGCCATTGAAAAAGGCATTCTGGAGACACTGAGAGGAAGCTAAGGGAAGATAAATGCTCCACAGTTGGAAGAGCTTAGTTGTACCTCATTCTGCTACGGTGCTATCTGGTAATACCTTGAAAATATGTTTACTGGGTTCAGACACGTTGGAAATTATCAATTACACCAGAGAGGCCTTAGTGGAATATGGGAACACAATGCAATTTGGAGTATTTTGAGTTTGGAGAAGAAAGTAAAAAAATTAGAGAAAGATTGTTGACCAGAAGTGCGCATTTAGCCCAGTATGATTGCCCTCTTTTACTTCAGGGGCATTAGTTAGCAATATTAAAGACAAAATTATTTTATGTAAACTTTCAGATTCCTGAAGTTTCTTAAAAAACTGATAATTTCTTAATGAGTCATCCAGCATTAATTCATGGACAAAAAGAAAAATTATAACTAAGTGCCTCTCTCTCTTTTCATTGTCCATTAGAAAGTGATGCTCTAAGTGGGGTCTGGGTTTTTATGAGACTAAATTCTGATAACCATACATATTTATCTAAAATTGTCAGTGAGTGAAGAAATAAGATAAAACCTCATTCCCATTTTTCATATTCATTTCTTTTGCTACAGGTAACAAACTATGTCCACAGAAGCAAAGTTCAGCGATAAGATTTTGAAGTGTACTGTTCTGGAAAGGTTGATGCTGCTATTGTTTGCAATGTCCGATGCATAGAGTGGATGTCAGTTGCTATTTCACATAAGGATTATTGACATTGTTCATTTACTGGAGGATTAAGAAGTAAAATATTGCTTTACCTCCTGCCTTTAACAAATGTAGGAAAATTTAAGATACATCGAGAGGCCCGTATGTATTAAGAAAAGGGAGGAAAGAATAGGACTTCGTGGAAGACAGTATTGTTTTATGATTAACATTAAAAATTAACTTTATACAGAAAGAACATATCCAAGCAGGCATTTTGTAATTATCACAGTTGAAATAATAATTTCCTGTCTGTAATCATTTGAACTTCTAATCCAGATATTCATTTTTAGAGAAGGCTGTCTATAAAAAGAAAATGATGAGGTAAGGAGCAAAAGAAATGAGGAGTTCAAGATATTTGTTATTGATGCTTTTTTTTCTTCCTCTTTTAGACAGAAAACATTAGAAACTGTTTAAGTGATTATGGTATGCAAATGGGTGAGAGAATGAGGTTGAATGCATAGCAAAAAGAGGAAAGTGGTATGGATTGTGGAGAAATTGAAATACTGAGATCTAGAGAACAAATACATGTTTTGGCTTTTGGTTAGAGGAAGGAAACACATCTCTTGTTAAAAAGAAAGGGAATCAAGATTCCAAAGTCTTAAAACTTAATTGATAAATTCAACATTAGATATTTTCAGATTTTGTTACCATATGTAAATGTAATTACCTTGAGTTTGTCTTCCTTCATTTTTTTTCTCATACTTTTCAGTGTACTTTGAATCAAGTATGCATGGAGAAATCATGTTCCCTTTCCCTGGAAAAGCTGGTTTTATTGATGAATAATTTTTTAAAGTCTACTTGAGATTTAATCTCATTGTTAATACTGAAAATCCTACAATTACTTAATGTATTAAAATAGCTTGTTTTTTTTTCTGTTTAGCCTGAAACTTTCTATATAATGAGTGATTTCAACTAGCAGCAATGGCTTACATGGTACAATATCAAACTTTCATACTTCAGGGTAAATATCACTAAATAAATTAAATGATATATTAACAATATGAGTTATTCTTATTAGTTGGAGCTGAAGGGGTTAATTTTCTGACTATAGTAAACTGAAAACTATATAGGTAAATATTCTTGGAAGAAAAATTTGAATATCCATTTGAATAAACTCCTTAAATGGCACATTATTTCAGAATATAAACTACTTTGCTTTATTTTATTTACATTTTATAGAAACAATAAAATAAGTGTGTAGAAACCATTTTAACATGATGTGTGTGTAGATGTATGATATATACGTATACATATACATATACATATGTATCTGCATAAAGTTTTTAACTAACAGAGTGAAAGCTATTGAAATGCCATCCAGTGCAGCCTTTGAATTGAGCACAGTGTCAGTACCTGTGCTCTTCATTGATTATATATTATATGATTATATTCATATAAATATATAACATCGCTAATATAATAAAATAATTGGATTGCATTTTATCTAAGACTCCCAATCTTGGAAGCAACTTTGTCAAGCCTTGTCCTCATTCTGTCTCATCATCTGAAGGTGGCTGCAGGTGATCTAAATATCACCTCAGGCAAGGAGGAAAACTGAGCATGTCCATGTTGCCTGCTGAAAGGGTGCACAGGTAAAAAAATCTAAACTTGTTGAAGATTTGGACCTACTTTTTCTTCTGTTAGGTGCAGGGTCTCTGGTCTAATTCCTAGGTCCTTGATCCATTTTGAATTGAGTTTTGTGCAGGGTGAGAGATATGGGTTTAGTTTCATTTTGCTGCATATGGATTTCCAGTTTTCCCAGCACCATTTGTTGAAGAGGCTGTCTTTTCTCCATTGCATGTTTTTGGCTCCGTTGTCAAGTATGAGATACCTGTACTTATTTGGGTTTGTCTCTGTGTCCTCTATTCTGTACCATTGATCTACTTGTCTGTTTTGGTGCCAATACCATCCCAGTTTTGTTACTATTGCTCTGTAGTACAGTTGAAAGTCTGGTATTGTGATACCCCCTGCTTCTCTCTTCTTGCTAAGAATTGCTTTAGCTATTCTGAGTCTCTTAGTTCTCCAAGTGAATTTCATGATTGCTTGCTCTATTTCTATGAGGTCTGTCATTGGGATTTTAATTGGAATTGCATTGAATTTATATAGCCCTTTTGGAAGTATGGCCATTTTGACAATATTAATTCTGCCTATCCAAGAACATGGGAGATCTTTCCATCCTCTCTGATTTTCTATAATTTCTTTCTTTAGTGTTTTGTGGTTCTCATTGTAGAGGTCTTTCATCTCTTTTGTTAGATTCATTCCCAAGTATTTAATTCTTTTAGAGGCTATTGTGAATGGGGTAGTTTTCCTAATTTCTCTTTCAGAGGATTCATCGCTTAT
Organism: Glaucomys volans; assembly: GCA_020662805.1. Lineage (NCBI taxonomy): Eukaryota > Metazoa > Chordata > Mammalia > Rodentia > Sciuridae > Glaucomys > Glaucomys volans. Next base: position 51,043 of record JAJEJO010004165.1, read on the forward strand.
GAATGAAAATGCATTAGGTTTATTAGCATTAATTTTATATCCTGCTACTTTACTGAATTCATTTATGAGTTCCAGAAGTTTTCTGGTGGAATTTTTTGGCTCCTCTAAATACAGAATCATATCATCAGCCAAAAGGGATAGGTTGAGCTCTTCCTATTCATAAGAATAATAACAGAATGAGACAAACATCATTACCCTATTTACATGTATGATTACACAAATGGTGTGACTCTTTTGTGTACAACCAGAGAAGCAACAGCTGTACCCCATTTGTGTACAATGAATCAAAATAAATAAATTTTAAAAATCTAATCTTTCCACAACAGACTTCTGCTTACTTTTCCTTAGGCAGCACTGAGTTCCTTCCAGTCATAGTGACTGGGAAGTAAGGATTCTTCCAAACAGCACTAACTATCCATATTTTGTTACATTGGCTGTGCATACTTTGTATAAATGAAGATATTTAGACTGGGGATTCTTTTCACAAAAATGAAAAAAAATAATAAAAAATGTTTGCTTTCTTCTACCAAAATGAGAAATGGTATAAAGTATAAATGCAGACAATGCCTATTCTTTTGTTCTCTACTTCAATTTTTTTGAATCATATTGTATCCTCTTTAAATTTTCTCTTTATTATCAACTCTCTTCTTTGCCTTTCATGATCAAGAAAGCAACTGTGTTCAAAACCCAACACCTTTCTTTCAATTTGCAACCCCTGTTGAGGCTATGGATAACTAAAAACAACTTTGCCTTTGAAATGATTATTGACTCCCCATGCGAAGGAGAGAAAAGTGAAGGCATTTATTACTAAGGCTTGGAGGCCAGTTCTAAGTTGGAGATATTAATTTTTATCATCTCTTTAGGGTTTTTTGTGCCCCATTTCTGAACTGCTATTTTTTTGAAACTTAATATTAATAAAAATAAGATGAATGATGCCCAGCACTCTCTGAAGCACAATTGCCTATAAATTTTTGTTTGGAAATTTGAGTTGTTTCTGATGTACAGCAATGTCTTTCTAAATGTTCAGGTGCAATTCCTGAACACAAGGGCCAGGAACAGAGAAATACTTGTTATAATTATCACACATAGAGAAGTACAAACTTTGACAAAGATCAGAGTTATAAAAGAAGACTCTGCTATTTGTCAGACAACTAAGGCATTTTGGCCTATTACCTCATTTCATTAAAAAGATTGTACATGAATTCCACTGATTGTGTATGAATTTCCTATCATAATGATGCTCCAAATAATTAAGCAATCCTCAACATGATTTTAAACTCATCGTCTCTGGTGTCTTGACAACCTTCACAAGTTTGGAAACATAGAAATTCCAACCCATATTTATTTTGTAACAAAAATTAATGGGAAAAAAACCATGACATGTCTAGTACTTACATTAGTTTTTTAAAAATTTTTCCTATTCAGTCAAAGAAGTGTGAATTAATGTTAACCACATGAGAAAGACAGTTCTATGATATTACCTACCTGCTCACGCATCAAACCTACAAAAAGTAATTTTAATTTTCTAGCTAAATTATATATGTGGCTAAGGTCAGAGCAGCCAAATGTTTGAGCTACATTGAAACTGGCTACTGGAGCCATAATTTTGGTCACAGTCTATGCCACATGATTGATGGGTAAAAATAGATTTTACTGTGAAAGTTTCAATCTCTTTGGTTCAAGAGAGTGAAATGAATATATCTACCAATTGGAGTTTGAGTAACCACAACTCTGTAGTGATGACTTAGTCTCTAAGTGGGTGCTTTCTTCTACATAGTTCTATTTTCTAAGCTTGTTTGAATGCAGTATATCCTGGTGGAATCTCCAGGGAAAGAAGTTTGCCAGAAAATACCAAGGGTTGCATTTTCTAGATGACATTATGCTAGTTTAGTAACTACAGCAAAAAGTAACTCATTTTCTCAGTTGTTTTGCTAAACCTCATTTAAATTGCATTTGATGTTTCCCAAGTGAATCTGACCTTCATGCATTTGACTGTTGTGCTCTAAAATATTAGCATTATTCTGCATTCTTTGTTTAGCAGTCCATTTCTTAAGAATATTTTTAAGTACTTAGAGATTCAAATGTAGGGCTCTCTGTTCCTACCCTATTCACATCTTCTTTTGTTTTCTTTATATTGCATATTTGTGGAGTGGGATTGAAAGAGGAATAAGCCATGCACAAAAAGACAATACCTCACATTGTCACTCACATGTGGAAGATGAAAAACCAAAAAGAATCCACCTCTTAGATGAACAGCTACAGATTAGGAAGGGTAGGGAGGAAGGAGAGAGAAGGAGATTGGGTAGTCGGTATCAAAACACAGTTGATAGGAGGCGTAAGTGCCAGCATTAAGAATACATTTATGTGTAACGCTGGCAGTTATTTCTGAGGCTGCCAGAAAATGCAGAAATAAAAAGTAGGAGTGTGCATGACAAAAGGTGTATGGTATATGCCAAATGTGAACAAGAAGATGTAAATTTGTTGCTTAAATAACATTAAAGAATCCGAATAATTTCCAAAGTCATGCAAGATCAACACATCAAACTTGTGTGAGTCTGTGTATAAACATTTAAATCAAATCATGAAATAATTTATTTGGCTCCCTCAGTCTGCACATGTATTTAATTATTCAGTTAATCATACATTAAAGAAACCTCCAGCACCTAAATTTTGTTAGATATGAGATATATATATATATAAAAATATATATGTGCAATATGTTATTAATATAAACTAAGGTAGTTACTGCCAAATCAGCTTCCATTTATTCATGATAGGAAGGTTTTCATACTTTATTTATCAGTTAATTGATGATATGTCTTCAACTGAAAGTGAGAGACTACTCAAAACAATACAAAGTCACTTTGGAACACCACAAAATTGTGTCTTCACAAATCTAAATAGTTATAATGCTCAATATTTTCATGGTTCTCATCCATATAATTTTAAAATGTCATTTTCTATATGCCTACCTATGAAGCTGAGACACTGCTTGACTTGACTTGAAAATATATAGTAAAGTGAAGCTGAAAAATAACAGGCAATACATTGGACCTATGTAAGTGATCACAGTGGGGACAACCTCCACAGAGGTCACCATGCAAATACAAAAAAGGTGGTGCATCATTTTAATTTGATTATTTTATTGTGTAGATATCTCATTAAATAGTACTCCTGTTTTGCTCTTTACAAAGAAAAATGCTTTGATACCTGCTGTCAAAATAAAAAGGGGCTTTTTATTTGTCAGAAGTTACCATTATTTTTTCACTATTAAAAACCATCTACTGCAACATGAAGCAAAATCTTTAAGCTTTCTAACACTCCTCTGGGCTCCCTCCAAAAAGCAATTTATATCAGCTGGCAAGGTCATTAAGGAAACTGGTCAAAATGCAGGTGGGAAATGCAACTCTGTTGGGGAGAGTCTTAATGCATCCATTTATCAGGGATCCAAGGTCATATCAATGGTGTGGAGTACTAAACTTTGATTTGCCACAACTTTCATGGCAATTGCCAACTTGAGAAGATCTGAATTGTGCTAGAAATATAATATAAATCTGGATACATGTCTTAGAAGTGTGTTCATGTGTGTAAATAATTAATGATCATATATGAGTTTATTTTAAAAATAATATGAAGCTAAATATATTCTCTACAAATAATACTGCCACATACTGCGTACTTGTGGCACTTCTAACACTTTACCTCTACTCATTGATTTCTAGTATTCTAGGCTTTCCACAGCAAATATCAAAGCACCCTGACTTCTACCCTCCTTCTCTAAAGAGGTAGCATGATGCAATGTACACTATAGAGTGAGTCTCTGCAAGAATAGAAACCACACACACACAATGTGCCTGCACACACATACAGAGGATTCACACATATTGTGTCTTTAAAAAGGCTAGATGTTAAGGTGGTAATGCTGGCCTGCTTTTCTTTTCTCTCAGAAACTCCTATCTAGAATGCAGGCAGGAATATTTCAGTTCTTCTGAGGTAGTATACTCAGAAGATTAGTGCTGGGTAGAGATAATATCCTTCCAGGAATGGACAGCCCTGGTTCAATCAAGTTTCTAGAATAAGTGTCAGATTTCTTGAAAACAGAGATCGTGCAATGAATTTTCCTAACAATTCATTTTTCTTTCTATCTTTTTGATTCCCTCATCACTCCTGCTGATGTGAATTTCTTTAGAACTTTCTCATAGATCTTTAATAATAACCTAGTCTGTTTCTCACTTAAGCATTTTATATATTTTTTCTGGTTCCACTCTTCTCTATTTTTTCTCACACATTACTATTCATAAAGTTAACAAAGGAAAGAAGAAAGAAATGGGCGGGGAGAGAATGGGGGATGCAGGGAAAAGAAAAACACATTGACAAACATACATCTTACCATCTAGCTATTACTAGCAACAGTGCTCTCACCAAAAGCATCATGTATACTAATTCAGAAGAAAACCTTCAAGTCTAAAGTGATGTGCTGTTGTTCTGCACCGAACAACAAAGGTCGGGTGCCCTCCCTGGGCCAGCCAGGCAGGGCACGGGGTCAAGCAGGATGGTGAGTGTCGACGGCTGAAAAAACCCACACCAGCCGGGAGTCTGTCGAAGCAGAATCTCAGTTTTAATGAGGAAGTGGAACAGATATATGAGGGGGCGAGTGAGTGAGAAAAAAACAAAGAAAGGAGAGGAGATACCTGCAGGGTCAATCACCTTAAAGGTAAACAGCCCATGCAGCACACATCAAAGCCTGCAGGACAAAGGTCTCCTAAGATTTAATAGTGGCCAGAGCTGCTCACGTTCACAGAAGTCGAATGGGCCAATCCTAGGCCACCACCTTGGTGGTACCACTAGTGAGGGGGGCTTATGCCCCGAGGGTGTTGTTATTGCGGTCGCCATTTTAAGGTGTGTCCCTACAATGTGCCATTAAGAAAAAGAGTTTTGCACATAAATTTTTGAAATGCAATTGTTTTGGTAAAAAAAAGTGGGGGATATTTTGTTGAATTACATCACAAAGTAATAATAATAATGAATATTCTTGGGCTGGGGATGTAGCTCAGTTGGTAGAGTGCTTGCCTTGCATGTACAAGACGCTGGGTTCAATCCCCAGCACCACACACAAAAAAAAATAATAATAATGAATATTTTTGAAATAAATAAAAAAATTCTTTCTGGAATCCCAGAAAGAAGAAACATTTTACAAAATACTTAAGGCTCTCAGTTGCATGGGGTAATTGGGAGGTCAGTCTCGTGGGCAGTTGGAAAGAAGACCAGTGGCAACCTGTGTTCATTTGATTCCTTTTCAAAGCCATCATGAAGACTGATTTGGACATATATGAGGTTTAGTATGGAGGGTCCCAGTGAAGGATCAAAGGGACAGGGAGCAGGACTAGGTAGATTGAGTGTCCTTGTGAAAGGAGAGAAGGAAAGGAAATCCATTGAGTAGAAGGGTCCAAAGATTGCAGCATGGCTTCCAAAAAAGCTAGATTCAACCAGAGATTACCTGTTTGAGGAATCCTGCAACAAGCAGCACTCCAAAGGAAGCAGATGCTCCCACTGTAAATTGTATTCATACTTCTCTGAACAATTTTGCCTTTAAATTTTTGTGCATGATGATGCTTCTAGTTGGAATGCTTCTTCAGTTGAATAAACCATGCAATTCTAATGTCATGTAAAATGTGTCCAGAGTCTTACAGACTGTGAAAATTCAACACACCTTCCTTTGCATCCAAGTAGCATTTTACTTATGTCTCTTATATGATTCATTTGCACAAGTAGACCCTTTTTACTAAAATTTGGCCTTCTCTGTTGAAATTATTGCTGATACTTAAAAATAGTAATGGTAAATGTCTCTTGTATGTATTGGGCCATTTGGCATAAACTAAAAGAAGTTTACATTTCAATGAAGAATTTAGACCAAGTTAACATTGATCAAAGACTCACATTGACTCAGTATGGCTTAAAACATATTTCTAAGAGTTCTTAAGACAGATAGGAGTAATTGATTATTAGGAAATATGATTAATGAGAAATGATTTCCTTGGCATGTATTTCAACGAGATTATTTCCATGAGAAAAGATGTTTGGGGTGAACAGCAGATTTGACACTATTTTGATGTACTGATTTTTCTAAGAAGTTTTAGTACTGAAGACTGGCTTATGGGCATTAAGATCAAAGTTGTCAATCATGATATCCTAGAAAAGATTTAAAAGTAGAGAAACTGGGCATAAAACATATACACAACAATGTAAAGCAAGCAAAATAATTTATAATTTTTTTTTAAAAATGATGTCTTTCATGAAAAGGATTTTGCATTAACTGATGAAGTCTGATATTTTGTATAGAATTGGATACTTTGGTGAAGTACCAAAGAGTGTACATTTATCAGTATTTCAATAAACATCAGAGATAAGAGAATACTTCCAGGAGTTTAATATCATTTAATAGCAGATGCAACAAAGTAAGTTTCATGTAAGAGTATCTATGTTTTTTGGAGACTCAGCACTGACTACTTAGCAGATAAACTATTTAATTGACAAAAAAACATTGATGGGCCTTTAAGAAACTAATACATTACTACTGAAGATCCCCAAATGACAATTAAGCAGAAAAGCCATAACTTTCCCTCTGAGTCAGTATTAGTGACTGTCTTATCTTTCCTGTTCAAAATAGTTTGATTTAAATTATTCTGTGTTTCTCAGCCAAAGGAAGAAGAATGCTCATAGTTACTTACAACTTTTATGGAAATACAAACAAATATTCTGTGTAAAATGTGTTGCAATTCTACTTCTCTAACAAACATAAGGAATGTGGTTCTCAATTCCCTACAATAACCAACTTACAGCAATATCCAGATAGAGCATTCTTAGTCTTTCTACCAATAATAAGTCCTAGTCCTAATTCTCCAGAATTATAAGCAGGAGCCAACAGAGTCATATATTCCCCAATTAAAAGATGCCCATTCTCTCCCTGCCAATAAGAGGGAGGCATTTTAGATTTGTACTGCTCATATTGTGGGGCACAATTTTGAGGTCTTGACTTTTATTTTAAACAGATGTATTGAGATATCATTTACTTACATAAAATACATTCATTTGAAATTTCATGCTTTTTAGTAAATTCTCCCTGCTCCCGTATGCTATCCCTTACCCATGCTCCTGGGCAACCAACAATCTATTTCCTACCTCCATAGTTTTACCTATTCTGGAGATTTTAATGAAAAAGAACTACATAACATGTTTAAACAACTGCCTTAATGACAATGGATACTTTAGGTGTCAGTTGCTTATGTTGCTATATTTGCATCAGAAGTTGTTCATATTTGGCATATATGATGTTTTTGCCACTTTCCCTAAAATAATCATAGTTTATTGTCTCTGAAGAATACACACTCTAACAGTCAATTGTATTTTAGCAGGCAGTTTTATATTGTGGAACTTTGGACTTAAACCATCTCAGTATTCATCTCTTTAATAGCCAATGGGGAAAAAGAAAATCTTTCCAAGTTATTATCTTATTAAAAAGGAAAATCTCTCACTGATTTTTATTGACTAAAGAATAAAAACACATATGACATTTCCTAGATCCTGTTCTCCTGCTTGCTCTTCAGAGATAATGACAGGCACTGGCTTTGACCTGGCTGTATTATCTAGTCTGAAAACAATAATGTCTAAAAAAGTGGAATAAGATTGAACTAGGGAAATAGACACAAACTGAGTGAATCATCATGGTGCATCATATGATCAGCCACCACAGAGCATCTACTACAGTGGGAGGGTACAGCCAGCATGTACCCTCAGACAGCCAGTGACCTTCTGATGGGTACCTGGTTACTGTGTTGGAGGTTAGCAATGCATTTACCACCATTTGCTTCCTTTCATGTGCTTCTTACACCAAGGCTGATATAATGTCTATGATGGATAAATTCTGACATGTCAGTACCAGATACTGATGCTAAATCTCAGTATGATACTGTTCCTTGAAAAGACTACAGACTTGATGCCTAGTTGATTATGTAAGATCCCTCTCATTCTGGAAAATGCAGTAATTCATCTTTTTGAGAATGTTACATGTATCTCATCTGGTTTTTGCCTCTGCTGTCTACACCACCTCTGACAGGGATATCTGAGTTTCTATGTCTGTATCTTTATGTATCACCCAGAATTTCCTTATGTATCAGAAATTTTTGCCTGGAAGAATGTGGAATGACCCTTCAGCAAGAATATCAGTCTTGGAGGTGACATTCTGTGGGGGTCAATCTGTCTTCACAATGCAACATAAATGTTGAACACAAACACAGATTATATTGATATGTTTCCCTGATGTCATGAATGTAAAAGGAGAGAAGGGTGAAAATAGGACTGACTCTGGTCTTTATCACTTTTTGACCCTTAGGGGAAATATAGATGCCCAGATCCTGAAATTTTAGGCTTTGAAGGGATACGAGCAATGGTGCCTGGGTGTAGGAGAAAAGCTTATGCATATCAGTATAATTAGAATTCCCTTATATTGATACTATGATTTCCATCTGGTAATTTTGAACCTCAAGCTAATGAAATGTCAAAAAGGGGGGATTTATTACTAGTCAGTCTGTAAGTCTCAGCAGTGATTATCATGCAGCACTAAGACTGTTGTAACTCTGAACTTGAGACACTCGTTTCAGTGTATCACGGTGTGCTCCTGCCTGGTGAGAGTAGCAAACAGGAATTACATTCACAAGCCCAGGTACAGGCAAGTCTTCTTGGTGTACAGAACCGGTGGCCAAGGTGGTGGGAATATAGGATGACATGCAGAGAGAAAATAATTTATATTCTTCATTATTCAGAATCAGCTGAAACAACACAGATGGTAGCTTGTCTAATCAAACTTTCATTGTCTTTTTAGAGAGTGTAGTCACCTGACATAAAAGAATGCACTTGGTAGAGACCCATGTAGATTTTAATGAAGAAGTAGGTTGTGTTGTTCACCTTATACCTGCTCAGACCACACTGGATTTACCTGCAGCTATTGTAGACAGTTTCTTAGATGCTGACCTTATACTATCTCAATTACCTGTACATTTCTCTGTTCCTTGTGGTTTATTCAGAATCACACGACCATACTTTATACTATACTATACTCAAGTATAGTATAAAATTGTGCTTGTGTTCATTCTTCTGGATTTAATAGTGAAACCTATTGGGACAGGAGTTAGCAGAATACATCCAGCCTCCCCTGTTGCATAAGGGAAAGTTCTGATGGGGATTACATAGTTAGAAAAAGTTTCATACTGTGAATGGACCCAAATCTCTCTCAACATTGCTATTAGTTAATGAATCCTTTATTATTTTTCTTCTTTTTCATCAATCATAATCCAATGCCTTATTTGCTCTTGCCACAATGACCCATGATAAAAGGACTGTCTGAATTTAAATCTTGCTCCAGTTTCTATTTTGTGATATGAATCCAAGCACCAACCATAAGCCTGTTTGAAATTATTTGTAGGACTTGATTCATCATTTTGATGAGATTAAATTTTAAGGTGATCCCCTTTTAAGAATAGATTTTCGGGGACATTCAAGATGATGGGCTAGAGGAAGGCTGCATTCCTACTTGCTCCATGGATTCCTACTTGCTCGGGATTCAAACAACAGGAATATGGCTCTCAACAAGATTTTATATTCAAAGCACATATAAGGGGTCCACAGGTGCTGCTCCAGAACCAACTCAGCCGGGCTGGGCTCGGCCCCGCCGCGGGCAGCTACCACCCAGGAGCGCCGGAACCTGCAACTGCTTCGGAGCTACCGACCTGGGTCTGCGCCAGCCAGCAAGTGAGTGCGGGTCCCCAGCAGCGCTTTGGAGTCACTGGCCGCGCTACGGCACCAGCCAGCAATCTCCCAGGCGGAGACTGAGCATCTCAGGCTACCTGGGGCCTCGCCTCGACTTCTGGAGAGGTCTGGCCGGGAGCCTCTGGGATCGCTGACTCCGGCGGGGAGCTTAGGGCCTTTGGCGCCAGCTTACAGTGTCCCCAGGAGAGAGCAACCACCTGCCACTGCCTGAACCCCCAGCGAGGAGTTCAGGTCAGCCTGGGCTCTCAAGCCCAGTGTCTCCATCACTGAGCACAGTTCTGTGACACCACCCCTACTTGATCTAGTGCCCAGGTCCACACCCAGGCCTGGAGTCTACCACCTTGCTGTATCTAATATTCTATCAACACTAGGCTGCCTCTGCCCAGAAGCATTGATCATTCCCAACCTGGAGGTAGTGGGACAGCACCTTTCTTGGGTCACCGCTTGATCAAGCACCCCCAAAGCAACAGAGGGGAAGATACACGAGCACCATGAGAAAACACGGGAAGAAAGTGTCCCAATTAAACCTAGATGATATATCAAGAGAACCCAAAGACAGCATGGTAGAAGGAATGACAGAAAGGGAGTTCAGAATGTTCATAATTAAAGTGATCCAAGAAGAGAATGATGTGACAAGAGAGCAGATTCAGGCTATGAATAATCAGCTAATAGAGCAATTGCAGGAAGCAAAAAATCACTTCAATAAAGAGATAGAAATTCTGAGAAAAAAACAAACAGAAATTCTTGAAGGAAACAAGGAAATGAAGAAACAATAAACCAAGTTAAAAACTCAATAGAAAGCATAATTAACTGAATAGATCACTTGGAAGACAGAACCTCCGACAATGAAGACAAAATATTTAATCTTGAAAACAAAGTCGAACAAACAGAGAAGATGGTTAGGAATCATGAACGAAACCTCCAAGAAATATGGGACATCATGAAAAGACCAAATTTAAGAGTAATTGGGATTGAGGAAGGTGCAGAGATACAAACCAAGGGTATGAATGATCTATTCAAGGAAATGTTATCAGAAAATTTCCATAATATGATGAATGAGATGGAAAATCAATTACAAGAAGCTTACAGGACACCAAATGCACACAATTACAACAGATCCACACCAAGGCACATTATAATGAAAATGCCTAACATACAAAACAAAGATAGAATTTTAAAGGCTGCGAGAAAAAAGAATCAGATTACCTACAGGGGGAAACCAATACGTATATCAGCAGATTTCTCAGCCCAGACCCTAAAAGCAAGAAGGGCCTGGAACAACATATTTCAAGCTCTGAAAGAAAACAGATGCCAACCAAGAATCTTATACCCAGCAAAACTTACCTTCAGATTTGATGATGAAATAAAATCCTTCCATGATAAACAAAAGCTTAAAGAATTCACAAAGAGAAAGCCTGCCCTACAGAACATTCTCAACAAAATATTCGAAGAGGAAGAAACGAAAAATAACAATCTCAGTCATCATGGGGAGGAACTACCCTAAAGAAAGAGTCAATCAAAAGGGAAACAAAGTTAAGCTAAAAACCCTAAAAAAGCTAAAATGACAGGAAATACAAGTCATATCTCAATAATAACCCTGAATGGAAACAGCCTAAACTCATCAATCAAAAGACATAGACTGGCAGACTGGATTAAAAAGAAAGACCCAACAATATGCTGCCTTCAAGAGACTCATCTCATAGAAAAACATGCCCACAGACTAAAGGTGAAAGGTTGGGAAAAAGCATACCATGCACATGGACTGAGTAAAAAAGCTGGGGTTTCCATTCTCATTTCAGATAAAGCAGACTTCAAACCAAAGTTAGTCAGAAGGGATAAAGAAGGACATTTCATATTGCTTAAAGGAAGCATAAATCAACAGGACATAACAATCATAAATATTTATGCACCAAACAATGGTGCACCCATGTATGTCAATCAGATCCTTCTCAATTTCAGGAATCAAATAGACCAAAACACAATAATACTCGGAGACTTTAACACTCCTCTCTCACTGTTGGACAGATCTTCCAAACAAAAATTGAACAAAGAAACTATAGGACTCAATGAAACAATCGCTAATTTGGACTTAACGGACTTATATACAATATTCCATCCATCAAAAAGCAAATACACTTTCTTCTCAGCAGCTCATGGTTCCTTCTCTAAAATAGACCATATGTTATGCTAAAAAGCTACTCGTAACAAATACAAAAACATAGAGATACTACCTTGTATACTATCAGATCATAATGAAATGAAATTAGACATCAATGAGAAAGTTAGAAGCAGAAACTACCCCAAGACCTGGAGATTAAATAATATGCTATTGAATGATACATGGATAACTGAAGACATTAGGGGGGAAATTAAAAGATTCTTAGAGGTCAACGAGAATAAAGATACAACATATCGAAATCTCTGGGACACTATGAAAGCAGTGCTAAGAGAAAAGTTCATTGCAGGGAGTGCATTTAAAAGAATGAAAAGTCGACAAATCAATGACCTCACATTACAGCTCAAAGCCCTAGAAAAAGAGGAACAGAACATCACCAAAAGTAGTAGAAGACAGGAAATAATCAAAATTAGAGCTGAAATCAACGAAATTGAAACAAAAGAAACAATTCAAAAAATTGACGAAACAAAAGTTGGTTCTTAGAAAAAATAAACAAAACTGATAAACCCTTAGCCACACTAACAAAGAGGAGAGAGAAATTCCAAATTACTAAAATTTGTGATGGAAATGGAAATATTACAACAGACACAATTGAAATACAAAACATAATAGGAAGCTACTTTGAAAATTTATACTCCAACAAAATAGAAAACCTGGAAGTCATCAACAGGTTCCTAGAGGCATATGAGCCACCCAAACTGAATCTGGAGGACATACACAACATAAATAGATCAATTTCAAGCAATGAAATAGAGGAAGTCATCAAAAGCCTACCAAAAAAGAAAAGTCCAGGACCAGATGGATTCACAGCCGAGTTCTACAAGACCTTCAAAGAAGAGCTCATTCCAATACTCCTCAAAGTTTTTCATGAAATAGAGGAGGAGGGAACCCTTCCAAACTCATTCTATGAAGCTAATATCACCCTGATACCAAAACCAGAGAAGGACACATCGAGGAAAGAAAATTTCAGACCAATATCTCTAATGAATATAGATGCAAAAATTCTTAACAAAATTTTAGCAAATCGCATACAAAAGCATATTAAAAAGATAGTGCACCACTATCAAGTGGGTTTCACCCCGGGGATGCAAGGTTGTTTCAACATCCAGAAATCAATAAATGTAATTCACCACATCAACAGACTTAAAGTAAAGAAACACATGATTATTTCAATAGACGCAGAGAAAGCATTTGATAAAATACAGCACCCCTTCATGCTCAAAACACTAGAAAAAATAGGGATAGTGGGGACATTCCTTAACATTGTAAAGGCTATTTATGCTAAGCCCACAGCTAACATCATTCTAAATGGAGAAAAATTGAAAGCATTCCCCCTGAGAACTGGAACAAGGCAGGGATGCGCTCTTTCGCCACTACTATTCAACATTGTTCTTGAAACTCTAGCCAGAGCAATTAGACAGACCAAAGAAATTAGAGGAATATGAATAGGAAAAGAAGAGATCAAACTATCCCTATTTGCTGATGACATGATTCTCTATTTAGAAGATCCTAAGAATTCCACCAGAAAACTTCTGGAACTCATTAATGAATTCAGTAAAGTAGCAGGATATAAAATTAATGCTCATAAATCTAATGTATTTTTATTCATAAGTGATGCATCCTCTGAGAGAGAAATCAGGAAAAGTACCCATTCACAATAATCTCAAAAAAAATAAAATACTTGGGAATCAATCTAACAAAAGATGTGAAAGACCTCTACACTGAGAACTACAGAACGCTAAAGAAAGAAGTTAAAGAGCATCTGAGAAGATGGAAAGATCTCCCATGTTCTTGGATAGGCAGAGTTAATATTGTCAAAATGGCCATACTTCCAAAAATGCTATACAAATTCAATGCAATTCCAATTAAAATCCCAATGACAGACCTCACAGAAATAGAGCAAGCAATCATGAAATTCATTGGGAGGAATAAGAGACCCAGAATTGCTAAAGCAATCCTTAGCAAGAAGAGCGAAGCAGGGGGTTTCACAATACCAGACCTCCAACTATACTACAGAGCAATAGTAACAAAAACAGCATGGTATTGGTAGCAAAATAGACAGGTAGATCAATGGTACAGAATAGAGGACACAGAGACAAACCCACGTAAATACAGGTATCTCATACTTGACAAAGGAGGCAAAAACTTACAATGGAGAGAAGATAGCCTCTTCAACAAATGGTGCTGGGAAAACTGGAAATCCATATGCAGCAAAATGAAACTAAACCCATATCTCTCACCCTGTACAAAACTCAACTCAAAGTGGATCAAGGACCTAGAAATCAGACCAGAGACTCTGCACCTAATAGAAGAGAAAATAGGTCCGAATCTTCATCATGTTGGCCTACGACCAGATTTCCTTAACATGACTCCCAAAGCACAAGAAATAAAAGCTGGAATCAATGATTGGGATAGAGTCAAACTCAAAAGCTTCTTCTCAGCAAAGGAAACAATCAGCAATGTGAAGAGAGAGCCTTCAGAGTGGGAGAAAATCTTTGCCACACACACTTCAGATAGAGCACTAATCTCCAGAATCTACCAAGTACTCAAAAATCTTTACACCAAGAACACCAATAACCCAATCAATAAATGGGCCAAGGAAATGAACAGACACTTTACAGAGGAAGATCTACAAGCAATCAACAGATTTATGAAAAAATGTTCAACATCACTCGTTATAAGAGAAATGCAAATCAAAACCACCTTAAGATTTCATCTTACCCCA